>OX393549.1:70013695-70571195 GCA_947650365.1 Chamaelirium japonicum | reverse complement strand
GGTGCTTGTTTTAGGCTATATAAGGATCTTATCAATTTGCACACCTTAGATTCTTGACCTGAAACTATAAACCCCTCAGGTTGATCCATATAGATTTTCTCATCTAAGGCTCTATTTAAGAAAGCGATTTTTATATCTATTTGGTGGATTATCAGCTTATTAATAGATGCTAAGACAATAAGGACTCTGATGGTAGTGATCCTAGCTATAAGAGCATACACATCAAAGTAGTCTATTCCAGGTTTTTGGGTAAATCATTTGGCTACTAACCTAGCCTTGAATTTATCCACCGATCCATCGGGTCTAAGTTTTTTCTTGAAGATCCACTTACATCCAATGGTTTTACAACTTGGATGTAGGTTTACTAATTCCCAGATTTGATTTTGGACAATGGATTGCATCTCGTTATTTATAACTTCTTTCTAGAAAGGAGAATCAAATGACTTCATTGCATCTGCGTAGTTGTTTGGTGTATCTTCTACTAGAAGAGCATAGAAGTTATCGAAGATCTTTTCTATCCTAGCTCTAAAGCTTCTCTTAGGTTCAGTGGGAATGTTATCCTCAATTAGTCTTTTATTTCTAGAGTATGATGCTATGTCAGTGTCGTTCGATCTACGTTCTGTTCCAAGTCTAGTCCTAAAAGGAAAGATGTCTTCTAAATAGGTTGCATCTATAGCTTCCATTATTGTGTTATTAGTAATTTCACTAATCTGGGAGTTAAAAACTAAAAATCGGTTAGCGTTGCTATCTGATGCATAGTCTATGAAGATGATATCTATGGTTTTTGGACCTATCTTTTTATTTTTATTTTCAGGGATCTTGACTTTCGCCAAACACCCCCATACTTTAAGATAATCCAAAGTGGATTTTCTATTCTTCCACATCTCATAAGGGGTGAGGTTATTGTTTTTGAAGGGAATTCTGTTAAACATTGTTTTAAAAAGCGGTAAAGTCGGCCGACTAGGTGTTTCGGAGGTCCAAGCACTCCAAAACCCCCCAGGCGGCAGTACAGGCAGATTTATTTCAGGCGGGTGCTTAAGCGGGTCTCGGTCCGCTTAAGCGGGTAAACAGTCGGGCGACTAAGCGGGTCGGGCGGGTGTAAAGCAGGTGCACCGTGCACTCTTATGGCCCAGGCCCACATTCCCTCAGTTCTTTAAAAGGGCTTAACGAGGCTTTTAGGGTTTTTTTAATCTCTCTCTCCAGGTCATTGGGGAATATGAAGCGGCTGACTGCATGCAGGATCGACTTCTCCCCTCTCATCAATCTAGCCATGCAGCCCCTATCACCGGCCCGATAGTTTCTAGTCGAAGATCACAGCTGCCGGCCTGTCGCTGCTGGTTGATGTCGCCGCTGGGTGACAGTCGGCAATCAGGTTCTCTCTCTCTCTCTCTGATTTTTTTTTTCTTGAGGGCCTGTCATCAGTCATCCCTCTTTCTTTGATTTTTTTTTTTGAGGGCTTGTCATCTCTCTCTGAGTCTCTCTATTTCTGATTTATTTTATTTTTTTTGTTGTCGGCATGTTATCTCTTTCTCGTGCTCGCAGAGAACCTGTTGGTGTTGTTATTGAACCAATGTCAATGGGCATTGGGCATCACAGATTCACAGTGCTACTGACATTGACATCAGCTCATCACCGTGCACTAATAGCAGCCACAAAGTTGCTGTTTTTTAAAGAGGGCCTCTCAAGTCTTTCTCTTTGATCACAACACAATTTTTTTTTTTTGAATCACAGTGCACTGTCATAGACTCACAACAATCTCTTTCTTTGATCACAATTCAATGAATTCACAGAATCACACACTATCACAGATTCAGAATTTTTTTTTTGGTATCACATTGCACTGACAACAGTCACACACACCTTTGCTATTTTGAAAAGACCCTATCAGGTCTCTCTTTGCTCACAATTCACATAATCATATTTCATTTTTGTTTTTTGGGTATCACATTGCACTCACATTGCCCTGACAGTAGGACAAGAAGAAGAAGATGAGGGGCACTGTAGGCGGGTTCGTACTTGTGCCGTCTACATCAACAACTTGGATCTGCGGGTAAGAACCGTACGATTAGCTATATAAAGAGAATTGCAGATCAACTTACAATTCAATTGCAAATTGCAAGGTTTTGTAAAGAGAATTGCAGTCTATAGTTCAGTTGTAAGGAAATTAGTAGTATGAAGTATGAAACTGACGACTGATGACAATCCCAATTGGGTTTGAATTACAAAATGGTAATACATTGCAATCTTCAATGTGTTTGAAGAGTTGCTTATGGAGGGTTATGATTTTTTTTCCCGTTTATTGTAATTGGGTTTGCTTTGGATTTTCTTTAAATCTCTCAATTTTTTTAACAGATCATCTTGCTGTGATGCCTTCCTCCGCTTTGGCTTCGGGCTCCGGCTCCGTTAATAGTAGAAAGGATCCGGGCCATGATCACGGTCGGTGTCCCGTGGATGGTGATTCCAATAAGGAGGAGTGCAACTATTGCAAGAAGATCACAAATGGAGGAATGCATCGGTTTAAAAAACATCTTGCAGGAATTATAGGTGATGTTGCCACCTGCCAGAAAGTTCCATCGGAAGTTCGACAACAAATATTGGACTTCATCAATGGGAAAAAATTACAAAAGGATGCCAAGGCAAAGGAGTTGGATAGTTTGAGGAGTTCGGTGATTGTGAGAGTTCGTGAAGATGAAGAAGAAGATGAAGTATGTATTGGGGGTTCAAATATAAAGAGGGCTCATACAAGAGGACCGATGGACAAATTCACCACACCGAATCTGAAGGAGGTTGTTTCCAATAGGGGAAAGATGAAGCAAATGACAATAAACAATGCCTACAAAAAGGAGGACAGAGGGAGAGTCATCCAATACATTGCTCGTTGGATGATTCAAGCAGGCATTCCCTTCAACACGGTAACATTGAGGAGTTTTCAAGCAATGTTAGAAGCTGTTGGACAATACGGTCGAGGGCTTGTTAGCCCTTCTCCATACGAGCTTAGTGGTCATTTGCTTCAGAAGGAGGTGGAATTCACAAAAGATAGTTGCAAACTCATAGAGATGCTTGGGAGAAATACGGTTGCACCGTTATGACCGATGGGTGGACCGACAAAAGAGGCAGGAGCATTATGAACTTGTGTGTGAATTGCAACTTAGGTACTAGTTTTTTGAGGTCGGTGGATGCTTCGAATGATATTCATGATGCTAGCTACATTTTTCGGCTGGTGGACAAGTGTATTGAAGAGGTTGGAGAAGCAAATGTTATCAGATTGACTACCGATAACCATGCTTCCAATATTACGGCTTCCAAGTTGTTGAAGGTGAAGCGACCGAGAATATTTTGGACACCGTGTGCGGCTCATTCCATTGACCTTATGCTTGAGGCACTTGGTGACACGCCAAGAATCAAGAATGTCATTTCCAAAGCAAGAGAAATCACGATGTTCATCTATAGCCACCACATCACACTGAGCATGATGCGGCGAGCGACGGGAAAAAAGGATCTAGTGAGGCCGGGAGTCACTAGATTCGTCACATCTTTTTTAGCCTCCAGAGTATCTTGGACTTGAAGGACAAGATAAAGCAAATGTTTACATCCGATGAATGGAAAACTTGCAAATGGTCAAAGAATGCTAAAGGAAAAAGAGTTGTTTCCACAATCTTGAGTACTCATTTTTGTAAGGGGTGGTATATACTTTAAAGGTCTTCCAACCTTTGGTGAAGGTTCTTCGATTAGTTGACGGTGATAGAGTTCCCGCCATGGGCTTTATATATGCCGGGATAGAGAATATGAAGAAAGAAATTGTCAAGAATTTGAATGATGATGAGAGCTTGTACAAGCCAATTCTTGACATTGTTGATTTGAAATGGGACAAGAAGTTCCATCGGCCCTTGCATGTTGCTGGTTACTATTTGAATCCTTTATATTACTATGCGGACAAGGAGATTGAAAAGAAAAACATTGTTATGGATGGTTTGCTTGAGTCCATTGAAGTCTTCTATAAGAATGACATAGATTCACAAGATCCATAGATGCATAAGATCAAATCTCACGAGAGCTCGATGCATATAGAAATGCAAGTGGACAATTTAGAAATGAGATGGCAATGAGGCAAAGGGCCAATGAAGATATCAACCCAGGTAATTTTATGATTATGAAATCACTTGATCATTTTATTTGATGTTAGTCATACATCGTATGCATTAGCCTACTAGGCTTTCTAGTTTTTAATTTAATCTTGAATCCAATATGTTTATACAGTTCAATGGTGGTTTATGTATGGATCTAATACACCTATGTTGCAAGGCATGCCAATTAAGATCCTAAGCTTGACATGTAGCTCCTCCGGATGAGAACGAAATTGGAGTGCGTTTGAGATGGTAAAATACTTATCTACCATGCTATTGCTAAGTTGTGAACTAGTTTTCATGTTTTTATGCTAACTTCTCTACAGATCCATACAAAGAAGAGGAATCGACTAGAGTAGAAGAAGTTGAATGATCTAGTCTATGTCTTATTCAATGCAATGATCAAGGAACGAAAGAGTGATATGAATAGAGATCCAATAGCTTTGAAAAATTTGGATGAAGTATATGTTGACACTTGGCTAGTTGATGTTGACCCAGAGAATGATGAGGTCATAGCTAGATCTGAATTGACATGGGGTATGGTTGACGAAGATTCGGGTGCGGCGTCAGCATCAGAGCCAAGGAGAAGCTCTAGAACTGGTGGGCCCTCTAGATCACAAAGACAAAGGTCGTTGGATGAAGATGAGATGCTCTTTGAGTCAGAGGAGGATACCGAGGAGGAGGGTGATGCATATGTTGAATTAGGAGAATACTCTGATGATGATGACCTACGGTCCATTCGCGAGTATCATGATGAAGAATAGGATCGATGCGATGAAAGATGTTTCATTATGGATGTTTTCATAAAAATTTTATATTCAGATCGGTTGTTTTGATGTTTGCATATATAAAACTTTATATTATTGTTTTTTTATATAAAATTATGAATTTATATATATACATACATATATAATATATATATAATATAATTTATATAGGTGGGCGCTCGCCTTTTTCTCCGGGCACCCGCTTAGTCATCCGCCTTCCGTCTTCCGCCTCGAAACCACTTGACTTTGCGCCTTCCGCCTTCCTTTTTTTTAAAACATTGCTATTAAGTATGAAACAGGATATTACTAGTGCTTCCCCCTACAAATTCTTAGGTGCTCATTAGCTAATTAGCATGACATTGACCATGTCTATAAGGGTTCTATTCTTACGTTCAGCTACTCCGTTGGATTGGGGGGTATAGGGAGCTGTGACTTCATGAATTATACCGTGTTCTTCACAGAACTTGGTTAACTCATAAGAGTTATACTCTCCACCTCGGTCGGATCTAAGTATTTTTAAGGTTTTATCTCTTTGGTTTTTAGCCTCAGCTTTATAGATCTTAAATTTACTTAGTACCTCATTCTTGGTTTTTATGAGGTATAAGTAACAGTATTTTGATAGGTCATCTATGAATGTGAGTGTAGACACACGAATTTCGTCGGACCCGAACCCGACTTACGTGTGCCGACGCGGATGCAAACCCGACACGCAGACCCGACTCGCACCTGGCAAAGAGGAGCGGACCCCATGCGCCAAGGGGGGTCGGCCCCTACTAGGGTCCGAACCCCATGGGGCCGGCCCCTACTAGGACCCGAGCCACATGGGGCCGGCCCTAGTAGGACCCGAACCCCACGGGGGGCCGGCCGGCCCTGCAAGGAAAGGGAAGAAAAGGAAAGAAAAGAAAAGAAAGAAAAGAAAAAGGAAAGAAAAGAAAGGAAAGAAAAGAAAGGAAAGAAAAGAAAAGGAAAGAAAAGAAAAGGAAAGAAAAGAAATAAAAGGAAAGAAATACCGCCATGCACGGGGGGAGGTAGCGTATGACGTCTGCACACACGCGGATCTGCGCCGATCCCTCGATCCGACGCACAAGACGAAGCGCCCGATCGCCATCGATTTCGTGCGCAAAATCCAGCCATAATTGCACCCGCCAGAAAAGGAAAACAACTAAATGTTATTCCCCTCATCAATGGATGAATAAAATCCGGGTAATTATGAGAGAGATACAAAAGGGATTTAAAATTAAAAAGTTCCCATATCTCTCTCCCCACCACTTTGCCTATAAATAGAGGGGGTGGGGGAAGGAAAAAATGGTCGGGAAATTGAAGACGAAACGCCAAAGCTCTGCAGAAGAGGAGACGCTTCTTCATCGACCCAAGGCTTCACGAGGCACAGTCAAGCCTGTCCCGAGGGATCGGCTTACTGAAAGTCCTCATCAACGTGAAGACCCTTGCACACGAAGATCATCCCTTCGACTCCGTGCACGAAGAAGAAAGATCGGAGAAGAAGAACCCTTCGACTCCGAAGACGCCAGAAGCAAAGGCCGGAGAAGAAGAGGAGCGGCACTACCCCGTCGTCTCCAACAAGCTTCGACTCCGATCAAGCCCAAAAGCCCAGAGAAGAAGAGGAGCGGCACTACCCCGTCGTCTCCAACAAGCTTCGACTCCGATCAAGCCCAAAAGCCCGGAGAAGAAGAGGAGCGGCACTACCCCGTCGGCTCCAACAAATCCTCGATCCCGATCAAGCCCCAAAGCCTGGAGGAGAGAAGCGAAGCGTCATCACCCCGTCGTCTTCGACTAACGCCTGCCCCATCCACGAAGAAGAAAGCCTAGAGCAGATCGTCTGAAGCGTCGCTACCCCGTCGTCTTCATCAACAAAAGTCGACGCTACAACCGTCGCACGGAGACCGTCGCTACCCCGTCGTCTCCAACAAGCTTCGACTCCGATCAAGCCCAAAAGCCCGGAGAAGAAGAGGAGCGGCACTACCCCGTCGGCTCCAACAAATCCTCGATCCCGATCAAGCCCCAAAGCCCGGAGGAGAGAAGCGAAGCGTCATCACCCCGTCGTCTTCGACTAACGCCTGCCCCATCCACGAAGAAGAAAGACTGGAGCAGATCGTCTGAAGCGTCGCTACCCCGTCGTCTTCATCAACAAAAGTCGACGCTACAACCGTCGCACGGAGACCGTCGCTACCCTCGTTGTCTTCATCAACAAAAGCCGATGCCACAACCGTTGCACGGGGATCGGTGCTACCCCCACCATCTTCGAAAGCATTCTTCGACTCCGATCACGCCACAGAAGCCCGGAGAAGAAGAGAAGTCCAGTCGACACGCAAATGGTCGAAGCACTGAAGAAGTAGCCCACATCGTTCGAAGAAGAAGATCGAGTTGACGCCGAAGCTAAAGCCAACGCAAGAAGCCAAAGCAAAGCCCCAGTAAAGCCCGTGCCAAAGCAACGCAAGTGCCAAAGCCAAGCGACTACGCCGGCCACGAGCAAAAGCACCGCACGTTCTAGCCGATACGACGCGAAGTCCGGAAGAACGAAAGCATCGCAAGTCTCTCCCAGCTACGTCCAAGTGCAAGCGCCGAAGCAAAGCAAAAGCCAGAGCCACGCCGGAGCCAAGTCAAAGCCAACGCCAAAAGCTCGATCGACGCCGCGAACCGACGATCAAGGACACCGAGGTCAAGCAAGGAACGAGGAAGACGCGAAGACCGAGGAACGAAGCCAAAAACCCCCTAGCCGAGAAAGCGCGAAGCACGGAAGGGACAAAGCAACGGTGGACATTCCTTAGCCTCTCCAAAACCCTCTCCCTGTAAAACCCCAGTCCTGGGCAGCCCCTTCAGAGCTCTTGCACGAACACCACGTGGAGACGCGGATCAAAGGGATCCCCCAGAAGATCTTTCCCACAATCCCCTGATCAAAACTCGCCGCAACCCGGACTCGCTACACCCGAGCCACCCGGGTCCCGGCCACAATTGTAATCTCGTGTGATTCGCAATAAAGACGACCCGCGCTTTTTTTTCCGCGTCCACAGATTTCTGGCACGCCCGGTGGGACCTCTTCTCCTTTCATCCGTACGGCTGAAGAAGCTGCTTGAAGTTTGCAATGGCCGAAACAAACAACGATGCGTTTGCTCTAAGCCTCTCACCAATCGCCGAGTCTTCTCTACTCTGACACGGTGATCCAGTAAATCCGGAGGGTGATTCTCCTCCAATGGTGCGCGTCTACACTCGGCGTACACGGACTCTCGCGGACGTCTTCGTGCCAGAAGCTACTACCGAAGATGCTCGCCAAAGCGCCGACGAGGCCCTGGTGCTTGAAGAAACGAGCCTCGATCCTGGAGTCCATGTCCAGAAGTTTGGGGAGGACCAGCCCCAACCCCGAACCCGTTCGGGTTCTCCGGCAGACGTTGCACCTCCTCTGCAGGGGGCAAACATCAATCATCAGCCAGAAGCAAGCCGGCATAACTACATCTCTGATGATGACGGCGAGGATGCGAACATGCAACACCGAGATGTTCTCCGTCACCACCCTCCGTCCGCTCTTCAGTTACAAGTCATGCAGATGAGCGAGCATATGGCGCAAATTACTCGGCTAATGGAGGAGAAGGATCGTCACATCAACACTCTGCTCCGAAAGCTAAGCGCAAAGGACGCTGCAGCCATCAGCCAACCCGTCGCTTCTCCAGTAGCCACTCCAGTTCCGTCTTCAACTACCGCTCCTGCAGAAGTTGCTCCGACGGTTCAAGCAGTTACTCCAGCGCTCTCTTCGGCTCCCGTCCCATTAGAAGTTATCTCCCCAACGCCAGCCTCGGTGGTCACACAACCTTCGGCAGCGGCTGCGATGAGTGCTCAGCAAGTCCAAGCATTGATAGCTGACATGATGCGCTCCCACGGCAGTAGCCTTCCTCCGATCACGGTGGCATACTCGAAGCCCTACACTACGAGGATCCAGCAGCTACGCTTCCCAGTCGGATTCCAGCCACCAAAGTTTCAGCACTTCAACGGAAAGGGAAATCCAAGACAGCACGTCGCCCACTTCATCGAGACCTGCAATAATGCCAGCACATATGGCGACGAGATGGTGAAGCAATTCGTTCGCACCCTCAAAGGCAACGCGTTCGACTGGTACGTTGATCTTCCTGCAGGGACCATCGACAGCTGGGACCAGATGGAAAGGGAGTTCCTCAATCGCTTCTACAGCACCAGACGTACAGTCAGTATGACCGAACTCACCGTCGTCAAGCAAAGGAAGGATGAGCCAGTGATCGACTACATCGACAGGTGGAGGAACCTCGCGCTGAATTCACGAGACCACTTGTCTGAAGACTCGGCCATCGAGATGTGCACCCAAGGCATGCACTGGGGTCTGCTCTACATCCTCAAAGGTATCAAGCCTCGGTCTTTCAAAGAACTCGCAACTCGGGCTCATGACATGGAACTCAGCCTAGCAAATCGTGGGGAATCGAAGAACAAGGATTTCTTGAAGATAGAAAAGAAGGACAAGCCACCGGCAACGAAACTGAAACAAGTCAATGTTGCTGACGTCGCTTCAACCTCCAAGCCGCTCAAGATCGGTGGCAAGCCAGATCAGAAGAAGGGCGCCGCCATATCGCCGCCTCCGCCTCCGAGACAAAGGATGACTCTAGAGGAGCTCGAAGCCAAGGAGTACCCTTTCCCAGACTCGGAAGTCTCCTCCATGTTTGACCAACTGCTGCAAGAGAAGATGATATAGCTCCCTCCTTCGAAGAGGCCCGAGCAGATGCATCGCATCGACGACCCTCTCTTCTGCAAATACCACCGGATGGTGAGTCATCCCATCGAAAGATGCTTCGTCTTCAAGGAAAGAATCATGGCGCTTGCAAAGCAAGGAAAGATAGAGATCGACTCCGGGGAGGTTGCTACGGCCAACATGACGTCCATCACCTTCGGCTCCTTCTCGCCGGTACTCGTTGCCGCTCGACGAAGCATGCCCAAATTGCGCATCAACCGTCAAGCGTCAATCGCTAAGTCAACTTCCCAGCAGAAAGTCTCGAAGCAACATCAACGTACTCCTGCATTCTCCGAGGAAGAAACGCCGCTGCCCTGGGGGCAATCATCGCTCACACCAGCACCTCTTCCAAGCAATGCTACATCCCAACGAGCGCTCCAAAGGAGAGACGAGCAAGGAGATCCAGAAGTCGGTCTGCTGGGCCAGCCTTCGGGGAAGTTCGACTATTACGTCCTCTACTCAAGGCCTCCGTCCGTTTCAATCGACAAAATCAAGCCCACCGGCTGGGAATTGGAAGACGCGCCAGTAGAGCCTCGAGAAGAGCAAGTCCCTTCCAATCAAGCTACGTCCCAATATGCTCTCCAGAAAAGATACGAGCAGGGAGATCCGGAAGTCGGTCTGCTAGGTCAGCCTTCGGGGAAGTTCGACTATTACGTCCTCTACTCAAGGCCTCCGTCCGTTTCAATCGACGAAATCAAGCCCACCGGCTGGGAATCGGGAGACGCGCCAGTAGAGCCTCGAGAAGAGCAAGTCCCTTCCAGTCAAGCTACGTCCCAATACGCTCTCCAGAAAAGATACGAGCAGGGAGATCCGGAAGTCGGTCCGCTAGGCCAGCCTTCGGGGAAGTTCGACTATTACGTCCTCTACTCAAGGCCTCCGTCCGTTTCAATCGACGAAATCAAGCCCACCGGCTGGGGATCGGAAGACGAGCCAGTAGAGCCTCAGGAAGAACAAGTGCCTTCGAGGGAACCAGTTGCTGCTGTCGACCATCATCCTAGCGAAGGGGAATCCACCGACAAAGAAGCATGGGTCATGCTACCGCGGCGGCAAAAACCATGGCAAGAAAAGAAGCTCAAACAAGACCGTGTGATGAGGGGATTCACCAAGCAGAAGACCTACAAGAAGAAGAGCAAGGCTCCGGGGAGGAAGGCTTTCAAAGTGCCGCCAGCAAGCCAAAACGATATCCTTCAGCAGAGCCTTCCAGAGCCGACAACTTTGCAAGAGTTCTTCCCGAATCACTTCCTCCCAGTGGACCAACACGTCAAGGTGTCTTGTTGCATGGTCGAAGTCCATGAAGTGGCGGAAGGAAAGAACAAAGGCGAGACTTCTGAAGAAGGCGACTCCACCGATGAGGGAGACGATTCCGACGAAGGGGGCACCGCCTCTCACGACGAAGCAATCCTGCACATGCCACTCGTAGAAGCTTTGCATCTCCCGAAGAAGGCTCGCCTGGCAATGGCTGCGGCCTTGGCCGATCCGGATAGCTACAAGAGGAAGAGGAAGGACGACCAGAAGCGCAAAGCTGTAGCCTCGTGTGATGCAACGATAACCTTTTCAGACGAGGACCTGCAACTCGGGACGCGATTGCACAACCGGCCTCTTTACATTTCGGGATACATCAAGGAGAAGCCAGTGAACCAAATCTTATTGGACTGTGGCTCCGCCGTCAACATCATGCCCATCCAGACGATGCGGCAACTCGGTATCATCGACGACCAGCTCTCGCCAAGTCAGTTGGTCATTCAAGGGTTCAACCAGGGCGGACAGTCCACTGTCGGAATCATTCGTTTGAAGCTTTCCATCGGCCCGCTGGATACAACGGTCCTCTTCCACATCATCGACTGCCAGACATCATATCGTCTCCTATTAGGAAGACCATGGCTGCACGAGAACGGCATCGTGGTATCCACCTGGCACCAGTGCCTCAAGTACTACGAAGAAGGCGTGGAGAGGTGCATAGTTGCGGACGACAAGCCATTCAACGAGGCCGAGGCACACCTGGCCGACGCTAAATTCTACCAAGCAAAGGGGCTGGTCGCGGAAGTTCTTCCAGCTAAAGCTCCTCGAGTCCAAAAGATTGAAGAAGTGAAGCAGGACAAGACTCCTCTTCCCGCGAATCCGGCGCTACCCTCTGACGAGGCAAGACTCAAGGTCCAAGGAACGCCGAAACCTGGGCAAAGGATGCGCATCAGCTTCGAGCCAAGAGCAACGCAACATACCCCGTTGCCAATCCAAACGGCGCCTGTCCTGCGTCTCGCGCCTCAGTGGCTCCGAAAATCCGGGCGATCGCCTCCTACTCCGACAAAGAAGTTGGCCCCGTCGTTATCTCAGGCCAATGTCATCACTCTGCAAGAAATAACGGTGCCACTACCTAGTCTGACGCAAGCTCCGAACCCAAGTAGACCCGTCAAATCGGCAGACCGCGAGCAACTTGGATTCAAGCCAGAAGGGAGTTGGGGGCAAAATGCTGCCCAGTTGCTGTTCAGAGCTGGCTACAACGAGGAAAGCGCCATGGGCACACTCCCACCAGCAGCAACTCCACATGGGATGACGAGAACTCAAGCTCGGCTGTTTCAAAACGGAGAACAAATTCCCCCGAACCGCCGAGGCATCGGCTCCAGTCAAGCTCCGTTGGTCATCAGAACCGCAGCAAAGAGGACCTTCACCTCGAACTACATCGAGGCAAGGATGGTAGATGAAGCAGCTGAAGGATCGACAATCTCCGATGCACTCTCTACCTACCTCAGCCATCCAGGAAGCAGGAGAAGACGACGACGGGCTCAATGCCAAGCCTTGTTCCGGAAGCAAACCAGAGGCGGTAAAGACTGGTCGAATCGAAAACGCACATCCGTCTTCGAGAGGCTCGGGCCAGTCAAACAATCAAAGAAGAAGTCGGCATTCGATCGTTTGGGGATGCCAATCGAGGACTTCGTTTCGACACCCACCCACCCACCCATGGCTGCCGCCCATCATATCTCCATTACGGATCCAGGCAACGGTGGCACTTCTACTTCGGACGACGAGTTGCCCGATGCCCCGCCAGTCCTCGAAGAAGGGGGGCAGTCCACCGTTGATGACTTGAAGGAAATCAACTTGGGCACGGAAACGGAGCCTCGGCCTACATTCGTCAGCACGCTCTTGACTCCTGAGGAAGAAACCGCATACATCAAACTGCTTAAAGAATACAGAGACGTCTTCGCATGGTCCTACAAGGAGATGCCGGGCCTCGATACAAAAATTGCAGTGCACCAGCTCAGCGTCAAACACGGAGCCAGCGCTATCAAGCAAGGACAAAGGCGCTACCGGCCAGAACTGGTACCCCAAATAGAAGGTGAAGTTAACAAGTTGATCGAAGCCGGCTTCATTCGAGAGGTCAAGTACTCGACATGGATCTCTAGCGTCGTCCCCGTCAAAAAGAAGAACGGCCAAATCCGAGTGTGCGTGGACTTCAGAGACTTGAACAACGCATGTCCAAAGGACGACTTCCCCTTGCCAATCATGGAGCTAATGGTTGATGCGACGACAGGTCACGAGGTGCTCAC
The DNA here is from genome assembly GCA_947650365.1 of Chamaelirium japonicum. Classification (NCBI taxonomy): domain Eukaryota; kingdom Viridiplantae; phylum Streptophyta; class Magnoliopsida; order Liliales; family Melanthiaceae; genus Chamaelirium; species Chamaelirium japonicum. The sequence goes on along the minus strand of OX393549.1, from coordinate 70,557,997 downwards.
TTTCATGGACGGATCATCGGGCTACAATCAGATTCGGATGGCACCCAAGGACAAGGAGCTCACGGCATTCCGCACACCGAAAGGAATCTACTGCTATAAGGTAATGCCGTTCGGCTTGAAGAACGCGGGAGCCACCTACCAGCGAGCTATGCAAAAAATCTTCGACGACATTCTTCATCAAAACGTGGAGTGTTATGTCGACGACCTCGTGGTAAAATCCAAGAAGAAATCGGCACATCTACAAGATCTCGAGCTAATCTTCAAACGACTTCGAAGGTACCAACTCCACATGAATCCGCTCAAGTGCGCGTTCGGAGTCTCCTCGGGCAAGTTCCTCGGCTTCGTCGTCCGACATCATGGCATTGAGATAGATCAATCCAAAATTGATGCTATCGTCAATATGCCCGCACCAAAGACAGTGCGAGACCTCAGAGGCCTCTAGGGGCACTTGGCGTATATCCGAAGATTCATCGCCAACCTGGCCGGAAAGTGCCACCCTTTTAGTCGCCTCATGAAGAAAGGAGCGCCGTTCAAATGGGATGAAGCATGCCAAGAAGCATTCCAAAACATCAAAGCATATCTACTGAAGCCGCCAGTCCTATCAGCACCGGTCCAAGGGAGGCCGCTCATCCTCTACATCGCTGCCCAAGAACAGTCCTTGGGGGCACTCCTGGCCCAGAACAATGAACTTGGCGTAGAGACAGCTTGCTACTACTTAAGTCGCACTCTCGTCGGCGCAGAGCTGAATTACTCCCCAATCGAGAAGGTCTGCTTAGCGCTCATCTTTGCCATGAAAAAGCTGCGACACTACATGCTCGCTCACACCATCAGACTCGTCTCGAAGGCTGACCCACTCAAATACATCATGTCGAGACCAGTGCTTTCCGGACGTCTGGCCAAGTGGGCCCTGCTGCTACTTGAATTCGACATCACCTTCGTGCCACAGAAAGCGGTTAAAGGGCAGGCCCTCGCGGACTTCCTCGCAGAATACCCCCTCCCGGCAGAATGGGAGTTATCAGAAGATCTCCCAGATGAAGAAGTGTTCTCCGTCGACGTCGCCCCATCCTGGAAAATGTTCTTCGACGGCGCAGCTAGGCAAGACATAGCGGGAGCCAGAGTCATCTTTGTCACTCCGGACAACGAAATACTCCCCTTCTCATTCCTACTCTCGGAAGCATGTTCCAACAACGTGGCAGAATATCAAGCCTACTCATTGGTCTTGAACTGGCCGACGAAATGAAGCTTCAAGGACTAGAGATCTTTGGTGACTCTCAACTCGTGATCCAGCAAGTCCTGGGGGCATACGAAGTCAACAAAGAAGACCTGGTACCGTTACACGCGCAAGCTGTGAAGCTCCTTGAAAAACTCAAGGCTGTTTCCATTCAGCACGTTTCCCGAAACCTCAACCAGCAGGCTGACGCACTCGCAAATCTGGCGGCTACACTCCCGTTTCCAGATAAACGTTCGCTCGTCGTTCCCGTCTGCAGGAGATTCGTGATCACCAAAGAAGAGGGTCCGCCCGAAATACCGGTTCAAACCAACGCGGTGCATGTCCTCGAGATTAAAGAACAAGACTGGAGGTAACCGTTTGTGGAGTATCTCGTTCATGGTAAACTCCCCGAAGATCCGAAGCACAAAAGTGACATCCGTCGACGATCTCTAAGGTTCTACCACTTCAATGGCGAACTGTACCGACGAAGCTATGACGGCACACTCCTGAGGTGCCTCGCAAAAAAGGAAGCGGAAGCCGCGCTAGAAGAAGTACACGCTGGGATCTGTGGATCGCACCAGTCCGGTCCGAAGCTTCACTTCCGCGTCAGAAGGATGGGATACTACTGGCCTGCCATGATCAAAGATAGCTTGGAGTATGCGAGAAGATGTCAAGCTTGCCAAATGCACGGGGACTACATCCGTCAACCTCCGGAGCCTTTACACCCAACGATCGCGTCTTGGCCTTTCGACGGATGGGGTCTCGATATCGTCGGTCCTCTGCCCAAGTCATCCAAGCAATATCTCTACATCTTGGCGGCAACGGATTACTTTTCCAAGTGGGCTGAAGCAATACCGTTGAGGGAAGTTACAAAGTACTCCGTCATCAGCTTTATCCAGAATGATATCATCTTCCGCTATAGAGTCCCCCGCTACATCGTAACAGATAACGGGAAGCAGTTCAAAAATGCTGCCGTCAGCCAATTCTGCGCATTGTACAACATTAAGCAGAATTGTTCGACGATGTACAACGCTCCGGCCAACGGCCTAGCAGAAGCCTTCAACAAGACTTTGTGCAAGCTGCTGGAGAAAACCATCTCGAAGATAAAGAAAGATTGGCACGAGCGCATGGGCGAAGCACTATGGGCTTACCGGACGTCCTTCTGCACGCCTACGCAAGCAACGCCGTATTCCCTCGTCTATGGTGTGGAAGCCGTTCTTCCGCTCGAACTCCAGATCCCGTCACTCAGGATAGCAGTCCAGGAAGGCCTCACCAGCGACGACAATGCCCAGCTCCGCCTAGCAGAATTGGAAGCACTGGATGAAAGACGCCTCGAGGCTCAACAGCGTCTGGAGTGTTATCAGGCCAGGCTCTCTCGCGCCTTCAACAAGAAGATTCGTCCTCGATCATTCCAGATAGGGGAACTGGTGCTGGTGGTCAAACGCCCCATCATTCTCTCGCATCGAGGAGGGAAGAAATTTGATGCCAAATGGGATGGCCCGCATTCCGTCAAGGAAGTCTGCTCCAACGGCGCCTATCTCCTCACTACGCCAGAAGGGCTGACACTCGGCCCTATCAACGGCAAGTACCTCAAAAGGTACTATGCCTAAAGCAAGGCCACACCCCTTGTTCAAAAAAAAAAAAAAAAGAACTACGTGCGACTTGATCTCCCTTAGGGGGGTACGTAGGCAGCCTGAGAAGTTACTTCAGGTTCAGTCCGACCAAAAGAAAAAGACAACAAAGTTCCACGAAAAGGATGTGGCAAAACGAGGCGATATTATTAATGAACCGAAGGTAGTACATTGCATAAGTCCTGTGAAAGAAGGCCACAATTAAAAGAAGGTGTCCAGAGCTTGAAGACGGCGCAGTAGCTCCTCCCTAGTCGCCTCCACTCTCTGAAGCTCCACGGGACGAGCAGCCAGAAGCTCGCGACGGGTTGCCAAGTCCGACTGCTGCTTCAGGTGACTTGCCTTCAAAGCGCTCTCCGCGGCCTCGGCCCGCTCCAAACGAGACTCCGCCTTCCGAAGTGAGGCGCGCGCAGATTCCGCCTTCCTCTGAGCCTTCGACAGACTGGACGTAGCCTCCGCAAGTTGATGCTCGGACTGACTTAGACTCGCCTCAGCAGCCTCCAGCTCAGAAAGGGAGCTCCCCTCCAGCAAAGCCCGCCAGGATCGGTAAGCCTCGCTATCAGTCACAAGCAGGTTCATCTGAGCGACGAAAAGAGAGCTGTCAACTTTAAACTCCGCCAGGCTCGCGCAAAACTCCGCACCGTCCGTCGACCACCAGTCCTGGAGGGCGCCAAGGCCGGCAGTTTGGAAAGGCTCCAACGTCGACTTGATATACTGCCGGCAGCTCGCAAGAAGGAACTCTGAGACTCTGCTCCTCGGCCTCAAATCCGGGCGAGGTGCCTCGGAGTAGGTAGGCAAGACCTTCCCTCCCACTGCAGCCGCAACAGGAGCCGCCTGCGCCAACGAGGGTGGTGGAACCGGAGAAACCTCCGCTACCGCTGCAACAACCGTCTCCACCAAAGGGCACGAGGGCACAGTCATCGGGGAATGCCGCTTGCCGACGCTCGAGACTTCAGCCTCCTCGCCAAAAGACAAGGCGTCGACATCGATGTCGTCCAGGTTAATGTCGCCCCTAGGGAAGTTCTCCCCGCAAAGTCCAAGGAAATCCAGATCGTCCGGAGGGATATCTAGCCCGCATGCCCCAGGCACTTCTTGCGCAGCGCCAGTCGACGAGTGTCCGGGAGATGCCTTTGAAGAGATCGCTCCGCGCTCTACCACTATAACAGAATCTGGTCAAGAAGAAGAAACGATGCTCAGTGTGATAAAACTTCCTGAACGTAAAGGCCAAATAAAATAAAGAGAGCACCATACCTGTGTGGTCAGACGAAGCGGTCCTAGACGGAGGAATCACCTTGTCTTTCAGAAGTCCAGGCTCCTCGGCATCCTCCACCAGACAAGGGACCCTTGGGACCATCCCGCGGGGAATGCAGACTTTCCTTCTCTTGGGAGGGGCGCCCTCAACTTCGGCCTTCGGGAAACAAGATGCCCCAGGGGCACTAGTAAGCTCGGCATCCAGCACCGGAATGGAAGAAGGGACACGACGAGCACTGGAAAGACGACTACAGCTCCTCTGCACCCTTTGAAACCCCAGTCGGAGGCGGCGGTCCTCCACTCCCGCAGAATGATCGAAGCAGAAATTCCTGAACCCGCTACTCACCAAGACGTCTACTGGAAAACTCGCAAGTAAAGGGGAAACTCGCCCTTTAACCCACTGGCAGTATTCCGGAGTGGCGGCGTCCCGAAACCCGGATTTGGCCCCAGGAAAGAAACTGCTGCCAGTGAAGCGAGCGTAGAGAGAAGCCCACAGACGGTAACCCTCTTGCGGACTGAAACGCCCCTGCAACTGCTGAGGCATGCCAGGGACTTCCTGTCGAAACCCCTGCTGGCGAGCAAAACGATGAGGGGAGTACTGCTCCACCTCCACCACATCCCCCTTGTGCCAGACCAGGTAGCCAGGACGATAGCTGACCATATTCCAGTACAGACTGTCCGGGAGCTCGCCGTTGTCATACACAGTCGACCTCTCCAAAGGCAGCACTGAATGCTCTGACAGAAATTCAAAATCAACGCTCCCCATCCTCCTCAAAAGGGTGCGAGCACACTCTTTCGGACTCTCCCAACTGATAAAGTCGTTCAAGATCCCTCCTACCCCGGGTAGGAAAGGTAGCTCGGCTGGATGCCCGCGCCTGACAAAGATCCCCTTCGGGAAATGCAGAGCTATCCAGCCGTACAAATAATGCAAAGGTCCGAACGCGGTCGACCGGCCAAGCTCCTCTTTGGCCTTATCTGAGCCAGACAAGTCCCAGTAAGTCCCGCTAAGAGCCCGATACAAGGCGCATAGTATGGCCGGGGCTAGATTGAAGAGCTCGCCCCTCTCCATCCTGGAAGCATCAAGGAAGGTCCCCGGACGAATAGCCTCCCCAGAACACGGAAGCACGAACCGGCAGAGGAAGATGACCAGCCCGGCAGCTCGGTAAACCGATCGCCACTCCTCGTTGTCACATTTCAGGCCAAGGAGTTCCCAGGGGCACTGCTTCCCCTCCATTGAGTGCTTCTCTCGAGCCAAGGAGTCGATAGGCCTCACAAAGGAGTGAAGCGGAGGTCTCTGCATCTGAGCGATCTTCCACATCGGGTGAGCCGAAGGCGCTGGAGACCTATACTCGCCTCTGAACCAAAAGTCGACCCAAGAAGAAGGATGCACTCGATCTGATTGATCCCGCGCCGCAATGATAGCATGTGCCTTGAACAGAAGAAGGCAAGAGCTCGGAGCGTAGCTGCTGTCCAGCAGATCCTTCAAGGCAGGCACCTCCTCTTGGTAGTAGTTCCGTACCTCGGGGCACCCGGAAACGATATGGACGTCACGAAGCGAGATGCCTATCTCCCCCGCCCCAGTGAGGAAGGTGTTAGTTTCCGGACACCAAAGCTCACAAAGTGCGCGGTACATTCCCTCCGGACGACTGTACTCTCGACGGGCCGGCACCAGAAATTTGGCCAATAAGTTCATCTCAGGTTCTGCGCCAAAGACCTCATAGAGCTCGTCCATCCATTCGCGACAGCCGCAAAGGTACTGGACGTCTCCCCGAGACCAAGAATCGGTGCCCCATCGGGTCAGCCTGGCGCATATCTTCGAGGCAACAACTGGCGTAGGTACGAACTCTTCATCGCAATGGTGGAACGGAAGATTCAAACTCGGCCGCAGAAGCTTCATGGAGATCCCTTCGTCAGTATGAATCTTCTCGCTTAATTTCGGCATCCCACAAGTCGCATCCGCGACTCCATCTTCCGTGATGCGCTCGTGCACAAAGACACGGAGCAACGACAGAAGGTCTTCCCGCCTTGAGCTGCGGTGACGGCGGACACGAGTGTAAGGAAAGCAAAGGCATCTCCTCCCGTCGAAGAAGTCCTCGTCTATCCAGCCCGAGGAAGTCAAACACTCGAAGACGCGAGCCCTGGAAGACCATGAAGGGAGGCAAGTCAAGACAAGTGCGTCCAAAAAAAAAAAAAAAGGGGACCTGCACCCTGTCAGGGGGACCACCCGGCTCATCGGCCCGCCACCACTGGCGCCCGAGCCTTCGCAATGCGCCCCCGCGGGCCCGCACGGTGCCCGCGCCGACCCAGCACGCCGACACAATCGTGTCGGCCCGACTGCGCCGACACCGCCCATGTCGACCCATCACGCCAGCGCTACCCAGCCAGGGCCACAGCCACTTGCGCACTCATGCGCCACAGACCCAGTGCTACCATCGCCATCTCCAGAGTCAAAGTCAAAAAAAAAAAAAAAGGCCACGGCAGCTGCCGCTGGGGCCCGCGCCCCCTTCCAATTGGAGACCGACAGCAAGAAGGGAAGGGGGGGGCCCGCACCCCCCCTCCTTCTCCTTCTTCTTCACCTGCAACTCAGGGTCGCCCCCATTGGGCTCCGCACGCCGCCCCGAAGCCGACCCGGCCGCCGCCCTTCTCGGCCCCGAACCCGACCTGGCCGCCGCCCTTCTCGGCCCCGCACCGACCCGGCCGCCGCCCTTCTCGGCCCCGAACCCGACGCGGCCGGCCACCATGCGCTGCAGCCCCGTGCGCTGCCCCGCGCGCTGTAGCCCCGCGCCGCCATGCCGCCGGCCCCGCTGCTGCCGCTGCTGCTTCTACAGGCCGGAGCCGAAGAAGAAGAAGAAAAAAAAAAGAAAAGAAAGAAAAAAAAAGGAGAAAAGAAAAAAAAAAAGAAAAAAAAAAAGAGAAAAGAAGAAAAAGAAGAAGGAGGAAGAGAGAGGCGGCGAAGGCGACCCGCACCTCAGCCGCGCTCCTACATCCTCCCCGCCTCGAGCCTTGTCGCATCGTCGCTTCGAGCCCGCCTTCGCAACGACCGCAAAATCGCGCACCATCGCCGCCGACGAAAGAGGCGACACCGGGAAGACGGAGCAAGTCACGAGCAAACCCAGGCAGCTCTCTTCCGACAGCGGTCTTCAGAAGCCGGCAGAACCTTCGCGCGGAAGCACAAGGCCGACGAAAGAGGCGACACCGGGAAGACGGAGCAAGTCGCGTGCAAACCCAGGCAGCTCTCTTCCGACAGCGGTCTCCAGAAGCCGGCGGAACCTTCGCAAAGAAACACAATGACGGATGGAGGGGGTAGGGGTCCTTAAATAGACTCCCGACCCTGCCCACAAAAGGAATCAAGGACAAGCGCTCTACGATTCCTACGTGTCCAAACCCGACACGCTCTCACCGACGCACTCGTCCTTGAGGGGGCATTTGTAGACACACGAATTTCGTCGGACCCGAACCCGACTTACGTGTGCCGATGCGGATGCAAACCCGACACGCAGACCCGACTCGCACCTGGCAAAGAGGAGCGGACCCCATGCGCCAAGGGGGGCCGGCCCCTACTAGGGTCCGAACCCCATGGGGCCGGCCCCTACTAGGACCCGAGCCACATGGGGCCGGCCCTAGTAGGACCCGAACCCCACGGGGGGCCGGCCGGCCCTGCAAGGAAAGGGAAGAAAAGGAAAGAAAAGAAAAGAAAGAAAAGAAAAAGGAAAGAAAAGAAAGGAAAGAAAAGAAAAGGAAAGAAAAGAAAAGGAAAGAAAAGAAAGAAAAGGAAAGAAATACCGCCATGCGCGGGGGGAGGTAGCGTATGACGTCTGCACACACGCGGATCTGCGCCGATCCCTCGATCCGACGCACAAGACGAAGCGCCCGATCGCCATCGATTTCGTGCGCAAAATCCAGCCATAATTGCACCCGCCAGAAAAGGAAAACAACTAAATGTTATTCCCCTCATCAATGGATGAATAAAATCCGGGTAATTATGAGAGAGATACAAAAGGGATTTAAAATTAAAAAGTTCCCCTATCTCTCTCCCCACCTCTTTGCCTATAAATAGAGGGGGTGGGGGAAGGAAAAAATGGTCGAGAAATTGAAGACGAAACGCCAGAGCTCTGCAGAAGAGGAGACGCTTCTTCATCGACCCAAGGCTTCACGAGGCACAGTCAAGCCTGTCCCGAGGGATCTGCTTACTGAAAGTCCTCATCAACGTGAAGACCCTTGCACACGAAGACCATCCCTTCGACTTCGTGCACGAAGAAGAAAGCTCGGAGAAGAAGAACCCTTCGACTCCGAAGACGCCAGAAGCAAAGGTCGGAGAAGAAGAGGAGCGGCACTACCCCGTCGTCTCCAACAAGCTTCGACTCCGATCAAGCCCAAAAGCCCGGAGAAGAAGAGGAGCGGCACTACCCCGTCGTCTCCAACAAGCTTCGACTCCGATCAAGCCCAAAAGCCCGGAGAAGAAGAGGAGCGGCACTACCCCGTTGGCTCCAATAAATCCTCGATCCAGATCAAGCCCCAAAGCCCGGAGGAGAGAAGCGAAGCGTCATCACCCTGTCGTCTTCGACTAACGCCTGCCCCATCCACGAAGAAGAAAGCCTGGAGCAGATCGTCTGAAGCGTCGCTACCCCGTCGTCTTCATCAACAAAAGTCGACGCTACAACCGTCGCACGGAGACCGTCGCTACCCCGTCGTCTCCAACAAGCTTCGACTCCGATCAAGCCCAAAAGCCCGGAGAAGAAGAGGAGCGGCACTACCCCGTCGGCTCCAACAAATCCTCGATCCCGATCAAGCCCCAAAGCCCGGAGGAGAGAAGCGAAGCGTCATCACCCCGTCGTCTTCGACTAACACCTGCCCCATCCAAGAAGAAGAAAGCCTGGAGCAGATCGTCTGAAGCGTCGCTACCCCGTCGTCTTCATCAACAAAAGTCGACGCTACAACCGTCGCACGGAGACCGTCACTACCCTCGTCGTCTTCATCAACAAAAGTCGACGCCACAACCGTCGCACGGGGATCGGTGCTACCCCCACTATCTTCGAAAGCATTCTTCGACTCCGATCACGCCACAGAAGCCCGAAGAAGAAGAGAAGTCCAGTCGACACGCAAATCGTCGAAGCACTGAAGAAGTAGCCCACGTCGTTCGAAGAAGAAGATCGAGTTGACGCCGAAGCTAAAGCCAACGCAAGAAGCCAAAGCAAAGCCCCAGTAAAGCCCGCGCCAAAGCAACGCAAGTGCCAAAGCCAAGCGACTACGCCGGCCACGAGCAAAAGCACCGCACGTTCTAGCCGATACGACGCGAAGTCCGGAAGAACGAAAGCATCGCAAGTCTCTCCCAGCTACGTCCAAGTGCAAGCGCCGAAGCAAAGCAAAAGCCAGAGCCACGCCGGAGCCAAGTCAAAGCCAAAAAGCCAAAGCCAAAGCCAAAGCCAATGCCAAAAGCTCGATCGACGCCGCGAACCGACGATCAAGGACACCGAGGTCAAGCAAGGAACGAGGAAGACGCGAAGACCGAGGAACGAAGCCGAAAACCCCCTAGCCGAGAAAGCGCGAAGCACGGAATGGACAAAGCAACGGTGGACATTCCTTAGCCTCTCCAAAACCCTCTCCCTGTAAAACCCCAGTCCTGGGTAGCCCCTTCAGAGCTCTCGCACGAACACCACGTGGAGACGCGGATCAAAGGGATCCCCCAGAAGATCTTTCCCACAATCCCCTGATCAAAACTCGCCGCAACCCGGACTCGCTACACCCGAGCCACCCGGGTCCCGGCCACAATTGTAATCTCGTGTGATTCGCAATAAAGATGACCCGCGCTTTTTTCTGCGTCCACAGTGAGGAAATATCTGTTATCTCCTTTAGTAGTCCTTCCTTAGTCGTATACATAATTATGGACTAATTCGAGGATCTCAGAGTCTCTATCGATTGTTCTAAAGGATTTCTTAGCTTGTTTTGCTTCTACACAGGTTTCACACTTATCCAAGTTTTAGATATCTAACTTAGGTTTTAGATTTAGGTTCATCAGTCTCTTGATAGAGTTGTAATTCACATGACCTAGTGTAGCATGCCAGATAGGTGGCGATTCAATATTTAGCACAAAAAGATTTTTATTATTATCGAAAGGAATACAAACATTTAGCTTAAATAAGCCATCACTCATAAATCCTTTTCCAATAGAAGACACTCCTCTTGTGATTACAACTTTATTCGATTCAAACACGAGTTTGTAACTGTGTTGAACTAGAAGAGAACTACTAACAAGGTTGTGCCTAATCTCTGGAACGTGATGAACTCTGTGTAGGGTTAGGATCTGGTTCGATATAAGCTTCAAGTTGACTTGACCCATTCCCAATACACGAGCTTCGATATTATTTTCCATGGTCATAGCTCCTCCACCTGAGACCTGATAAGTGAAGAACCAAGAGCGATCAAAACATACATGGATGTTAGCTCCAATGTCAATCCACCAGTCAAGTGCTTGCAAAGTCAAGTTTACTTCTAGAATAGAGGCAACTAACCTGAAAGCATTCTCAGATAAGATGACCATATTTACTTAGGAAGCAGGTTGTGGTCCGTTTTTATTAGGTTAAGAAGGTCCAGTCTTCTTGTAGAAGCAGTTTGGTGCCATATGGTTGGTTCGACCATATACATAGCAGTAGCGTACTCCTTCTGGAATTTGGGGTTTTTGGTGAAAGACTTCTTATGGAATGGTTTATTGGTTTGGGATAAAAAGACTTAGTTTTCTTATGGTTTGGTTTTGATTCTATATTATTTTCCTTGGGTTTAGTCTCGGAGAGAGATTTTTCTCTAAGTCTATGTTGTTCTTCTATCATAATAAAATTGAAGACTTGGGTTAGAGATGGTTCTCCTTGGGAATGGTTTAGTTTCCTAGCAAAGTTAGACCAGGATGATGGAAGTTTATCTATCAAGTAGGCTATCTGGAAATTTTCATCTAGGGTTGGCCTGTTATCCTTGAGATAATGGACTAGATTCTCAAACTCGTGAACTTGTTTGTTCATCGGTCTAGAATCATTCATCTTAAACTTGTTGAAATCAGCTGCTCTATAGCGTTTGATCCCAGTATCATCTAGGTTGTACTTAGAATTTAGGATATCCCAAAGTTCTTTGGCATCTTTGGAGGTATAGTAGATGTCATATAACCTATCAGAAAGGGATCCTAGGATACGGTGGCAACAAATATATTTTATCTCCTCAGGAGTCCTAGATGTGGAAGTGAAATCAGAGCCTTCTTGGTTAGATGATCCACTACTGGTTTGAGCATGTGTGTCTATAGGGTTTGACTCATTTCCTGATTCGGTGGTGCTATCACTTATTGCAGACATAAGTCTAAGAAAGGACAACCAAAATCTCATCTGGTTTTGCCAACGCTTGAAATTAGCCCCATCGAATTTCTCAGACTTTGCACTAAGGTACTCAGTTATAGGGGAAGTCATTTTTAGGGTATGGGAGTTAAGCTTGGAATGAAATAAAGTTTGTGTCAGATCAATATAGTGCACTATTTTCTAAGTGAACCAAATTTATCTTCTTTTGTATAACAGTTGACCTGAGTATCTCTAGTTTGACTTTGAAAGTCCAAATGGGTTCTCTAAAGTATTACAACCAGATCAGCTCTAGATGGATGGTGGAGCACATGACTCACTTAAATACCAGTCTGTCTTAGGCACGTATGCCTTTTTGACAAGCTTTTATAGACACCGTCTAACTAAGGATGATTCATTGAAATTTTTTCAGTCGCTTCTTTGCGAGAGACCCAAGTAGAAATAAAAGAAAATAATTAAAGGTTATTAAATTATCAAAATATCTAGATTATGGGGATTACAGACTAGTCACATATACATGAATGTATGTGCCGAGCTCTCCCTACTAGAGTCTTGATTTTGTTTAGATGATATGTTTGATTAGTTTTTAGCTAGTTAATTATAAAATATTAAAATTTAATTATATATAGCAAAATAATTTTTTTACTTACACTAATGTCGTATTATCTATATTATACTAATGGTCAAGCAATATCTAATCAATCAAGATGCTAACAATATAATTTTAACTAACTTTAATATTATATTATTAGCAAGATCTAATGATAAGCAAATATTAACAAGGATACTTTAGATTAGATCAAAGATTAATACTAAAGTATTAAATCGAATATTAATATGGATATAACAATAATTAATTATTTACAAAATATAGAGATTTATAAAAAATAAATTTAATTATTTTTAAAATCTAAAAATATTTTAAGCCAACAAATTAAGAACTCAATTGGATTTCTAGATTGTTGGAAATATCTTGCTTGCTAAATGGATAATATAAATGTGAGTTTTCTCAAATGCAACATGGATGATAAGTTTAGGTTTCGAATATAACTTTTGCCAAATGAAAAGATGAAAATATGTGACAATGAAATTGTGAATGAATCCTAATGAAGGATCCAATATGAGAATTTTATAGCGAAGTATGGATATGATAATACTATAACTAAATTAATACATAATCAAATAGTACTATTAAGATTCTAGCAATTTAGGAAGAAGAAGAGTTAAAAGGATGGCCTGGGGTCGAAGCACACCTTGGCACTGTTCTAGAAATCCAATTGCCCCCCACGTACGGGTCTTGTGGCAAGGAAGACTAGAGATACAACGAACCTCTCGGATGACAACCTTTCCTTCTCATTGGCACGCCTCGGAGAAGGCACACGAAAACCGCACAATCGCCTTCAGGAGTCCAGCAAAAAACTTAAAGAAAAAAATTAGAAAGGGAGATTTTTAGAGCAGCGATTCAAGAGCAAAAGATGCTGAAAAGTGTATGTTAAGCCATAGGTTTTGGGCCCATTTTATAGCCCACCAAGGGGTGTGTTGGCTGCCAATTATTTTTATTTTAATAGGCTTTAAAATCCAAGCCATTATGGGATTTGAATGTGAACGTTATAGCCGTTGCACAATGGTTTGAATGTGTGCGACGGCTATACCGTTACCAATATTTTTAAAACACAATAATAAAAAAAAAATTAACAAGAGGTCCTGATGGCGTCGGGGAGTCCTGGAGACCTCGTCCATGAGGTTGGGCAGTGCCACGGTGGCCCATGGTGGCTCTTGTGGCAATAGGGTTTCAATAAAACCCATTGCTCTGATGTATGCTTCATCGGAAAAGATGATGGCACAAAATGTAAATTTCATATTCCTTTTGGATTTTATCAAAATCCGATTACCTTTTGTCTCGTTTGTGTTTTGTTGGGTTTAAACCTAACAGCAGATGACTCGGTTTTGTTTCCCTACTCGAGTAACCCCCAACCCGACCTGATATGCAGACCCATTAGTTACTTTAGTAGTTTAGTGACTAAACACAATTGCTATTGCACCCAATTATCAATCAACCCGACTCGCTTTATATGAAGGTTAAACCCGACCTGATTGTATGTTTACAGACCCGAACCAAGGCCAACCCAGGCCAGGCCCACACCAGACCAGACTTGGCCCGAACCCAGACCAGATTCAGCCAGACCTGAGCCTAGGCTCAGGTAGGCCCAGATCTAGGCCTAATCCATTTTGAGCCCTGATCTGTTGTTTATTTATTTATTTTTAATCTAGATCGTCTATTTTAATATTATAATTTTGGATCCGATCTAGACAATCTAAGTATGGATTTTGACTATTTGGGCCATTCTGGACCCATCGGTATGGTCCAATCTTATAAACTCATTTTATATAATATATATTTAATTTGATATTGTGATCCCGAGTCCGATATAGATATGTTTTCAGCAATCCATATATGGTTCTTGAGTATTTGGGCCGTTTCGGACTCATTAGTATGATCTAATCTTATCAATTCAAATAACTTAATGTATGTTTAATATCGATCATTGATTTTAGCTATGTGATCGTGGACTTGATCTAGACTAGATCTAGACTATCCAAATATAGATCTTGGTTCTTCAGACTGTTCCGTACATACCAGTATGATCCAATTTTATAAACTCAAACTATTTTACATCTTATCACTAATTATGACAATGTAATTGATAGAGATCTTGTTTAATTAAATTATTAACACAAGTTTATTTATTGGATATATCCCTGCTTCATAATTCAAAATAGATATATTACCTTTATATTGTATTTTGTTTGATACTGTGGATTAATCTCATTATGGTTGGATAATAATCGTTCTCACTATTGTTAGTACGAACATAATATTGTGTCTTCATCCATAGTCTTGTGTGAGCTTGGCCCTAGTCAGCCAAGACAGTACAATATGACTATGGATACATTGTAACTAGATTTTTCACTGTGTAGAGGACCAATAGTCCCCAAAATAGATAGGATCCTATAATCTGATAGTTCTAATCAATTTTCTAATTATGCAATGCTTATAATTCAATACTGCTTTACTCTTATGTCAAACCTATCATTATTAGAATTCAAGGCCTTTGAAGTCAGTGGCAAGAATTATCTAGCTGGCGTCTAGATGTTATTCTCTACTTTCAATCGAAGAAACTAGGGAGTGCAATCGAGAAAGAAAATCAATTTACTCTTGAAGAGAAAGCTAAGGAATAATCTTATTATGTCATCACCCTCATTCTGACTTCAAGAATGAATACCTAATCGAGGTAGACCCCTGACCCTATGGAAGTCTTTGAGGGATAAGTGTGACTACCAGAGGATGGTCATCCTCCCAACGGCCAGGGATGAGTGGATGAACCTACGATTATAAATCGGTATCAGAATATAACTCAGCAATGTTCAGTGTAATCTCGCGCGTAAAATTATTCGGAGAATTTATCAATGACTAACAAATGATTGACAAGACACTGTTTACTTTCCATGCCATGACCATGCTCTTGCAGCAGTAGTATCGTGAGCATAACTTCTTAAAGTTCGCTAATGTCATCTCTATCCTCTTAGTTGCAGAAGAAAGCAATAAAATTTTGATACAAATCATAGCTACAAGCCCATTGGAGCCATAAAACTGTATGAAATAAATATCAATAAAGGATATCACAAATATTGAGATACGGGTTGTAATATAGGAGTCTGTCATAACTACCCTGGAAGAGGTAGCCACCCTAGAAGAGGCGGTTATAATGATTTAGCAAAATATAACCATCCTGAAAGAGGTAGGTATAATCCACGAAGTGTTACAAATTTTAAGAAAGCAAAAATTTGACATGACATGCTCATCCTATAGAAAATCTACCACCTACAAACACATCATAAGAAGCTTGTTACAGGTGTGGAGGCGTAGATCATTGGTCATGCACCTGTCGTGCATCAAAAAAAATATAGAATTATACCAGAGTTTCCAAAAGGCCATGAAGGCAAACACTACGAACGATTTTGATGGCATAGATAATCTAGACGATACTCCTGATTGCACCTAGTTAAAAACCCTCGAAATTCTACAAAGATATCGATGATGGACTTGACAATAAATAATGAAGGTCTAGATGCTATATCCTTATATTTGGTAGTTGCTATTTTTTTTAGTCAGTTGGACATTTTATGTTCTTCGATATGATGATTTTTATTCCAGTTTTATATGCAGTATTATCCAGAAAACGAGTGATGTAGTTTACACTTGTTTTAGATAATATTTATTTTAGAAAATATTTTTCAATCTCATAATGTGTTAACCATAGATGGACCTACACAAATGATAGAAGGCCCTAGAAGAGTCAATCTTGTGTTATCAAATGGTACCCATTTATTTATCCAAACACTTTGTGCTCAAGTAGTTCTAAAAGAACCTTACTAAGCTTCAAAGACATTCGTATGAATGAATAGCATATCAAAACACAAAACAAAGTAAACTTGAAGTTTACATTAGGAAAATTCTCCACCCTCTTAATAGGGATATATTACACTCGTAATGGGATAGTCGAATATTATGCAATTAGGAGGTAAAAGCTCATTGCCAATGAGAAGTCTTTGGTAAGCTAGAAGCTTAAAGACCCTATAGCTATGAACCTTTGGCATGACCGACTTGGTCATCATGGATTCTTTATACTTAAAATGGTCATAGACAACTCTATTGGCCATCTTTTATGAATAACCTCTGAGTCACCATCTTTCCTTCATAGGATACAAGGTGATATTTGTGAACCTATACACCCCTCTAGTGGACCTTTGTAGATACTATATGGTATTCTTAGATGCCTTGACCAGATGGTCATATGTTTATCTTTTATCTACTAGAAAGTTAGCTTTTGTTAGACTGCTTGTCCAGATTATCAAGCTTAGAGCTAATTCTTCAAACCATCCTATATAATCTATTAGATTAGATAATGTCACTGATTTTATCTTTCCAAGTCTTTGATGATTTTCTGTTCATCAATAGGAATTGATATAGAATATCTTGTTCCATATGTTTATATCCAAAATGGTTTAGCGGAGTCTCTAATTAAGCGCCTTCAGCTAGTATTTAGACCCCTCTTGATGCAATCTAGACTTCCTGCTAATGCTTGGGGGCACACCATTCTGTATGCCGCAATGCTTATTTAGTATAGACCTACGGCCTATCATAAAACCTCTCCGATGTCGAAAAATCAACATAATATCTCACATTTGTGAAAATTTGGCTGTGCGGTACAAATTCCTATCCCACCACTAAAGAGAACCAAAATGGGTCCCCAATAAATATTATATATTTATATCAGTTTTGATCAAATCACCGTCTATAATTAAATACCTAGAACCATTAATCGGTGATCTGTTTTTCATAAGATTTACGGATTATCACTTCGATGAGTCAGAATTCCCGCCGTTAAGGGGAGATAAGAATATGGGTGTTCTAGAAGAACGACGTGAATTATCTTGAAATATTTCCACTCTGTCTCATCTAGACCCTAGGACTTTCCAATGCGAATACGAACTTAAGAGAATTATGCATTTACAGAAAATTACAAATTAATTACCTGATGCTTTTAACGATGCACCGAAAGTGACAAAGTCATATATGCCAGCTATGAATGCACATACTCGAATTAGTATCCCAGAAGGACAGAATTCGAACTAGGCAGCAAATAAGTCCATTGCACGCTAGAAGCATTGTAGACCTATAGGTTCCAAAGATTTAGCTTCCCGAAAGAAAAAGTTAAGTGAAAAATCATGCCCTAAGAAAACTCCAGAAGTAGTGTCTCTGGAAGAGACGATGCATAATGCTCCGGTCGAGATTATGCCCCAGATCCTTGAAGTGGCTGGAAATCAAAGGTTCAATTTCCCTGAAACTATACATAACGCTCCGAACGAGGTTATGACCCAGGTCCTTGAAGTGACTTGGAAAATGGTACCGGTACCGAACAATGATAAGATCTCAATGTTCTAATTATATCCAGGAGAAATTTAGAACCGAAAAAAATAGTCATCGATGACATATTTATATATACAGTAGCTACTGAATAGTAAAAGGTAATAATATAAATAGCATCCATGAATGTCGACAAAGAAAGGAATGACCAAGATAAAATGATGTTATTCAAGCAGAACCGAATTCCCTTAAAAAATATGGAGTGTTTGGATCTATAGTGCACCGAAAAATAAGAATGGAGCTTCCTCGCAGTCAGAACTAAGGCAAGGGCGACCTTCTCGATGGGTCAATACCGCAATTCGGTAGGGAGCATAGTATGGTTTACGAAGTACACGGTCTTCTTCAGCTTCGCTTCCTCCAAAATAAGGACACCGCTCACCGAGTGCTTTGTCACATATAAATAGATGCCGAGCTCGTCTCCCACTCTGGGTGCTGCCAATATAGGAGAGCGAGCTAGGTAATCCTTGACTCTTTAGAATACAAGCTCGCACGTCTCATCCTAATGGATGACAGCTCCTTTTCGAAGTAGAAGGTCGATAATTGTCGAAAGATTTTGATATAAAGTGACCTAGCGCTGCAATCCGTCCGCTCAATATCTGGACTTCTTTCCGCGTCTTTGGCGATGGCATCTCGACGAGCACTCTGATTTGTTCGGGGTCGGCCTCGATCCCACGATGGGTAACCAAGTACCCCAGGAACTTACTAGAGGTTACTCCGTATGCACACTTCGCTGGATTAAGCTTTATTTTGAATTTCCTCAAAATGTCGAACACTTCTTTAAGGTCGGCAATGTGCCCTTCTTGTTCTTGACTCTTCACCAAGAGGCCATCTACATAGACCTCGACATTCTTGTTGACCTGATCTTTGAACATGTGGGTGACTAACCTTTGGTAGGTCACTCCGGCGTTCTTGAGCCCGAACGACATCACTTGGTAGCATAACAACTTCTGGTACCCTGCTTCGGAATACAAAGAGGTCTTCTCTTGATCGTCAAGATGAAGAGGTATTTGGTTATATCCAGCATATCCATCCATGAACAAGAGAGCCTGGAATCCAACAACAGTGTCCACCAGTGCTCCGATTCTGGAGAGGGGGAATCTATCTTTCGGGAAAATTTTGTTGAGACCGGAGAAGTCTATACATACTCGAACGGCCCCACTCTTTTTTGGCACTGCCATGATGTTGGAGATCCACTCAGAAAAATGAGCCTCATGAATGAAGCCAGCTCGCTCTAGTTTTTTAACCTCTGTCGCAACCGCGGCGGTCTTTGCAATTGGAATATATCGAACTTTTTGCTTGACTGGAGAGAAATCGCGCAAGGTATGAAGACGGTGGTAGTTGACCTCGGGGTTGATCCCGGGTATGTCGGTGAAGCTCCATGCTTATACGTCCCGGTAATCTTTGAGGAAAACCGTTAAGTGGAAGGCTTCGGCTTCGGTTAATGATGTCCCAAGGTGGGTACCCCTCGGAATTCCATCATCTCTGACGTCCATATCTTGGAGGAGCTCGGCCACAGTGGACTTCCTTTTTGTATTATCCGCAGGGTGACCACCTGCACCACACTCTTGTCAAATGCCGCTTTCACCCGTGCTAGCTAACCACGGGGGTGAAGTGGGTGTCTCACAAGGTCGGAGAGTCTCTACCTTTGGATTGTAAGGAATATCGCGCGAAGAAGCAGCTAATTGCTAAGAGGGTGCCGGTCTCTTGGCCTCTGAAGTGTCAATGGTGGTGAGGTAGTAGACGTCCTGCTCGCACCTGGTGGCGGCGACCTGATCACCTTTTATGACCATGGCTCATATCGAAATGGGGAATTTGAGGGCTTAATGAAGGGACGAGTACACCACATTTATTTGCCTAAGCCAAGGTCGCCCAAGAATGGAATTGAAGGCGGACTGCCCATCCACTACAGCGAACCAGGTTTGCCGAACTTGGGACCCACCGTCACGGTTAGGGTAATCTCTCGAACAACTTTAGCCACTTCGCTTGTGATGCCGCTAAGAGAGCTCGTTGTTGGAGACAAATCGGCTTGTCGCAGCCCCATTCGTTGAAAGACCGACAGAAAAAGGATGTCAACGACACTTCCGGAATTGACCAAAACGCGCTGCACCTCTATATTGTCCCTCATGAGGCGTATGGTTAGAGGGTCATTGTGCGGAGTAGCGACCCCGGCTATATCATCCTCTGAGAACCATACGAAGTCGTGGGCTCCCAATCGAGGGGTTTGAAGCAAAGTAGGTAGTAACGAGATAGAGTGCATCTTTTGCGTTCGTTCCACCTCTCTTACTTGTTGTCGTGCCTCGTTGCTTGACCTCGGCTCGTCCAGGTGTCCGGCAATGGTGTGGCAGATCGTCGGCTCGCCCGGGGGAGGTAGAGGTAGTGCGGGCTCCATTGGTCCCGGTCGATCTTCTTCTCTTGGGATGCGTATAGGGACGATTTTGAATCGTCACGGTTGCGAGATGAACTGATCCAAATGACCTAGGCAGATGAGGTCCTCCAAATGATTTCTCAGAGCTTGACACCGGTTGGTGTGGTGCCCGACGCCTCGGTGGAACGAACATTGCCTGGTGTTGTCGGTGGAGCCGGGCTCACCCTAATGAAGGGGAGGAGGTACTGTACAAAGGGCTCGTTCCAAACTTGATGTAGGATTTGTTCGGAAGAGAGAGTCATTACGGTGAAATCCTGCTCTCCTAGACCGGGAGGCAAGCGCTAGTTTGCTGGTCTTCCGGCCGCCACGATTGGTACCTCCGAGGTGTCATAGCTGGAGTCGCTAGAGGTGTGGCAACTGGCACTGCATGGGACACCTCGCGCTACTCCACTGCTTTAACGACGAGAGGCCGCAAAGTGGGAGGACGTTGTTGCTCGACTATCTTTCTCTTTCGGTCGAGCACCACATCTTCAAGCTTGATGTGTTGCTGGACGAGAGCGAAAATCTCGACTATCGTGCGGGATTCAGAGATGACGAGGACGTCGTGTCGCTTACTTCCTTCGGGGAGCGCACTCTTGAAGGTATTTACGGCCGTCCGATTATGTCTGACTGAGTCCTTTAGGGTGAGGTAGGCGCTGCGAAACCATGTTGAGAAGCATCGAAGGGGTCTCCCCGAGCTTCCATGGTCAGGACGACAACTATTCGATCCTCTTAGGCGGTTGTCGGTTACACCGATACTGTTCTAGAAATAGCTCATATAAAGTGGTGAAGTTGGGAATGGAATGAGATGGCAACTTGTGGGATCAGTTTAAGGCTGAACCGGTCAAGCTGCTCGGGAACGCACGACCCAGAACGTGGTCCTGGTCTTTGAAAAACAACAACTTCCGGTAGGTCAAGAGGTAGTCGGTCTTGTGACCCATCGAACAACACGAACTTTGGCAGGGTCCATTATTAAGGGAAACCCCCTTAGTGAACTTCGTTTGTGAAGGACGAGCAACCTCCACGAGCGACGAGATCTTCTAAAAGGTCAACAGGCATGCTAGGTAACCGTTAGCGCTCGGGGTGATTTTCCAAAAGTGATTATGCAGACCCCAAGCGATCATGCACGCTTCCTCTAGGTCAGTCTGCACCCTCGCTGCGGCGGTGCTCGGGGGCGACGTCCTGGCGATCTCTCCACCGCTTCATTGGTAGCCGCCCCGGCCAGGAAAAAGGTCGGTGTGAGACTGTCATCTAACGAGTCTCTGCACGGGGTAACACTTCCTCAGTGGGTTCCCGCCCATGCCGATAGCGTAGGTTACTATCTCGCCCTTGAGACCTCGCCTCTGACTCGTCAGACTTCGCACTTCGGCTTCATCGGCGAGGGGGGGCTGAAGGCGGAGTCGGCTCATTGTTGGAACGTTAGGTGACAAGTCGCTGAAGTCGCCCGAGAATCGACTCTATTGTCTTGTTCGCTACTACGCCTCCCATGGGGGGCTCCTGCTCGGATGCCCGCCATGTGGGCATCAGTGTAGGTTGATGCGATACCGAGATCGGATGAGGTCGCATAGAGGGAACGGCCCATGCCGACACTCTTGGCTGTCGGGATTGACATGCTGATCTTTTCCTTCGTTGTTCGAGCCCGAGGTAGGGGGAATCAGTTCTTCTGCTCGCCGAGGGAACCTGGCGCAGCCGTGTCAGTTCGTCCATCATGGCTCATTGGGTGGTCAATATATCCATGAGTAGCTAGTCACTGAGCGGGGCAGGGGGTTGGGTAGTTTGAGCCGGCGCCCCACTTCGTGCAGATTCGGCGCAAGCCTTCGCCCGTCTCTGTTCCCGCGTGGAAGGAGCCATTAGGGTATCCTGCGAAAGCACAGCTTTTCGACCGCGTGGTCGTCGACGTTCTCACATGAACCAGTCGGAAGATCCCATAGACGACGCCAAATGTCGGGGGAAAAATCTCGCTGGCTCGAGTACTCGACCTGCAAGGCAAGGAAAACGTGAACGACTGGTTCCGTGAAGAGCACAGACCCTCCGACGCTCAAGTCAGTGAAGGTTCGAAAGTGGAGAGGTTGAGTAGTGAGAAAAGGCTTGGGTTTTCGAATTTCCAACCTGTACTTTGGAGCCGGGGGTCGTATTTTTATAGACCTTTTGTAGACCGCCAGAGTTTGACACATGACCGTTCTTTTCCGCACCTTCTACACCTTCACGTGCCAGCCCACATGGGCCCTTAATGGCCTTTGTAGTTTAGCCTGCCAGGCGGTGGTGAGGAGGGGAGGGGCGCACCGGTCTTGTCCGTGCCAGATGGAGATTCTGGAAGGCTCCAGTCTGGGGTGTCCTAGACCGACTCTGGGCGGCTCATGTGGCTCGCAGTTGTCCATGCAGTTCCACGGGGGTGGCGACATCTGTTGATTTGGTACCGCCTTACTATAGGCGACCTCTGGGTCGAGAAGGTGAACTCCTTCGTCGTTGCATGATTGGGCGAGCTCCTGGACGAGCTGTAGGTGTTGAGCCTTTCTGAGGGGTTCTTTAAACTATGCCAAGGAAGACCTCTTCCGTGCGTGAACCGATCACGTGCGGTCAGGGCGAGCTGGGGGTGCCAGCCACGAGCGACTTCTTTCGCGCGAACTGATCACATGTGGTCAGGGTAAGCTCCGGGCGAGCTGTGAGCGCCAGCCACGAGCGACCTCTTCCGCGTGCGAGCGGATTGCATGCGGTCAGGGTAAGCTCCGGGCGAGCTGTGAGCGCCAGCCACGAGCGACCTCTTCCAAGTGCGAGCGGATCGCATGCGGTCAGGTCAAGCTCCGCTGGGAGGGTTCTTTGAACTCCAAGTCCTATTTTGGCTACAGTGTTGCTTATCCAAAATCGGGATTGGCTTCGAATCTCGAGCTTATCCGGGGGGGGGGGACTTCTGTCGTCTCATCTTGTCCTCCTCTGCTGCTGTTGCCATGTGGACGACGAGCCGGTGACATTTTTTTGACACCATCAGAAATCGTTTTTATTAGCCGCAACACAGGGAACCCTAAATTGGATCGAAACCATTGCTTCGTCCATCGGCTTTGATACGATACCTCGCCGGAGATGGGAGGTGAGAGAGAATTAGAGGGCTATCAGCGAACTTCTGCGGGGGACTAGCCGGAGTGAGGATGGGTGGGGGCCGTCCAAGGTTTTTTGGTTTTGGCTGAGAGGAATTGACCGCGGCCGTGACGACAGGGCGATGCCGGTGGAGGTGGTCGTGGCGGTGATGCGAAGATCGGATTGGGGTGCGAATCCTCTACAGTACGATTTCGTCCGGTATTTCCAGTTCGGAACCGATACGCTGCGCGAAAACGGCCGTCCAAACCGCTTGGTGGGCGTTGGATCTGAGTGCAATTCACCCGTCCGGTCCCTGGAATCGGACGGTTGTGATATCGTTCTTACCACGCCGCGTGCATTGCCTCACACACTGCCGAAAACTGGACAGAACCCGTTCGTTCCGTAAGAAAGCTTGTTCCTTTTCTTGGTATACACTCCGATCAATTGTGCAGAGTGATCGTAGACTACGATTCTTTCTCCTTCGTTCCCCTTTACCTTCTCGTTGCGCTTCTTTCCTCCAGGTCCAGAGAGAGAGAGAGAGAGAGAGAGAGAGAGCACGGCGAGTATGGCGTCGGCGGCAAGTATGACCGCACAGGATCGCCGTATTCTGACGGCGGTGAGCACGGGGACGGCGGCGCTCTCCCTGGCAGGATCGGCATTCATCGTGATTTGCTACCTCCTCTTCAAGGAGCTCCGCAAGTTCTCATTCAAGCTCGTTTTCTTCCTTGCTCTCTCTGTAATCACTGCCTCCCTCCTTTTCATACTTTAGCTTCTTCGATTGGTGCTGGAACTAGGGTATGAATTCTGCTCTGCTATCGTTTTAGCAGCTACTTACAGACTTCAGATCTGTATTGCAGATTCCACTTCAAATTGATTTTGAAATTATAAAGATTCAGCATTAACAAAGAACAAAATTATTGTCTACATTCTTGTTGTTCCGCTCGTTGGTTGACAGAAATTTATTCTAAGATTTCAACATCAAATTCTGTGTTTACACCATCAAAATCCCTGTACACTGAATACGCTGTTCGGTAGGTAGGTTGGGCAGGTATTGACAATCAGCCATGTGACAATTCTATTAAAAAGACTGAATACCTGACCGGTTATATCTGCGGACGATTGACTATTGATACAAAGACACATAGGGGATCCTGACTGATGGCACTCAAGGCTCATGCCAATTGGGACATCCCATGCAGACAATCAACGGGTGATTAATAGCGCACACGATGAGCTTAGATGCCGGGAAGTGGCTCGGCTTGGCCGAGAGAGTGGGCAACACGGCAGATCTGAACGGTATACACATGGAGTGGAAATTAGCACAAATACAAGGAGGAACCAACTGATCGAAATCATCCGAAAAGACTCCTTACAACTATACGTAGGGCAGCAGAGTGGCTGTGTATGAGGGTCCTGGACCATAATGAAAACTTCTCTTTATTTATAAAATCGTTCAATGCGCTAGTTTTATTTCCTTTTCCTGCGCTATACTCTTTACATTTTAAAGTTGTGATCATTTCCTTTCAATGCAAATGAAGTTGCTTTCAAGAATCCTCCCTTTACTTTTCAAGGTTTACAACACTTCCTTTTGTTGCAATTTGTATTTCAACTCTTGTCGTTTCGACTTCGTTCACTTTTCCATCACAACATTAGTAACCGGAGCATGGAGCAAGACCGCAAGAGCGTCAAATTTCAATCAAGCATGCGCTCGAGAGTGCCTCCAAAAGCACTAGCATATATTCTTGAAGGTTCCTGAAAATTTCTTATGAATACAAATATATCCGTTTCACTTGCTCAACTAGAATGAATTGATAAAACCATTCGTCATTCAAATTTCTAATCATGGTAAGAAAAATAACTAAAGGTCTGCTGATATATCGTATGTATCCTTCCAAATTCAATTAAAACTTACAAAATCACAAAATGTTGGCAAAGCTTAAAAATATCTTCTACTAAAAATAAAAGAAATGAAACAAAATAAAGCTCAGATAAGTATGTCCCCAATAAGTAAACAATATCATTTTCTATATTCGATTGTTCGATAGAAAAAATTAGCAAAGTTTAAGAGTATCTTTTCTTGTACCCAAAAAGATAGAGCTCGAATAAGTATCCCCCTTAAAAATAATACTCAACAAGCATAAACAAATAAATACCTAATTGTCTCCAGTAAGAACCTTTACCCCGTGCAACTTCTTCCTTATGCGCTTGTGCTTCTAATTGATTGCGATCCTTGAGGAGTTACATTATCAACATTTTCGACAAAGCAAACTATAGTCTCTATCTTCAAGGGCTTCCATGTTCTTCTCTAAATTATTGTTTTTGATAAAGCTATCCTAGTTCTTAATGGCATAGTTACCAAGTCGGAAGTTGGGAAAAAATCGGCCAGTGGAGAAGTCAGAAAAATCAGGAAAAAAGTCGGAAAGGTCGGGAAATAAACCGTAGAATTTTAGAACATTTATATATAGATGTTCCAACATGTTTTTTGAGTAGTACGTGACGTGATTAAAACGCAATTAATCGGGATTAAAGCGTGTAAATTGAGATTAAAACGTGAAAGTCATGACTTTTTTTATAAAATTGTGACTTTTTCATAAAATCGTGACTTTAGAAATCAGGAAAGAGTCGTATAGAGAACATATACTGAATAAGTCGTGTTTTAATCACGACTTCTTCAAAAAATCGGAGTTTTTGGTAACAAAGCTTACTGGTAGTATCATGATCATAATCTTGTCAACAATTGATGGTTATAATGGATATACACTAGGTGTTATGCACGATTCACTTCCATTTCGTTTCTCTTGACACTATGGATAAACCCATAAGTACTCCATGCTCTCCATGCACAATTCTTTCTCAGCCATAAAGTTCCAAATCCTAGGTGAATTGACTTCATATAAATCCTAACTTGCTATTGCACTCATTGTTCCCTATCCTTTATTGCTTGATGGTGAGCAAAGATGCCTTCCCTACTAACAAAGTTACTAAGTTGTTGACAAACCAAATATGTTCTTTTGGATCTCTCACTAGTTGATCCACTATGTCAAAGTAAGTCATTTGAACATGAAAATTTGCACGAGGCTTCTTCCTTTTCTCCCCTTGCAGTCAAAGATGTTAACCAAGGCTATGAACATACGCAGGAGCATGCAAAGGAAGATTTATCTTCTCCTAACGCCCCATAACAGATTTTCAACAACATGTTTCATTTAAAAAATACTAAGACAAAGCAACTTTAATCTATCCCAATATAACCTTTATACTTCGATAAGTTTTCCTAATAAATATTTTACCTGGATCACAAAATGGATTTCATCCCCAAAAATAGCCTTTGTAAATGCCAATATAGTCTTCAAATCCTTTCAAAAACTATCATCTAATATTTTTTTCCTTACTCCATCATGCTCCAAATTTGACGTTGATCCACCTTCTTGAGTTTATCATACTCACTCAAATTCATGTTAACCAAAGCTACTCAAAATCATGTTAACCAAAGCATTCTTCACTAAATTTATACGATTTAATCTAACAAAGTGATGCTCACCTTTTTAATTTTTATAACATCTAATACCGAAATATCTTGAATATGAGCAAAGTTGAGTTATGATTTTTTTTAATGTATTTTATAATTTTTTGGCTGTCATAAATATTACTAATAAAAGGTTGTGGCTACAAAAATTGGAATTTCCATGTGGATCAGTCAATAATCGACACGCAAAAGGCACTTAATAAGTGACAAAGTCAAACCAAGATCAAATCGGTCCAAGGCAGAACCCCTCGGCCAAGGCAAAGGGTAAGGCAAACAAGAACACACCGAAGCTATACCCGCTTGTAGTGAGGACTGGAAACGTTGCTCTGGCGTCGAAAGAAAGAGTAATCATTCTCGAGGAAACGATAGATCTAACTCGATAACAGAAACCATAGGGGAAGGACCATAACTTTGATTGGTTGAAATATCTCTAGAAAAGGACCCTCGAAAGGTTTGATAAGGACAAAACCGATCAAAAGACCCCCATGTGACTCAGTAGTAGAGCTAAACCAAGCAACAAAGATAAGCTTTGCATTAAATCCAAGCTTGGCAATAGAGGACCATATGGTCCATATGGCAATGCTGAGCTACTCCCAGAAAGGGACTAGCTCAGCCCACACTCTCCAACTCTGGATCTCCACATACTTTGCCTTCTTCCCCAACAGAGTACCCTAACGTGGACGCACGTCACCCTCAAGTCTGAGAGGAGTAGCAGTTAATACGTGCAGTATGCCACTGCTATAAATGACATATCCAATCTTTCGCGGGTCACCATGCTAGCCAAATGGGACTATCATGGGTACGACGCTTGTGATCTGAAACCTCGTTGACTTTGTTTTCTTCCTGGGCAAATTGATTGCGTGTCGCCTTTGAACATCGAAGGAGTTGTTGCTAATACATGTTACAAGGCACGCGCGCAGTGCTGGCAGACCCAGCCTCTCACGAGTTGCCACATCAGATACAAATGACGGGCTCCGATACTTATGACATAGAACAAAGATAGAGTGCCAGATAGTTGTACATAGGTCTCGGGACCGAGGCGAGTGGCGCCCTTTTCACGCTTTACGCCCCAATGACCATCCAACATGACCCACATTAGCTCTAATCGGCTCGCCACACGTGTATGGGTGACATACACGTGTCACCCATACATGCCATACGTAGGTAGAGCAAGTCCAAACTGAGAGCCGCCACGTGGATTGACAACCCGTCTGTTACACCGGTACAATGTTGGCAACCTAACGTTGATGCCTAACTAATGGAAGAGGCACATGAGGGCTTCGTACAAAGGAAGCAAGATCCGATTAAGTCCAACCACGTTGATTGACGACCCCATGAGTCATAGCGACACTCTGCCACTGATGTATGCACTGATAGGAGAATGAAGAACTGGAGCAAAGGGAAATCGATGTCCCCATGGCTAAGATGGGAACACCACCTGACTCGAGACCTTGGGGAGAGGATTCTTTCTTTCTAGAGAGAGAGAGAGAGAGAGAGAGAGAGAGAGAGAGAGAGAGAGAGAGGAGGTGAAATACTTGTAATCCCTGAGTGGTAGAGGGAGCTCTGAGAGATTATAACCTCTTTCTTCGATTATAGGGGATTTACTGTGCTGGACGAGGTCCTATTGTTTTATCCTCAACCTTTCAGGAGTTTTCCACGTAAAAACTGTTGTGTTTCTTTCTCAGACTATTCTCTCTTTTTCCCCTCTATACAAACCTCACACCCTATAGCACTCTTAAAATCTTGCCCCCCCCAACAAACCTACACACATGTACACAAAAAAAACTAAACTGGGATACATCGAGTTTGCAATATATTTTTTCAAGCGAGTCTTCACCTAATTTATACGATTTCATCTAACAAAGTGATCACCTTTTTAACTTTTATAACATCTAATACCGAAAATAATATGAGTATGTGCAAAGTTGAGTTATGATTTTGTTTTTAATGTACTTTTTATCATGAATATTTGCAAAAGTTTTAGGCAATGCTGTAGCATTGATATTTTATTATTACGTGAATAAATAAACTTTACTGTATGTTTCTTCTAATAAATTGTATTTGTGTTGCAGGACATGTTTTGCAGTTTCTTTAGCATTGTTGGGTATGCTTTTGTGCTCCTAACGATGAACTTACATGTCTACGTTACTGTTTCTTTAGAACATTCTTCAACCTATCATATAGTGGGATAATTTGCTTGGCATCCATATTGTTGATTGTAATGGGTTATGGTACCACGGAGAGATTTTTGAATGCCACCACAAGTAATTTGTTTTGTTCAATAAATGAATAAAAGAGTAGCATAATTATGTTGAAAAAAGTTATCTCCTTGTCAATGAGGCGAAGTATTAAATATGGAGTCCTCACGAAATAAGCTAAGAAAATAGTGATACTATTTTTTGTTGTGCAATTTGTTTGAGTTCCTGTCCTGCTCTGAGCTGTCATATGACGAAAGCAGCTAACATTATTGACAGAATAAGTACTTGATCTGCTATTGAACTGCACAAATTATGAAAATAAAAGTTAAATCAGAAGATGAATTACATGAATATATGACCTTGTAACTCAAAATAGTTTTCTGGATGACTGCTGTCAGATTTTGTATGCCTTTAAAGTTTTTCCGTCTTGCAACTTTTTTCCCTAATGAGGAAAACTTGGTGGGTTTACTGAGCAAGTATCCTAGTCAACAAGCTCTGTGCTCAAACCTACTTTGAATTGATTGCATTCAATAATTTTATGTATGCTTGTTAGTTCATCATTTAGGTCTTAGAAGTTAGTTATTTAGTGAGATTGCTTAATTATTGAAAACATATAGGCGTCTGATCAATCATTCTCTTTCTTACTCCCTAACACAACATTTAGATGCTATTTATCTTATTAATACACAGTTATTCTAGTTTGAGAAAAAAAATAAGATAAGAAGATAATAATTAATGACTATGTTTATCATGTTGAGGCTTTATCACTTTTTCGCAGCATGCTTCATAATCACGGAACATCCTTCCATTGCTAGTGAGTGCACAGATAGATGATATACTTTTGATCACATGTTTTGTGGAGTTCTCTTCCTATCTCGTATTCATCTTACTAAAATGTTTCCAATATCATTACATTGACAGAATTCTATGGGTGAAACCCATTCAAATAAGTGGTTGTATTTGTGAAATTATGAAGCATTTCATTTGCTGACTACTCCTAGATTCGAAAATTCAGAGTCACCCAACATATTTTGTAGATTCATCTGTCATGGCGTGCATAGCTGAGAAGCTTCGTATAATTAATAAGGATTGTGTCTCACAAAAGAACTAAGAGGTGATATGCAAGACTGATAGAGGTCTAAAGGGGGTGATAGGAGGCTAAGGAAACTTACATAATACAACAAAAGGGAATAGATGCATGCCTAATCAAAATTAACTACATGACCTAAAACAATAAATAGGGTTATAGAGAGAAACGATGACCTTACGCTATCTAAACTAGAGCTAAGTACCCCTAGCATCCTTAATCCATAGACATGAGTGAGAGCATTGTTGATAGTCTAGCAATGATTGCAACTTGGGGAAAGGGGTTGAAAATTTGAATTTCCACCCAACTTTTTTGTGGAAAATGTCATGAAAACTTAAAGTTATATGGGCACAAAGGAAGAAGACTCAAATTTTATCATTAAACTATATAATAAATTGCAAATTTAGAAGCCGAAACTAAAGATTTAGGGGAGAGATGTATGAAAGTGATAATTGAGAGGAGTCAACCTCTCACGTGAACATCCACCAATGTATATCAAGGGATCATGAGAAATCCTACTCGGAGAAGAAGCTTGGATTCTACCCAAGCAGCTTGTGGAAAGGATAAATTTCAATTTCAATATCCAATAATTCTCCATTCTCCAATGTACATTGGTCCTCCCTTTAATAGGCCTTCTAATCCAAACATTCTACTTTCTACCAGGGATCTTGATAAAAGTTTATCTTACGACTAAAATTGAGGACACAAACCGAAACTATTAGGAGACAAACTGCAAACATTTGCAAACTGAACATCCCTTTTCACAAAGCTATTGGATACCGTTGTGTGGAACAAACATCTCAGTCTTGCTTTAAGACTTCTACAAGAAGCAACATCTCAGTCTTGCTTTAAGACCTCTACAAGAAGCAACTCGGTCTTGCTTTAAGGCCTCTACAAAATGCTCTCGAAGGAGTTATCATCTTCAGCACAACTATTAATTTCGCAACAAACAAAATGCTCTATTAAGCTATGGTGAGCCAAGGACACTCCAGCTTCTCGGTGTCGCTTTTGGATCAGCTGGTGTTGGTGACGGTAAATGACCTTCTCTCCTTGTGTGTGTGTTGGTGGGTGGATGGGTTGGGTGTGTGGGTGTGTTTGTGTGTGTGTGTGGGGGGGGGGTGTTGGCTAAGAGAGTCTACCACTACTTAGGTATAGCTTTTGCAATGTTCTATGGGTCTAGCAGTAGAGTTGGGTGGAGTCCATGGGTTGGTAGCATACAATGATTATAATGCGGAACAAGATTCGACGAGCATATGTTTCGAGGCCAGATCTGCTTTGCACACATCTCGAGGCTTGAAGAAGAATTTTTGAGTCATTTTCGGAAATAATAATTTCTGAAAATTATGTTTTCAGAATAAAATAATAATTTTATTCTGAAATTATTATTTTAGTATGAAAATATTATATTTTAGATTTATTAATTATGGAAGCTTTAAATATCTGTTTTGGAGATATTTGAATAGATTCAGATCTTTTAAATTTAGGAAGGGTTTCTTTTTTGTTGTTATATAACTTATATTTTAGGAAGGTTATCTTTTTTTTATTGTTTGTGCTGTTTGAACCTGATTTCGCAAATGTTGGATTACGTTAATGTGAATTTGATTACTGCCTTCTGATTTCACAAGTCCTTTGAGAAGTATTCCTACTGTTTCAGGTCTTTAAATATAATTTTTGTGGAGCATATAGATCAGGAGGGCTTGTTAGATTGGGAATCTTTAGTCATCACTTATTGGAGACACTCCCGAGTATGGTTGTTGTGATGTATGATTTCCATGTATTTCAACAAACTTGGTTTCTCCGTTACTGATACCAGACATCTTGAAACTGAACCTCCTTCTATTACCCTTTTTTTTAAGTTATGCATCTGTGTTTTTAATGCACAAGGAACCCTATACATCTAGCTGTCAATGCTGTCAAGAATTGCAGTTGTTGAAGTCTCCTGAATTTTCCAATTACTCTCTTAGGGATCACTCTTTCCCTTCGGAACCATTGTTGTCACATCGAAAATTATGCCGTTGCCTTCAGCTTCATTATTCTTCTCTTTAATATTTCTTTTTTTAGTTTAAAGGTGGTATGAACAGTTCGGTGATATAATTTTCTAAAACTTTTTCTGGATGTGGAACTTATTTCAAATATCTTATTCTGTATGAATATTAGAAGCTAAGATCCTTATTAATGATCGCAACATAGTGATACCGTGTTTCCATATTTCTTCTATGTTGATTACTCTTATAGAATGACATGATTTTCCTATATAATCTTGCAGGGATCCATCAAATGGATTTTTTTGCTACGCTCAAGACTATAGTGCACACTTCTTCTGTGTGGCGTCTTTCTTATGGACTACAACAATTGCATTCACTCTTCACCGTACCGTTGTTAAACACAAAACCGATGTTGAAGATTTTGGATCTGTCTTTCACTTGTATGTTTGGGGTATGCTGTCTATTCATTAGCTCCCACATTACTTGTTACTATGAGAGACTTTGTTGAAACTTTTAGTTGGTTCTTTAGGAAGCTCTGGCAAAGTCCCCTTCACATTACAGAATAGGTATTTGATATAATATTTTTCATGATATCTATGAAATTATGCTATTATGTAGCAGATATACTATGTTGAAATGGTTATGTAGCAAAAAAAAAAAGACTGCATAGACGAGTAATATCTCAGGAAGTTTTCATAATATATGCAGGGGGTGAAGTGAGAAATGGTTTTAATAGTTTTCTTGCATACGATGAAAGGTCTAATAATGGATGGTGGCATGAACAGGAAGTCATATGAAGCGAATGTGAGTTAGAAAAATGAATATCTAGGGGGTGGTTCGGTTGTGGGTAAAGGTGCCCACATTGAATGTGACCAAGTGGCAAAGGCTATGTAAGAAGAAACCATGTAGTTACTTTGAGGTATTCAGAAGTCAAAGGACAGTACAAAATGTCAGATGATATTGCTAATATGGCTTCTCTAGATTGGTTCTATCAGATGTGCATTAGTATGGCTTAAACCCTATTGAAGAAGCTCATCGTGTTTTGAATATATGATGCAAGATAATCAAAGATTTGTACCTCGGATACCAAATTGTAAGATAGAGGATGCTAGGGTAGTTTTGTGTCTGGATGTGACTTGGAGACAATCAGATGATGAGTTTGAAATTGCACTGTGAAAGTGGTTTTGGGCTACTGACAATAATATAGAATGAAAATAATATAGAAAGGGTCTACTGTCAAAATAATATGGATCTAAAAGAGTTTTGTATGATATTAGGAATTGTGGGGGAAACTCTAAATGTTTGGTTTTCTTCAATTTTATTTTATAAAGAAAATTTGGGCTCTAAAATTGTATACGTGAAATTTCTAGTTAATCTTGGGTTCTAGAGGAATCTAGCTGTTTGTATAGGCTGCTAAAGGATTCAACTAACGTTGTTGCAATAATTGAAGTATGAACCTCTGAGAAACACTTATTATGGACAAGAGAGCAAAATATAGCTACTAAATCATCATTTCTAGCAAGGAAATTAAGGTGTCACATCTCTTGGAAGCATCACACCAAAGAATTTCAAGGCATCGCAGCAAGGAATTAAGAAGAAACTTCAACACTTTCTTTAAAAAGAGGAGAAAACATCTGAAGATAATGATAAACCAAAACTCTCTTTACATGTGTTTATGTAGGCTCTCAAACAAAACCCAGACCCAATCTTAATTGAATTAAACTACCCCTACACAATATACTACTAAACTGACTCTTTTAAATAATCTCCTACTATAATATAATTCATAGAAATACTTTGAAGATTGACCAAAAAAATAGGTCCGAAAATACAAGGAGAGTAAGCAACCAAAAACAACTCCAGACTTTTAGTCAACTCAGACTAGAACACTCAATTTCACTCAAACTAGGATTCCTACTCACACAAGTTCACTCGAAATAAGACTTGCAGATATTGAAAGTGCTTCTTGAATCCATATTGTACTTCATCATGTCCAGTTGCATATACAATAAGTACTAGTAGGATTATCACCATTTTGGACAACATGCATAACCGATAACTCTCCTTGAAAAGTGAGGTAAGGTCGTTATCTTCTTCCATGACTGCTCCCTTGTCTCTCTTCATCATCTTCTTCTTGTATAGGTTCTCCGGATGCATGAATATGGCTTTGAATCAAAATAAATTGTGCAAAAGAATCTTGAAGCAAATACCAACCCAATGGGGTCTTCTCTCTCAGAGGGAGGGACTAAATCCATTTTAAATTGGTCTTGTGAAATAAAATTTCTAGTGTCTTTGTGGCAAGTTTAGCATAGCCTTTGAGTTGTCAAAGAAAATAATGTTCATTGTGGATAATGTCATAAAGATTCATGCAATAGGAAAAGGCATAAATACTTCCATGAACAACACACTCAAATAAACACAATGCACTCTAGTTCCTATGTTAATTCAATAAAATACAGGGTTCATCTTCAGTTGCTTTCTAGTACTAAATGACTACTAGATAATCTCTTGATGGTTTTATAGTGCAATTGCTGAAGCCCCTTGTTCAGCAGCAGGGCATATCCTTTACTGCAATTGATGAAAGATGATTTCTTTTTTGGTCTTGATGATGCTGTAGTTTATGTGCATGACCTGTAGATACTAGGAATTTTCCTCTCTATTCTTTTTCCTGCATACTTCATGGCCTGTACTTCCCAGCTTTCCGAAAGTTGTTTGTGTAAACATTTTTATTCAACACTTTGGGTTTTGGAATTTTCATTTCTGCAAATCTATTAGTATATAGTATGCCTGATCATTGCCAAGTTTAATGCTGCAGGAAGGGCTAGTTCAAGTGACCATTCTCTTAAAACGTATAGTTTCAATTGTAGATTTTAATGAAGTTTAACTTGGGATATTCTTACTTATACCAGGAACTTCACTTGCTATGACTGTCATACGCTCTATAGGTAGTGACTATGGACGATTAGGTGCCTGGTGTTGGACTGAAACTGCACGCACAGGAAAGGCATGTGTATACTTTGTGACTAGGAATTTTGAATCTAAGTTACGTTTTGTTTTTTTTCCTCCAAATGATATGTTATGCTTTCAGAATACAAGGGTATCTTTTTATTATTAGGAAACTTTAAGATGCTTATCATCCTCGTAATTTTTTTCACCTTGCTATGGTTTTCTAAATACTGCTAGTTCATTCCATTATCTTCCTCCATGCATTGTGCAGTCTGCTGATTTCATTAGTAATTTTGTATTGACTACGGGAACTTTACTAGGTTTTGTGGATATAAGTGGAGACAACAGGCCTGCTTTTCATACATTACTCAGTAATTTGGGAGATGGGTAGCCTTTTCTTTATTTCATAACATTAATAAAGGTATCGGAGGAATATTTTGAATTTTCTGAAAGTTCTAATATAGGGGAAACTAGAATCTGGAAAGAAGGGAGAACTTCCGAGCTCATATTATTATTTAGTCATCTTTTGTTTCGTTTAATAATTGGTTTCCGACTTGGTTGGTTGATGCCAGCCATGCAATCTACAAGGCCCATTCTTGCGAATTAGAAAAGGAATCCTATTTTTTTATTCCTTAAATTAATTACATCTTATTGAATGGATGTCATCCCCCATTTTAGGAATTATGCTTCTTTAAGGTAGACTGATGACTGCCAAAGATGCTTCGGTTGCTTCCTAAAATTTATAGGTTGCATCACCAGTTGTCTCATTGTCCCGAGGGAGCATGCATAAGAGTTGAATTTTTATCTAGCTTGTTGGAAACATAGACCCGATCTAGAAAGTATAATAAATCGAGACGTTGAGAATTATATGCATTGTCAAATGTTTGGAGGTGGGATTAGATCGCCGAGGTGAAAAAATCGTAACTCAAAAAAAAAAAAACATGGAAAATTGCCAGAAGAGGCAGAACAATCGAGCTTAAATAACAAAATATGCTTGAGGCTACCTTTATTTGGGAAATAATCACTTAAAAATCAGTGAACTAAGTTGACAAGGTGAAAAAATCGTATTCTGGAAAAAAGAAACCTCATGGAAATTTTCTAGAAGACGGGAAAATCAAGTGTAAATTACCAAATATGCTCGAGGCTATGTTCGTTTGAGAAAAATCTTTTAAAAATCACCATCTAGGAAAAATTTCATCCTCTATTGATTATATAATGACTAGTAGCATTAAATCATAAGTATGTGCCTTTTTAAAACCACCGTTTCTCTCTCTCTCTCTATATATATATATTATTTTCTTAACTCTCTCTCTCTCTTTATATATATATATATATATATATATATATATATATATATATATATATATATATATATATATATATATATATATATATATATATAGGGGGATGCTTAAATGCGGTCTGTGGTCCGTGCGGTCCGCGTCTGCAGCCGTCCGATGCACCACATCGTGCATCTGATGCACGCGGCGGGTGCAACGGACGGCTGCGGACGCAGACCGCACGGACTGCAGACCGCATTTAAGCATTCCCATATATATATATATATATATATATATATATATATATATATATATAGGGGCATGCTATAATGCGGCATGCGGTAAGTACGGCACAGCACTACAACCGTCTGATGCACCGCTGCGTGCATGCGATGCACACAGCGGGTGCATCAAACGGGTGCATTGTGATGCCGCACTTACCGCATGCCGCACTATAGCATGCCCCTATATATATATATATATATATATATATAAGTTCCAGTCATGGTCGTACTTCACTAATTGGTCATCATTGAGCTCATATTCTTTTACCAGTGTCATTTATGAACCTGCTGCTCCTATTTAAGAAGTATCATTCATCTATGAACTTGATACTCATATTTAAGAAGGACCATGGTATATGTTATATGTGAATGATATAGTGTTAATGGATAAGGTTGGGACAGTTTGGGATGCTAATTGGAATTATAAAGGAAAGCTTTAGAAGATCGTGATTTAAAAACCAAGGGGACTAAATTGGAGTACACGGAATGACCGAGTTTAATGTAAATAGTAAGTAATATGTATTCTCTTCAATATTCATGTGATGATTAAGATCCAAGAGTTAATAGGCAATAGCTAAGACTCTTATGGCGGGGAAAGCCAAGGTGGATGAGGTGAGGTGTCCAAGTCCATCAATTATAAGACGCATTTTAAGACCGTGAGCCTTTTAGCAAAGCGGACAATATCTTGCGTGTTAGGGCGGGATGTTACATAATGGTAATAGAGCCGGACCTCCTTGCGGTAGGGGGACTAATTCCACACGGCACACGGGGACGTGTCCCTTAAGGTGAGTGAATTGTGACGACCAAGATTCAAGAGCCAATAGCCAAAGACTCCCGAGGCAGGGAAAACCAAGATGGATGAGGTGAGGTGTCCAAGTCCATTAATTAGTCCCACGTCGCCTGGGGAGAAAAAGATGTTGGGCTATATATATACTTCTCCACCAACATTTAAGATGCATTTAAAACCGTGAGCTTTCGAGCAAAGCGGACAATATCTTGCGTGTTGGGGCGAGATGTTACATAATAGCATCAAAGCCGGACTTCCTCACGGTGGGGGGATTGATTCCACACGGGGATGTGTACCCTTTAAGGGGGGTTGATTGTGACGACCAAGGTCCAAGATCCAATAGCCAAGACTCTTGAGGCGGGAAAAACTAAGATGGATGAGGTGAGGTGTTTTGTGTTCATATATTTACCAATTGTAATCTAAACTCATGATAAATGTTTAAGTACAAAGATTGAAGTTGGGACACTTGTTCCAATTAAGTAGATTGTGTATTGGGATGCCAGTCGGCCACTTATATTTTTTGAATAGTCCATGGATAGACCTTGCACAACACAAATGATAGGGGCAATTGCTTTATTTGGAATTAGTTGGCTTGGGGAATGATTTATTTTGGTTCAAATTGATTTATTGGAGGAAAATTTGTTACGAGTTTTATATATGTGATAGATTATTAGCCCTGTGTACGGGTCCTTGAGAGAAATTTTGAAGCAGCAAGGAGCTAAAGTGAGAGGTCCTTTTTTATTTTTTTGCCACTTCAGTCGTGGAGATTTTTGTAGGATGTTTTGTAAGGTTGAGAGGCAAGAATGAAAGACCAAAAGGCAAAGGTTAACTAGTTGTTCTAAAGTTTGTCATGACCTAGATTCTATAGCACATGTATTATGTTTGGAGAGAGGACTTGGATGTATTATGTATTCGGATTAGACTTGAGGAAAATCCAGAATTTTAGAAGTAAGATCGGGTTTGAGTTTGATCTTAAACTACATATGAATGTGGTCTATGGCTCTTGAAAAGTAATTTAGAAGGGATCTTGTGTCAAAAGGTATTGGGATTTTATAGAGTTTCACAATATTTTGATGAATAGTTGGGGGTGTGTGTGTGTCACTGTGTAATATTGGATTGTTGAAATTAATCTGGAGTGGAAATTCTATGTTTTTAACGAATTAGTTGAGGCTTCAAGGTGGAACTAAGGTTTTTATAGAACTAGAGGGAAAACTATCATAGTTGTAGAAAAATAAGCGTATGATGCGAACATTCAGATTAATCTACATTTACAATGAACAACAGGGATGGGATAAATACATGAAGCCTTGCACGTATAGATTATGGAGCCACACCTTATAGTTTCCTAGGCATACTCCTAGGAGCTCCAATGCATCTTGAAAGGAAATTGCTACGGACATATCAACAAACAAATATAAGAAAAGTCGATAATTAATTGGTGACCAAAGGGCTCTATTTATAGTACATCATTCCTCTCCGAGTTTCATTAATAAACCTTGCCTTCCCACTTGGATTGGAATACCAATCAAAGTTAAAGCATACCCCGCAGAGCTGATCCTCTTATCTTTAGTCTAGGGGGCCGGTTTCCCCTTTCACTTCCCATGGGACTTTTAATCCAATTGAGATTGAACTCACCCAAGTGAGTTTGGATCTTCTAATACATATGACAAATGACAATGAAATTGGTCTGTTTTACATGGATTTGGAGTCCAAAAAAAAGTGAAATTGGGCACTTTCACAAAGAGATGAGCTTATGCTAAATTTCTAATATAAAATCAACAGATTGGCCTTCTTCTGGGCTGCTTTTGATGTTCCTCTTGCTTGGCTTGCTGGCTGCCTCCTCCTCTTGGCTAGGTCTTCTCCTTTCTTTTTTCTCATCTTCTGCGGTAACCATCTGTATCAATTATTCTAATGCTGCTTCGATTCTTTGTTTTTGGTTATTCTTTGTGATTTATAACTGATGAACACCATATCTATTTATTTTGCTATCAGTTTAGCTTTAAGTTGTTATACTTGAGTTGACATGATTTGTAAGACTGGGTTTGCTTGCAGGCAGCTCACTTCATAACATTTTATGCTCCGTTGTGGGGTGCAATTCTTTACAATGGATTCACATACTACCAAGTTACTCGGATGCTAAACAACGCGACACGGGTACTCAGTTAAAACTCTTAAGGATCACATAAGTTTTCATGGGACAAGAATTTCATTGTTAAAAAGTTTTTTTTTTCTCTATTACTCATTCAATTGGATAGTCTTACTTTAATTCCACTTCTTTGCAATATGTTTTAACGCTTCAAGAATCTACTTGCAGATGGCTGTGGGAATGTCAGATCGATCATATCAATTTGATACAGTGTCTGACAAGAGGGTATTTC
This sequence comes from Chamaelirium japonicum, assembly GCA_947650365.1. Classification (NCBI taxonomy): domain Eukaryota; kingdom Viridiplantae; phylum Streptophyta; class Magnoliopsida; order Liliales; family Melanthiaceae; genus Chamaelirium; species Chamaelirium japonicum. The sequence goes on along the minus strand of OX393549.1, from coordinate 70,518,644 downwards.
CTATTCACATATGATTAGTCTTTTTAGTTCCAATCACGTGGTTATTTGCTAGTCCCAGTGTTTAGGAATCACCTTGTTCTTCTGAAGGATCTTTATGGTGAATTTTCATAATTCAATTTAAAAAGATGCTTGTTAGCTAACCATAGAAATATGTCATTATTGCTTGTTTCTTTTGGTTTGTAGATTGTTGTTGAACAATCATGATGCATTTACCTTTTTAACATTTCCTATGCTTAATGTTTTCCCCCAAAAGAAATATGTTTAATGAGTCAAGGAAGTAATATAGTTAATTAATTGCTGACAAATCATGCTTGTGTATGAGAGAGGTATAAGACGAAAAGGCATATGAATAAATTAGTTACGCATGTGCTCAAATGGTTGTTAAGCTTGAGGAACCCCGACAGGGGTTTTTCCCACCTCTGGTATTCCTTAGATCCCGTAGAGAGCGTCCCCCGGTCATCAAAACAATGAGACTTGTTCATCAACACCATGGCCTGGGTGGCTGGGTCATGACCCTGAAATGATTAGGGGTTGTCTTTCGTAAGATAACATCGTTCCGAGCCTTCCACATCGGCCATAGGACGTGAGCAACTTGATGGAAAGTATCTCCGCCCATCTCCATGAATTCTTTAATCCGAACATTGAAGGATTTGTCATTCAACCCTTGATGCACCAGCACCTTAGAAGAAGCCCAAATCACCCTGGCAAAACTACAATTGAAGAATAAATGCTTTGCAGTTTCGGGCTCCGTCTGACACATCAAGTTGTCTGCCGGAATGGCCGGGATGAACCGGGACAACTTGAGTTTCAAAGGAAGGCAGTCCACTACCGCTTGCTAAATGAACAAGAAGACCTGAGGTAGGTTATCCTTGTGCTTCCATAAGTTCGACCATAATATACAATGCTGATCGGTCAGGAAATTCATTGGCTTCTCCAAAATGCGCCTTGCAAGCACCTGGCGATAGGCTGATCATATCGAGAAGTTGCCTGAGGTAGTTTTGTTCGCCTCGCCTTGATTACTAACTCAAATATGGATGATTGCATCCATGGTGAAACCCTCTCCTTGAAGAAGTGGAATATTCCATTACTCCTTACAGTGGTCAATAAACATTGCTACCAGTCGATTGGAGTCCGTCCCATGTTGCCGATGTACCCAAGACCCGTCAAGCATCCCTGTGTTGATGATCCAACAAGTACCATCCGAGAGGAGCTCCCGAACCGCTAGCATACTCCGCCACACACCAGAGTGGTGTGGACGACTTTTGTAATCCCAAAAACTTTTAGCAGGGATGTATTTCCTTTTAAGCATTTGAACCCACCATTGGTTCCCCTCCAAAAAACGCCAAGCAAGCTTCATAACAAACGCCTTGTTGATGGGCTCAAAGTCCCAAATCCTGAGCCCTTCATATCCATGGGAAGTTGAAAGTATCTCTACGCTTTCAAATAGAGGTGTTTGTCCTCATTACCAAATCCCCACCTGAAGTCCCGAACAACTACGTTTAGAGCGTCAATGGAAACCTTGGGAAGTAGATTGATAGACATAAAATAAGGTGTGTTTAGAGCGTCAATGGAAACCTTGGGAAGTAGATTGAATGACTTACTTTAATGTGCCATATGCCAATTGTTATAAATTGTCATTAAACAATATGTTATGGAAGTAACTAATATGAAACCTTGACGATGCCCGGGAAGCTAAACTATGAGAGAGAGAGAGAGAGAGAGAGAGAGAGAGAGAGAGAGAGAGAGAGAGAGAGAGAGAGAGAGAGAGAGAGAGAGAGAGAGAGAGAGGATTGCCTCATAGGAGATGCCCGACGGGCGGTAGCGAGTGACGGGTTATGTCGGCGGGTAATTGTGGATGGCGACCACTGTGGTGGGCAACTGCAGCAGGTGGCGGTCAACAATCGGTGGTGACGAGCGACGGGGGGCCAACAAGCGGACGACTGACGACTTTCATGGCAGAGAGAGAGAGAGAGAGAGAGAGAGAGAGAGAGAGAGAGAGAGAGAGAAGCAATTAAATCGTAGCAGAGACTGCTACATAAACATATGTAGGCATCTGCCCTATAGTATATCCAGATATGTTGACAAACAAATCCTGAGCAGTTGCGTAGTTAATGATTTGGTTTGGTATAAAATGATAATTAATCATATGTTTGCAATCTGTCATGTATTTGGAGATTCAGAACATGATTATTGATAAGGAACTATTGAAATTTTAATCTAAAAGATATAGAAATAAGAAATCATAATAGCTAGAGGAGCCAAATTTAACTAGTGGTCTCATGTTAGTCAATTAAATATGGCCATAGTTTAGTAATTTCTTTGTTAACTCGAAACTTTAATAAGTCAACTCAAATCAAAATCTAGGTAGACATGCCCAGTCATAAGTGTCAAGACTTATTCTTGAACTCGCCAGACTTGTTTTAACTTTTAATGATGAAGTTGAAGACTCAAATTCGGAGTCTTTTGTAGGTATGCAGTTTGAATTGGCGGTGGCATTGTATCGGTTATATGTTTGAGTACACCAGGCATGTCAGATTTGCAATGAGGAAGGGATTGTGTCGCCGTTCTAAGACAAATAATGAAGTGATCGTCTGATTGTACATTTGTATGAGGGAAGGCAAAGGTGTGGCGAATGAGAAAATAGAGGGTCCTCAGAATTCAAAAATATTCTCTTTCTTTCTCTATTCTCTCTACTCTCTGTATCCCCTCTCTTCTCTTTGCTCTCTTCCTTCATTTCTCTTCTTTCTCTCTTATTAGCCAAAATATTAGGAAACTGAAATTCCTTCCTCTCTCTTCGTAAACCATGAGAACAATAGCCATTTTGCATTAGGTGACTTGGCTCCTTCAGAGACAGAATGATGGATAGTTCTCCGATATTTTATAGTAGTTTTTAAACATCAATGCAACATGCAGTATCTACATGTTAGCCACCAAAACAAGATAATTTAGAATCTTGATGACACATGAAACTTAAAAAAAAGCTTCTAACCGTGACAAGTGAAGGAACTAGTACATAAGCAATTAATACTTAGTTTATTGTCATATGTTCCAATCACACACTAAGTAACTCAAGCATGACTCTTAAAATTGTGTTAATAGAATTCAACTAAAACTAGCCACGTGCACATAGTAAAACATAATATGTTCACATGCAAGCATGTAAACAGAGACAAAGTTAACTGAGCAAACAAGTATAAAAAACACCATGCAAACATGAACTAAATGTAAACTTTCAAAACTAAACACATAATTAGGCATCATGATTCCTGATATGCAAGTTATGGTTTATGATTTATCTCTATGCAACAAGTGCATTCTGAGTGTGAAAAAAATAAATAAATCATAGCTAGATATGGTAATTTTGCGCTCGATCGCTATGGCCTATTTTTGCCCCTATTGTGGTTGACAATGTTAAAATGTATTCATGTATATACATACACTTAGTGTATAGAGGACTTACATGTATTGCCTGTATATTGGTCTATTGGCCTAATGAGAGACATTATCTCATTCTCTCCCCAAATCTTAGTCTCTCCCTCTCTATCTCACCTAGGGTGTCACATGGTATCAGAGCACAGTTGATCGTCGGGGCTCAGCCGCCTGTTCCCTCCGTCTCTGTCGATCCTTGTGTCCCTCGCATCTGCCGTCTGCTTGGATGGATGTGATGATCGATCGATTGTCCAGACTCATTCGATCCTATCGTCCCCCTTGAGATCTCACCACGAAGCTGTGATCGCAATCTCACTGCGAGGGTTGCGAGTGCTCGATCGTGAGTGCCATTAGTTCACCGCTAGCCTCTGTGCGATCTCCAGCCTGTCCGCGAGCCTTCGCGCGATCTCAAGCCTCCGCACGATATCAAGCCTTCACGATCTCAAGCCTCCGCGATCTCCAGCACATCTGCGATCCTTCGTCCGTGAGCGTCTTCTCTTTCCTTCTAGCTTGCGACCATCAGATCGCAGCCCACAGCCGCCGTTGGTGCCTCGTCACGCTGGTGCCGCCACTCTGTCTTGAAATCTCACGAGCCCGCTGCCTTGTGTGGCTTCCATTGCTGCCATCCGTGCAGATTGCACCGCCACTGCTGTGTTACCCCGTGCAGCAACCTGTACTTGTTGTCGGACCGGCCTCCTCTCTCTATGATCTATTGTCGGACCTACAACCGCTCTTTGCACAGTCGCCTCCTCTTCATCTCGCAACCGTCTTGTAGTCGATGTCTTCTTTGAGCCACACAGTTGCTACCTGCTCTGCACCTAGCAGTCGTCCCACAGCTACGGTCACCCTTGATTCAGCGATTACCCCGCTTTCGAGCCCGATCCTGATCCGACCGTTTGCCGATCCAGACCCCGATTTCCTCATTCTCGGAGATGACTACCCCGTCGATCTCGTCGATCGTGGCCCCCTACGACATCTCCGGGGTCTCCTCTCTCCCTGTCAGTCTTCAGGGAATTCTGGTTGTGGCCCCTTCACCTGCTGCTACAGTCTCACGTTTGCCTCACTACGGACGAGAATGTAAGCGACCGATCACTGCTTCGGATTTTCAGTCTCTTCGCGAGGAGATAGCTCAGTTTCTACTCTCTCAGCAGTCTACCGCTCTGCCTCGCTCTTTCAGTGTTTCAGTTCTCTCAGCACCACAGATGGTGTCGCTCTCAGCCAAGGTTCGAAATTTTCATTTCGGTTAATGACCCCTCCAGATATGGAAATATTTCTTGGAAATATTTCAACAGTGTGGAAATATTGTGATTTTATAACAATGGTGGAAATATTGATTTTTTAATGGAATTTTTCAGTGAATCTCTGCATAGTTATAAACCAAGTATATATACACAATTTAGAACACTCAGATAATATTTATACCTACTGTTCTAAAAAGCGGTAAGCGGCCGCCTAGGCGTTTTAGGGGGTTGGCGAGCTTTAGGCGGGCAGATTAGTAATAATTTTTCATAAAACCCCGACCCCACTCGATCCCCTCCTCCCTTTTCACTACATAACTAGATATCCTAGATATCCCAAAGGCTCAAAAGCTGCTCTCTTTCCCCTGTCTCGCAGTCAACCCTGACCCCACCCGATCCCCTCCTTCCTTTTATAAAGCTTTTATATTCAGATCGGTTGTTTTGATGTTTGCATATGTAAAACCTTCTATTATTGTTTTTTTATATAGAATTATGGATTTATATATACATACATATATACTATATTTTATATAGGTGGGCGCCCGTCTTTTTCTTCGGGAGCCAGTCTAGTCGTCCGCGTTCCGCCTTGAAACCACTTGACCGCCTGCCTTCCGCCTTCCGTTTTTTAAAACATTGTTTATACCCTATCTACGAATGTAGAGCATCGCAAAACATATATTCTGCATTTGAGTCTGTGAGTCTTGTGCAGTCTTATTTGGTCCTGTTTTGATCTATGTTTTTAAAATGGTTTTTAATCTTTTTTGTGGATAAAAATATTTTCAAAATAAAGATTAGTTGATTGTTAAAATAATGCTTCAAACGATTTTGAAAACAGACTTAAAACAAGAAAGTTGTGCAATTTGAAATCGTGCAAAAATTATGCTGAAATGCAAAACACTGTTTTTTTTCTTAGTCTGAAAAAATGAGTTTTTATAAAGAAAAGTTTTTATACATTCAAAATTTTCTTTGACGGACCATGATTTTCTAGATGTACTTGTAGTTCTACATCTTGTGGAATTTTTTGAGCTAAAAATGAGTTGATTTAACCACTTTTCTCAACATACAAATTTTATGAAAAACCGAAAAAACTGTTTTCTCCTACTAAAACTGAAAACCTACTTTTTGATTCACTTGGTTTTTGATTTTTTTGATATTTTTATTAAAATCAAATGGGGGGTATTTGCTTATTTACATATAATAACCAAGGTTCGAAATTTCCATTTCGGTCAATATTTCGACCCCTCTGGATATGGAAATATTTCGTGGAAATATTTCGACAGTGTGGAAATATTGTGATTTTATAGAAATGGTGGAAATATTGATTTTTTAATGGAATTTTTCAGTGAATCTCTGCATAGTCATAAACCAAGTATATATACACAATTTGGAACACTCAGATAATAATTATACCCAATCTACAGGTGTAAATCATCACAAAGCATGTATTCTACATTTGAGTCTGTGAGTCTTGTGCAGTCTTGTTTGGTCCTGTTTTGATCTATGTTTTTAAAATAGCTTTTAATCTTTTTGTGGATAAAAATATTTTTAAAATAAAGATTAGTTGATTGTTAAAATAATGCTTCAAACGATTTTGAAAACGGACTTAAAACAAGAGAGTTGTGCAAGTTTGAAATCGTGCAAAAATTATGCAGAAATGCAAAACACTGTTTTTTTACAAAGTCTGAAAAAATGAGTTTTTATAAAGAAAAGTTTTATACATTCAAAATTTTCTTTGACGGACCATGGTTTTCTAGATGTACTTGTAGTTCTACATCTTGTGAAATTTTTTGAGCTAAAAATGAGTTGATTTAACCACTTTTCTCAACATACAAATTTTATGAAAAACCGAAAAAACTGTTTTCTCCTACTAAAATTGAAAACCTACTTTTTGATTCACTTGGTTTTTGATTTTTTTGATATTTTTATTGAAATCAAATGGGGGGGTATTTGCTTATTTACATATAATAACTTAAAGTAAATGGAGAAAATAAAAATTAAGACGACATTTACTTAAATGTTATTATATGTAAATAAGCTGCTGAGAACGAAACCCCCAGTCCCTTTTATAACCAGTCAGTCCCAACATTTCGGTGTCAAAATCCCAAAATTTTCCGAAATGTCTCGAAATTTCCACGAAATATCGCGATATTTCGTGCCAACAAATATATCGCGCGAAATATCGCGATATATCGCAATATTATCGTGATTCCTATTTCGTTCGATATCATAATATGAATTTCGTGCCGAGGTTTGTGAAAACCGAAATATTTCGCGATATTTCGCGAAATATGTCGAGATTTTGTACCTTGATAATAACATAATAAGCTGCTGGGAACGAAACCCCCAGTCCCCTTTTATAACCAATCAGTTACAATATTTCAGTCCCAAAATCCCGAAATATCTCGAAATTTTTCGAAATATCTTGAAATTTCCACGAAATATTGCGATATTTCGTGCCGACAAATATATCGTGTGAAATATCGCGATATTATCGTGATTTCCATTTCGTTCGATATCGTAGTAGGAATTTCGTGCCGAGGTCTGACAAAACCGAGATATTTCGCGATATTTCGTGAGATTTTGTACCTTGCTCTCAGCCTCATCTGGTAGCTCTGCTGTCTGGATACTGAACTCGGGAGCCTCATACCACATGACTCTGATGTCTCTCTACTCACTGCTTGCCAGCCTGCGTTGCATATCCCACCGATCCACACTGCGGATGGCTCTCGTTTAGCCATCTTGCAGTTTGAATCCATTAATACATCCTCAGATCCCATAGGCCGCATCTCTTTACCCTTTGTGCTTAACGCTCCCACGCTACACATGTACCTCATTTCTATTAGTGCTCTATGTGATTCTGGTTGCTCTGTGACTTTTACACCTTCCTCTTGTTCTGTGCAGGATCTACGTACTGGTCGACAGATTGATGCAGGTCGCAGGACAGGCGGGCTGTACTAGATGGAATTTTTTCACTCTCCGACTCCGTCTTCCTTTGGGTTATGTGGGGATGCTTCTCCTAATGCCAATCTGTGGTACAGGTGCTTGGGGCATACTCCGGAAGTACGACTTAAGAGGTTATTTCTATCTAGAGCTCTTGGTCGTGGTCTTTTTCCATCTCTGTCTACTTGTACTGGCTGTAAGCTTGCAAAAGCTGCAGCCCTTCCTTTTTCCTCTAGTACGTCTCAGAGCTCTTCTCCTTTTGATCTTGTTCACTCTGATATTTGGGGACCTTCTCCTCTTCCCTTTATGAATGGGTACTTATATTATGTCTCATTTGTGGATGATTACAGTCGCTATACGTGGTTCTACTTGCTTCGTCGTCGCTCAGATATCTTCCAAACCTATCAGGATTTCGCATCCATGATTCACACACAATTCAGTCGGCGCATCAAGATCTTTCGATTTGATTGTGCCCTTGAGTATCTATCTACCCCTATGTGTAGTCTTATTCAGTCCCATGGGATGATTTTTAGCACTCGTGTCCTCACATCCACGAGCAGAATGACATTGCTGAGAGAAAGCATCACTATATTTTTGCGACTACTCGTGCTCTCCTTCTTTCTGGTTCTGTCCCTCGGCACTTCTGGGCTGAGGCTCTTCTGATCTCGTTTCAACTTATTAACATCACTCCTTTGTCAGTTCTTTCGGATGATTTGTCTGCTCACGAGCGCATCCTCTCTACCACTCGTGACTATAGTCCTCTTCGCACGTTTGGGTGCACCCTTTTGTTCTTCTTCCACCCCATGATGGTTTGAAGGCAATCTTTGGGCTCCACACCGGTTTCCATTTATACTCCGGTGAGCTTCCAGATATGTTAACTCGTTTCTTTCGCTCTGAATCCCTAAGCTCCTCCTTTTCCACCTACTGCTTGCCTTTGCTTCCACTTCTTCTCATGGCTTCTTCTTCGTACACTAAGGTGGCTAACATGGCTGTTCCGACCTCATCTCCTTGATCAAGACGGGGTTCGGGATACAGGGGGGCACCATTACCTTGTCCACCATCCACAGGACGCTGTAGTCCCTGAGGGGCGCACAGAACTTCTGCTTGTTTCCGCATCGCATAGCATCCTAGTAGGCCTTATTTAGATCATCCCACATCATATGTGTAGGCCGGAGCACGTCCTGTCCTACATCACATTACAACTAGTAAACCTAATGACATTCCATTTTTTGACGATACTTTGGGCACTATCTCAAATGGCACAGATCCATGATTGAAAGCAAGGGAAATATGTAAGAATTCTATATGAATAAATAAACATGTGGCTGTCACTTGGTGTCTTAAAGTGTTCTTGACACACTCTTATAGACAAGATTTCTGTGCCATCAGGCCTCTTAAGATGGATGTGCTTCTTACAGTAGAAGCCAATTTTGGTTGCATGCACTAAAGAAATGTGGAACCATAGGATTAGTCGAGGCGTGGATGGGTTGACAACATGCCAAGCAACCATGCTTCAGTCCACCAAAATGCTTCCATCACATGGCATGCCCTTGATTGAATTAGTGCTCATTTTATAGTTTGAGTTTGTTTTACCAACCGACTTCCAACTTAACAGACTCAATCTTTTTCATCTGGTCTTGGGACCGGCATTAGTGTTTTTTCATGACATGCTCTTCTACATAGTTCTAATGTTCTTATGCCAAAAATAATGACTTATACACTCTTTATCCTTTAGGTATATTAATAACTTCCATTAATCAACTCCAATGTTGTATCCTTGTTTTGTTGCATGTTTTTTTAGCTAATATTATGAATTGTCTTTGCTGCAAAAGACTTGAAAGAAGTTGCTCATAGTAGATTTTGTTCGTTTTCTAGGCATTTAATAGGTGGGGTTACTATCCATTGATTTTGATAGGATCATGGGCATTTGGAACTATCAACCGTATATGTGACTTTATCAATCCAGGTTGCAAGATCTTTTGGCTTTCATTTGCTGATGTTCTGTTCGCTGGACTTATGGTATGTATTTTCTTATTTGCAGCTTTGACTTTTATTTATTAGCATGTCCCTGAGAATTGATCGTAGTGTTGATTTAGCAACCTGTGTTTTCAGCATTTCAAAATGCTACACTCCATATCATAAGGTCTCCAAAACCAGATCTTGATGTACAACTTGTGCTCAAATTCTTCATGCGAACTCAGTAAAATATGTACATTTTGTTTCCAGGTAATCTTGCAAATGGGTAAGGTCGACCCTGATTTGAACCAAGTTGAGCTTTGATCCTGAAGTTATTATGTCCATGTATAGGTATTTATAACCTATTGCTTACCCAGGCAAGTATTAGTCTGAGAAAATTGGATCCTTCTTGAATAGACTCACACACAATTAGACTACGCTGGCAAAACGTAATTCAAAAGTTGGGTTAGACTCAAAACTAAGACACACATGAGTATTTTTATTTCTGACCAAAAACCCATTAAGTTCATGTGTTGGGTTTGGATTCATATCCTAGGCACGAAGCCAGTTTGGTCATCTAACTCAAGCTGGACCATGATATTACCTGACACCGTTTCCACTCCAAACTCTTCTAAGAGACTTTAGAATCGTTTTTCGGGAAAACTAAATACAAATCTCCAAAGCTTCCTGAATGTACTATAATTTACTGCAATGCAATAGTTTTGTTTTATATTATTTTTCTATAGGGTTTGGTTCACTAGACATCTGATTTGCACCACGGGTTTTTCATTGATCCGCAGCCATTAGATCTTGTACCACAGGACAACTGTGATTTATTTTTTAGTTTTTCCATTTCTTTTCACTTGTTGCGCATGCAACATGTTTTTTTTTCTTGTTTATTTTCACGCGTGTTGCAGACGTCGAGACAAGATGCTAAGGGATCATGGGCGATGAGCGGAGCTAGGGAGCTGCTACCGAGCGGAAGTCGGAGCTGCGACTGGCGATCATCCCTTCCGGTAGCCCCCTCCAACTGGTGAATCGGACTCGGTCCTCTTTCCTCCGACCTTGAGTGCTGTTGAACGGGGACGAGTGCGATTCACCGTCGGGGTGGCTTGCCGGAGGAGTGTGTGTGCGATTCACCGGTCGGGGATCCTGCCAGAGGGGATGAGTGTGATTTACTGGTCGAGGATGGCCTACCAGAGGGGGATGAATGCGATTCATCGTCGGGGGTGGCCTACCGGAGGCAGTGAGTATGATGCACCATAGGGGTGGCCTGTCAGAGTGAGGAGAGTGTGGTTCACTGTCAAGGGTGGTCTGCCGGAGGGGGGCAAGTGCGATTCATCTGTCGGAGGGGCCTGCCGAAAGGGATGAGTGCAATTCACCGGTGAGGGGAGAAGAGAGGTGGAGGAGGTGAAGTCAGCCCGATCATACCCAGCCCTCCAGTGATTGTCGGTAAATGACACTCAGCCTCCTCGATGGCTGCAGTCGTTGAAGCCTGCACTCCGCTCGATCTCTGGCCCTTGACGTCGTAGCCCTAAGCTCTGCTTGCCCTGTTGTTCCTCGCGATTGAGGTCACTTGTAATACACCCAAAAATATGGGTTGATCACAACTGTTGGATCAAGCCAGATCCAACGGTCTGAGCTCAATGTTGTTTGTGCAGTGCAAAATCGAGGTCCCATGATCATAACCCTATATATGCAAATCGTTTTATTAACAAAGCATATTTTGCATCATTCTTTTTTTAGTATGTATTTGAATTAATTCTTTAATATATGAGAAATGATCCAATAAGGCGTCTCGTATGTAAGGTGTCGGGCTTGATTCATTAGAGCCGTTCGATGGTAGGCAATCTGACAGATTAATGGCACTCATCCCGGGCTGATGGCTGTAGGTGCATCAGTTCCATCACCTTATGGTACGAGACACCTTATGGAATCACTGCTATATATATATATATATATATATATATATACATATATATATATATATATATATAGGGTCAGGATCGGATGACCCAGCAAATTTTGACCCATTAATAACTCAGCACCCTTTGAGGTACTTAGAGGTTATAGAATGGGCTGATTTTTTGTAGGGATGTTGTCTATGGTATGTTGATCATCCTCACAAAAAATCAGCCCATTCTAAAACCTCTAAGTGCATCAAATGCGCAATTCAAATCAACGGTTTTTGACTGTCAATTTTAACCGTTAATTTGAAGAGCTCCCTTTGATGCACCTAGAGGTTTTAGAATGGGCTGATTTTTTGTGAGGATGATCAACATATCATAGACAACATGTCTACAAAAAATCAGCCCATTCTAAAACCTCTAGGTGCCTCAAAGGGTGCTGGGTTATTAATGGGTCAATTTTGATGGGTCATCCGATCCTGACCCATATATATATATATATATATATATATATATATATATATATATATATATATATATATATATATATATATATATATATAGAGAGAGAGAGAGAGAGAGAGAGAGAATACGGGGTATGCGCTGACAGTGCAATTGTTCATTTGAGCAGTCACCGACAGTCGTCCGATAGGTGTGGAATCGTACGGCACAAATCCATCCCGCACCGGCTCAGAATTGTAGCCATCCGATCGAATGATTCAACGGATTGGGATCCGTGGGAAACAACTGAATAGGACAAAAAAAAATCGCGGTTACTGTAGCGCTACAGTAACTGCGAATTTTTTTTGTCGGTTGTTTCCCACGGATCCCATCCGTTGGATCATCCAATCGGACGGCTGCAGTTCTGAGCCGATGCGGGATGGATTTGTGCCGTTGGATTCTCATGGGGATGAATTTGTGCCGTTGGATCCATGAGAATCCAACGGTACAAATCCATCCCTATGAGAATCCAACGGCACAAATCCAGCCCGCATCGGCTCAGAACTGTAGTCGTCCGATTGGATGATCCAACGGATGGGATCCGTGGGAAACAACCGAATAGGACTAAAAAAATCACGGACACTGTAGTGCTACAGTATCCGTGATTTTTTTTGTCCTATTCAGTTGTTTCCCACGGATCCCGATCCGTTGGATCATTCGATCGGATGGTTACAATTCTAAGCTGGTGCGGGATGGATTTTTGCCGTTCGATTCCACGCCGATCGGACGACTGCCTGTGACTGCTCAAATGAGCAATTGCGCTGTCAGTTCATACCCCATATTCTCTCTCTCTCTCTCTCTCTCTATATATATATATATATATATATATATATATATATATATATATATATATATATATATATACTTGCGGCTCATTTCCTACCTAGAGTTTTTTTTTTTAAATCTTGTTTTGTGGATCATCTATCTATGGTTAGATGATTATCCTCACAAAAAATCATCAAATTTGAAAACCTCTAGGAGGGCTGAATAAGCATTTCCTATTAACAGGTGAATTTGATGGTTATAAACCGTCTACATATTTGACCCCCTCATTGTTGTCAAATTTGATGATTTTTTTTGTGAGGATTGATCATTTAACCATACCATAGATAAATGATCCACAAAAAAAGTAATTAAAAAAAAAACCCTCTTAAGTCGGAGGGGGCCGCTAGTCAATTTCGGTGGAAATAGGCTGGCGGCTCATTTCCTGTTTCTCTCTCTCTCTCTCTCTCTCTATATATATATATATATATATATATATATATATATATATATATATAGAGAGAGAGAGAGAGAGAGAGAGAGAGAGAGAGAGAGAGAGGATGATAGGATGTGGCGTGCGGTGCGTGTCCGCATCCGTTCGATGCATAGTTGCGTGTGTGGCACGCACAGGGCGGGTGCATCGGACGGCTGCGGATGCACACCGCACACTGTATCCTATCATCCCCCCCCCTCTTCTCTCTCTCTCTCTCTCTATATATATATATATATATATATATATATATATCACTTCCATTTACTTTTTTTGTTTGAGTTCAAAATATACTTTAATCAATATGAATGAATAAGATAATCTTGTCTTCTTCATTGTTGCTTATAAAGATTTTTAGGGTAGTGATCCTGGAACCTTTTGGGCCGGCCATAGAAGACTGATGACAATCCTTGGCTAAGACATATAAATGCTCTTAGTTTAAGGTTTAGAATCTTGTTATTGATCTCACTGTTAAAAATCTTTGTAGGGATATATTGTGTTAAGGTATCTATATTTTGTTTACTGTAAGGGATTTTCTAGTCATATCCAAAGTACTCCACTTAATTGTGTGTGTGTGTGTGTGTGAGAGAGAGAGGGGTGGGGAGAGGTTTTTTTTTCTTATCTTGGCACCCACACCGGCCCCATATGCAATTGTCCTCTTTTTTCTTTCTCCCACTCTTCAAGTGAATTGCACTCACTAGAGCCCTCCAAATACATCATGGTCGTCCCTATCTTCCCATGATAACTCTGGACTGCCAATTATCTCCCCAAAATATCCCCCATCATTCTCATGTTATAGTAGATATATATTGTCATATTGTGTATGCCCTGACCTTTTGTTGTATTATACATGCAATTATGTCATAGCCTAGCATTTAGAAAGGGTATACATTGGTAGAGAAGTTTAATAATAAAGGAAATAATAGAAACGAAATTACCAATCCCAAAATCAACCCACAGCTGGTCCTAACCCAATGTCTATGGAGATGATATGGGCTTCTTACAATCATAGCTGACCAGGACCCAAATTTGATCCTTATAATAAGTGGGTAAGGTATGAGTCGAACTTTTGAATTGAAGCCCTTACAGGTTTGGTTAACCGACGACCCTGCCTAACCCTGGTCATATTTTCGAAAGAAATGTTGACTATACACTATCCATCACACATTCTGGTAAACTAAGTTGAACCTCTATCTCATGCTGGTCACACAAATGTACATAGTTTTTAGTTTTCATCAACAGGACTTGTGTTTTCTAATCAGGGGTTGTTCAATTCAATTGCTTATGGGCTTAACTCCTCGGTGCGACGAGCAATTACGGAAAGGTTTGAGATGTAAGTAAGCTATTGAGTAAATCTGTTAGCATTCTGGTCTGGTAGTGATTGTTATTCTAGTGAGCTAGTGAATAGTTGGATTTCATGATTTGTTAGGTATGTACCCGAGAAATTCAGGCGGTGGTTTCCTGCTTGGTTAAAGCCTAGAGGTCAACAACAAGAGCGCGAACTTGTTTCACTGATGGTCGAAAGCCAGCACTGAGGAAGGCTGGGGCCGCTCCTTTACCGATTCTTCCATGGACTCAAATTCTTCATTGAATTCATATCGAAGGCCTGCTGGAGAAAAGGGGTAGAGTATCGTTGATCTGGAAAACCACTGCATGTCCCGGATATTTTTCACACAGAAGTACCGATGCGGCACCAAAGGATTCGGTTTGTGCCACGTGGGGTCTGAGCTGGCGAGACGAGTACAGGTTTGGTAGATAGTTTGGAAGTAAGATTTCTTTGGGTTTTTTTTTTTTTTTTTGAGAATTAATTTGGTAAAAAAAAATTCTTTGTAGACGGTGTGAGAGAATGTGTTTTGAGAGTACAATTTATATTTTGATATCTAGAGTTAGGGAGAGGTACGTTCCAACAGTATTTGGTCACTTTTAAGAATGGGTCGACTATAGTCTATAGGATTGACAAGAATTTTCTAGTGGACTAGCAAGCTTTCATCAACCTTCTCAGGTTGGAGTCAAAAGTCCGGCCGCAACTAGGCAAGACAGGCAAATGCCAGGAACCCTAAAAGGCCATCTGGCGGGTAGGGAAACCTGCCTTAGAGCATCGCCAACGGGCTCCTAGGATTGTCATCCTTTCGTACGATACCGGAAAAAAAATGGAGTATGGGTTCAAAGGGTGCTCCAAGGGGCTCCTTCAAATTTTGCATGTTTCGTATTTTTGCTATTGCTCTCGATTGAGCTCGTAGGAAATTGTTTTTGCTGCGTGGGGATTTCGCTACAGATGCTGAGTGAGGCATCTGTACCGTTCCCTAATATGCATGAGAAAAAGGAGCAGTTTGATTGTATGTAAAAAGGGTATGAGTGCAATGCATGAGTCGTGGCTGTGTAAAGTATAATTGGACGGCTCTCTGTTCTTGTATCAACAGTCCAGATGCCTCACTCAGAATCTACAGAGAAATCCCCAGGCTTTTATTAATTTCTTAAACAGCCCTCTAAAAGATGTTTGCATGGGCTCACAGTTTAATCAATTCACAAGAAATAGGGAGAGATTGAGGAGCTTGTTGGAGTGCTCTTCAATCCCCTAGTCTACGTGGTAGCTAGGAGCTTTGAGAATAGGAAATATCCTAGGAGCCCATTGGAGATGCTCTTATTGGTTAACAATTTCAGCTCATGGAGCTACAGGGCGAGCTTCTAATTGATTTCCTAGTGCAGGAAAAAGTCCCGACGAAGAGTATAAAAAATGTCTAGATGAAGAGTAAAAGACGTCATCAAATTATAATACAAAGAGTTGAAAATAAAATTCATTCAGGAATCTATTATTAAGTTATTAAACATCATGAGAAAACGTGATAAATTAGAAGTTGATTCCCGCAGAAGATAGATGTAGTTTTGTCTCCTAAAATCGTATTCATGTAAAAGCTTCCAGTTTTCGCATCTGGACTATGAAAGAATGTGACTTTGCAAAAATTTGATCGGCGTAGAATTAAATTCAAACAGGCATTTAAAGAGTTAAAACTGTCTGTTGGATAACCAATCAGGAAATTCAAACAGGCAGGAAAGCTCGCCGCTAAGACAAGAGAGAGGCCCACCACTACTGAGTTCCAAGCGGGAGGGAATATACGGTAACGCTTATCCAACCCCTTGACCAAGGCCATGGTTTGCGTGTGCCTTACCAACTGAGCTATCAGTTGGAGCCATTGTAGCATGTTCTCCACAAGCAAAAGGGGGAAGCTCCTAAAGCACTGTTTCATCAAAATGGAACCTCACTTATTTACAGAGGAATTAGTCCAAGCCCGAATTAAGTTCATTGCCCGGAAGGTTTTGGGTAGGGCTGGCAATTCTGGACCTGACACGGCAGATCCGACACAAAGTTAGCGGGTCAGGGTTAAACGGGTTCAGATCGTAAACGGGTCGACACAGTAGACCTGTTTAATAAACGAGTTGGGTCCGGGTTTAGGGTATGAACATGGTAGACCTGGGAAGACCAGTTTAAAATTCAACGGGTCGTGTTGGGTCTATCTGCAATCCGATCCTGTACTATGTAATACCAATGGTCTTATAGGGTCAGGTCGGGTCGAGTTGGATTGGATCGGGTCAACTGTATAGACCGTTGCGCTAAACGGGGCTAACCATTTATAAACAGGTAGGTTACGGGTTTAGGGTTAGACACGATTAGTTAAACGGGTCGAGTCCGGGTCCAGGGGTTTTGCACACGACCTGAAATTAGACAAGACACGAACCCGACCCATTGCCACCCCTAGTTTTGGGACACCCGCAGGCCACAGATGTCCCAAAAAAAAATAATGTAGGTTTGCCTTACTAATTAATTTACCCATTACAATTTCCACGTCAGCAAAAATTTACAACACCATTAGCACAAAATCCTTCTCATATATAAACAACAAACAAAGCATAACATTGCAACCCAAGGCTACACTCTACTTTACAAAGCAGGACTGGACCTGGGAGAGTTCTTCTAAATTTCTATGAGCACTCCAAATATGTTTCCATCACTCTTACCAGTTAACAACCTGGTTTATGACCATATACCCCCCCCCTTCTCATTAGGTACATGTTGTGATGCCTCCACTTCTCTTCTGATCTTCAGCTCAAATGGAAGAGGTAAGACCCTGGCGCCAGGTGACGGCGATGGGGCTCCTCACGTCGTGCTCGCCGTCGCTCCACGAGATCCACCCGAAGGCACGAGACCCAGGAACCACCGATTCGACCGTCGAAGCGAATGTGATCTCATACGACAAGCTCTGCCCGTTCGCATCGAACACGAGCTTCGACGGGTTCACCGTGACGTTCACGCCGGCCGGACTCGAGATGCTCGCCTGATACACGGCATCGGCCGTGCCGCCGCCGACATTCCGGACGACTCTTGTGTACGTGACGACCTCACCGTAAGAATGAAAGACGGCGGAGAAAGCCGGGTAGTTGAGGTCTCCAGGGCTGGCTAATCCCTGGGCCGAACAATTCACACTGGTTTCATCCTTGGTGAAGACTGCAATCTGCCGAGGCCCGTACCCGATCGAGCAGAGGAATGCAATGTAGCCATCGGTTTGTATGTCGTAGACCAGACCAGGATCGAGGGCCCGGTTTGGGTCGACATGGCCGGCGCCGCGGACGAAAGGGGTGGATTCTTCTCCGGTGGCAAGATCTTGGATGGTCTCTCCGGAATTGTCTACATTGTAAGCCGTCGTCATGAGGGCAGATTTGATGGCGGCCGGGCTCCAATCCCGGTGCGCATTGCGGAGCAGCGCGGCGAGGCCACTGACGTGCGGGCAGGACATCGAGGTGCCGGAGATAATGTTGAACTGAACGCGTCGCGGGTCGATGTCGAGGTCGGTCGGGGCGACCGCCCCTGTCCATCCAGCCAAGATGTTCACGCCAGGGGCGATCACGTCGGGCTTGAGGATTTCCAGGGAGCGGTAATTGGGGCCCCGGCTAGAGAAAGACGCAACCTTGGGAGCGGAGGGTGCGGATCCGATCACGGTCCCCCTGAAAGTGATGTTTGCGGTGGGGGTGGGCTGTGATCGGACGTAGTCCCGTATTTTATCACCGGCGGCCTGGCCGACCATCGTCGCGGGGATGAGGTGGGAATCAGCAAGGAGCTCCTCTCCGTTCTCGTCAGTGTTCGCTAGAATCATGCCGGCCCCGCCGGCCAATTTCACAGCGCTCCCCTTCTCGACACGGGCATTACCGCCACGGTCGCAGACGACTATTTTTCCGGCGACCTTTGACTTGTCGAGGTAGCCGCTCACACAGAACCGGGACCCGCAGTCACCAGCGTACACCAACGGATAGTCGGATAACGCAAGAGGGTCGCCAGCATAGAGCGAGACGCCAACGTACACGGTGCCGTCGCCAAGCACAACATCGGCCGGAAAATCCCGATCGATGGTGGAGGCGCCCACCGTCAGGATCCATGGGGCAATGTTGACAGCGGTGTAGGGGCCGGGACCGGAGTTGCCTGCGGAGCATGAGACGACAACGCCGTGACGGGCGGCGCCGAAGGCACCAATGGCGATGGAGTCGCGGTAGAAGCTCGGAGGGTAGCCGTTGGAGCCGACGGAGAGGGAGATGACGTCAACTCCGTCAGAGATAGCGGCATCCATGGCAGCGAGGATGTCCGAGTCGAAACAGCCGGAGGACCAGCAGATCTTGTAGGCGGCGACACGGGCCTTGGTGGCCATCCCGCGGGCCTCACCGCGGGCGTAGGTGAAGAATCCAGCGTCGGGGACGTAGGCGCCGGCGGCAGTGGAGGCGGTGTGGGTGCCGTGACCCTCGGTGTCGAGGGGTGACTTGGATTCCTTGGACTCGTCGATGGGGCGACCCATGCCGGACTCGTAGCCCTTGTAGAAGAAGCGGGCGCCGACGAGCTTGCGGTTGCATGAGGAGGCGGGGAAGCCGGGGCCGGTGTCGCAGGAGCCACGCCAGGAGGAGGGGGGAGGTGAGAGCCCTTCGTCGGAGAAGGAAGGGTGGTGGAGGGGCCAGACGCCAGTGTCGAGGACGCCGACGACGACGTCGTCGGCAAAATTGGAGTGAGGCCAGAGGCCGGAGGAGTTGGAGAGGCGGAGGAAGGTCGGGGTATGGGTGGTGTGGGGGTGGCGGGGGCGGTCGGGGAGGACGGAGAGGACGGAGGGAAGGCGGAGGATAGCGGCGGCCTGGGCGGCGGTGAGGCGTGCCGCGAATCCTTGGGTGGCGCGGTCGTATGCGTAGAGGATCCGGGGTGCCGGGCGGCGAAGGGGGCGGGGGAGGGAGCGGAGGACGCAGGAGTACCAGTGGAGCGGGGTGGCGAGCGTGGAGGGCTTGTGGGAGGGGGACACGTGGACGATGTAGGTTGCGTGCTCTTCGGCTGTGGCGCTGTCCGCTGGGGGCGGAGCTTGTAGAACGAGGAAGATGAGTATGACGAGAAGGGAGGAGCGTTTCCCCATGGTTTCCCCCTTGATGAGTGATGGTCGGAGCGGTGGAGACGACGACTTGAATGGCCAATGGGGAAAGGAGAGCGGAGGTTCCTGATATGATGAGAGAGTGATAAGTTGTTGCCATGAGTTTCCGTGGTTAATTACTATCTGGACCATTCTGTCTCTGGTAATGTTTGTGGAATGGGGACAAGAAAGGGGGAGAGTTAGGTAGTTCCGTAAATTATAGGAAAGAATGGGGGCACTTTCGTTGAGCAGAGAAAGGACTGGAGGGCAGCAGATTCCCCGATCTCCAATCCTCTTGGCTCGTGGTGTCTATTGTGCGGGCGAAGTTGGGCCACGTGGGCCAGTCACCTTCCGGGAAAAGACTGGTTTGCTAATTGCTGTTCTGTCTAGATCTGCGTACAGCTCTTCCTCGAATCGAATTATTGATTGGATAATGGTGCAAGTTCAAGTGGGACCCATATCGTAAGACGTGGGCCCATCCATCTGATTGGGGGCATCGCTATGCAGATGCGAGGGGTGTCACAGCTGGTCATCGTGAGACGATGACGAGACGAGTTCGACTCCTCTCTCCATTAGCGACGGTTTGTTAGCTGTGTGGGAGCCGTCCGATGCATGCACCCCAAAAAGATAAGCAACATCCAGCCCATCACCTTTTTAGTGTGAGTGCACTGCTCCTCACAACTAGCCGACGATCGCTCATTGTAGAGGACTCGGACTATAGGGACTACGGGCAACACGCGAAAGAAATGTAGGGCTGGCAATTCCGGACCCGACCCGGCAGACCCGACCCGACCCGACACGAAGTTAGCGGGTCTGGGTCAGGGCTAAACGGGTTCGGGTCATAAACGGGTCGACACGATAGACCCGTTTAATAAACGGGTTGGGTACGGGTTTAGGGTCTGGACAGGTGGACCCGGGAAGATCCGTTTAGTATTCAACGGGTCGTGTCGGGTCGGGTCTACCTGCAATCCGATACTGTAATATATAATACCAGTGGGTCTTTCGGGTCAGATCAGGTCGAGTCGGATTGGGTCGGATCGGGTCAACTGAATAGACCCGGGTGGTAAACGGGTCTTACCGAGTCTACCCGTTTATTAGCGAGTCGGGTACGGGTTTAGGATCTAGACACGATTAGTTAAACGGGTCTGGGTCTGGGTCTAGGGGTTTTGGACACGACCCGAACCTAGACACGACACGAACCCAACCCGGCACGATCCATTGCCACCCGTAAAGAAATGGCCTCAAAGTCTGTGTACTCTCTTCGATTCTAAAGAATAAATTTGGGGTGCAAACTCGGGTGGGTTGAGGGGTCAACCCATGCCCAACCCAAGATGTAGAATCCGCGGTCCAAGTCCAATCCAACCCAAGGTCGGGTTGAACTTTCTTAGCCCAAGCCCAACCCGTCGGGTTAGCCAGGTTGTGCTGAGCGGGTTGACCGATTTAAACATGATAGAAGGTAAATAATCCGCATATAACAATTCCTTTACGATAATACGGTACATAAAGCAACTCTTTGTATTCTTATATAAGTGATGGTTCATCGTTGGATGAATAAATGGCCATCTAATAATGATCATTAGAAGCGGGATAAATACCTATCAAAGTTCCACCACAGTGCGACCTCAACTTGTATTCAACGGATGATCCAACAAATGGATTCTGATCGGACCTATTCAATGTTATATTATATTAAATATTAGGGCAAATTACATAATCCTCACCTGAACTATGGGGGTAGTTTCACATTATTCCTCAACTATTTTTTTGAACAAATAGACCCCAAACTATGGAACTATTTGAAATCGTTGTCATCCATAGACAGAATGTATCAAATGACTAAATTACCCCATCTTCTTTCTTCAAAACAGAATCGGAAGGGGGGAGGGAGGTTGCTCTTCAACTCTGGTCGCTAATACCGCCTTCCTCCATCTCAGCCTGGCACAACCGTCGGCCTGCCTCGTCTGCGCCTTCGACACGGCGCTCGAGAAGCAAAGAGGAGGGGGGGGGGGGGGGGTCTGAGGTGTGCAAGGGAACGGGAGGTGCAGGGTTGCCATGGGGTTGGGTCGGGGAGGATGGGAGAAGGTGATGGTGGTCGAGTCGCTTGAAAGGGGAGGGAGGTTGCTTTGCAACTCCAGCTGACATGGGGTTGGGCCAGGGGGATTCGTCGGAACGTCATTAGCGATTGGGGGGCCTAAGGTGGCTTTGGCAGGTCAAGGAGGAGGGGAGAATGTGGTGGTGGTCGGGCCTCCTGAGAGAGAGAGAGAGAGAGAGAGAGAGAGAGAGAGAGAGAGAGAGAGAGAGAGAGAGAGAGAGAGAGAGAGAGAGAGAGAGAGAGAGAGAGAGAGAGAGAGAGAGAGGTAATATCGGAAGGAAAAATATTAATATTGGCCATGTTAACCATTTCTGTCAAATCTGACGGTGAAAAATTAACAGAGGGATCAACTTATTAACATTGCATAGTTTGGGGGTCTATTTGTTCAAAAAAGTAGTTGAGGGACCAATATGAAACTACACCCATAGTTCAGTGGAGGTTTATGTAATTTGCCCTAAATATTATTTACTAAATTGTCAGGTTTCGGGTTGGGTCAGGTTGCCCAAAGCCTCTGCCCAAGCCCAACCCGAATTGAGGTTAGGTTGGGATTTTCCAACCCAAGCCAAACCCATACAAGTAAAATCCCAATCCAAGCCCGTCCAAATTCGGGTTGGGTTCGGGTTGGTCCGCCCATGTTACAGACCTAGAATCAATGATATTAGTTATGTTGCCTAATATTGACAGACAAGAGCACAAGTAAACCCATGGCAAAGCGCACAGATAAGTCCGTCCCAAAGACTGAAGGAAGGCCCACGAGGTTCGATACTACAACCTGCCGAATTAGAAGGTAAGGAACTAGTTAGTGGGAGGTGACCTCAAACATGGATTATTGGGAAGTCAGTAATTTTTTTATTTTTTTGGCTAATTATAAAAATCTCCACCTAGCTATACACCTCATTTCATATTGGTCCATCGACTCTTTTTTTGAACAATTTGATCTCTTAACTTTATTTTTTGGTAGATCAGATGTGGTCACTATTAGAGAGAGATCCCAGTTGAAGAGCGAAGAGGTAGCTTCCTACAGGCAGTCGTGCACACGACTGTGAGAACCTGTGCGCACGACCCTGGAGCCCGAGAATATCGACACGTCTTTCTGCAAAAAGACAAATTGCCCACAGGCAGTCGTGCACATGACCGTGGAAAGTCTTGTGCACGACCTGGAGCCCAAGATTTCCGACGCATCTTTGTTGAGACTATCGTGCGCACGACTTTTCCAGTGGTGCGCACGACTGTGACTGACAGCACGCGGTTGACCCAGTCTTGCATGATTGGACTTTCCATTGGGGCTATTTTGAGGGGAATCTCGAGCTTGGGCTGATGTAACCTATTCCCTTGATATATAAAGGAGGTTATGGCTTTTTGGGAGGTAAAGATTTGATAGATTTGAGAGGGCTTTGTTGAGAGATCATTGTTTACTTGAGAGGAGAGATTGGAGTGCCTTCTTCGAAGGTTTTCATTGGAGGGTTCGAGAAACCATTATATGCACTTCTCTATTTGATAGTGTCGCCAGTGGACGTAGGCAAGATTGCTCTTCATGGTGCGTGATTTTCTTCCCTCTTCTTGTTTGATTGCTTCGCATCTTCCGCATTATTTTATTTTGTGTCATTATTTTGGATGATCTTGTGTGGTCGCCGATTCCATTGCGCACAACAAAGTGGTATCAGAGCATAGGCTCCGGTAGAGATTATTCTGAATTGAGATCATAGAAAGTTCAGAGTCTGAATCTTCGATGAAATCGATTTAGCACGTGAATATCCATCAATCCAAAATTGATGTTATGAAATTCAATGGTACAAACAATTTTGGGATGTGGAGATGCGAAGTTATGGGTGCCCTAAACGTGCAGAATTTGGAGGAAACCCAAGAGTTGAAAGAAAAGCCAGTGGAAATCTCGGAGAAGGAGTGAAAGAAGATGAATTGCAATGCTTATGGAGTTATCAGGTCCTGCTTGACATAAGATATCAAGTATCTTGTGATGAACGAGACGTCTACATGGAAGATATGGGAAACTCTTGAGGTAAAGTATTTAATCTAGTGTCGTCTCCTTCTGAAGATGAGACTTTATTGCTTCCAGATGAGGAAATGAGTCTCTATTGGTGAACATATAAATAATTTTACTAAGCTTCTTGCTGATTTGGTAAATATAGATGAGATAATCAAAGATGAAGATAGGGCATTGATCTTGTTAAGCTCTGTTACTGATGAGAATTATGAGCACTTGGTTTTGACCTTGATCAATGGAAAGTCATCTTTGAATTATGAGGACGTGATTACGACGTTGGTCAATCATAAGTATAGAAGGACAGACAAGGAGTCTTCTTTGGGATTAATGTCTGAGGTACTGACTGTTGTTTGAGATGCGGTCTAGGGTATGTAAAAACTTGGTTAATTAATAAATGGGTTGATATTTTGCTTTATGGTGCGTATTTATGTACGTGTTATGTATACAAGATTTAAAAGAGCCATGGCTACATAGTAATCTATCTGAGTGGGAGAGTCAGTGGATTGGTCCTATAAGCCTCAATCGTTCGCAGCTCTGATTAGGATTGGTTGTCTTATCAGATTAAGCTGTTGGAATGACAGAGCATGAGTTTGTCCACCATGGTTATTGCTAGGCATAATGTCTGTGGCCAAACAGAACCAACACGGTGCACAGATCGGTGAGCAGACACCGGTGCACATAGCCGTGTTTCTGCTTAGGGTAATAGATCCTAAACCCTGAGGAACCGTGACCGGTGGACTAACTAGTTGCGGGTAAATTTGGTTCACTAACATATGAGGGATCTAACCATGACGCAATACTACAGTGCACTGGGTTACCGGACTGGCATTGCATTGACATGTTACTTATGTAGGCCATTCACATCCCTACCAGGAGATGTGTTCCATGGTTTGATATACACCGCACTAAACTCAGGCCTAGTGATCAACTGATGAGTTGTTGATCGGATCCGGTTGCTTGGCCAAAGCAATTGGAGGTGCGATGAGATAATCAACCTGGAAGGAACCTAGTCAGATGGTCACTCAAATCTGACGGTGCTCTCCACCACTCGAGTTGACACATGGCACCAAGTGGAGGGACATTGCATTACCAATACTAAGCGGA
The DNA here is from genome assembly GCA_947650365.1 of Chamaelirium japonicum. Taxonomy (NCBI): domain Eukaryota; kingdom Viridiplantae; phylum Streptophyta; class Magnoliopsida; order Liliales; family Melanthiaceae; genus Chamaelirium; species Chamaelirium japonicum. The sequence goes on along the minus strand of OX393549.1, from coordinate 70,493,795 downwards.
GAGCAGGGGTTTACGACAGAGCGTAGTAAGTCTAGGGGGACTGGAGTGCAGCCTGTGTCACACTCTGGGTGGCCACGTAGGTTAATCGGGTCCTAGAGGATTGACGGAGACACTTGTGTAGTGTGTCAATCGGGCCTGGTTCAAAGCCATGAACCCTAGTCCCTGAAGGTTCCAGCCTATCCACAGTCATGTCAGGCCTTTACTTTCTCCTAGTCTCACTATATAATTAGTGTTGAAGAAAAGATCTCATTACCACCCTGCGTTTCATGAGTGCATTGCACTGGAGCATGAAAGGTGCGCAGGGCTGATTGCGTTTACTAGGGAGCAACCCCAGAGTGGTGTAGAGACACGCGACCTCGCCTTAACATCACATAGGATATGTTCTGTGTGTGCATGTTCGTACTAGAACGCAGGATGGTAGTTTAGTGAATTTTACTTAGGGGCACCCCACATTTTACTAAGGGTACCCCAGTAAATAGTAAAATCACTATTCATCGACCCATGGTGTGATGACTAAGTGCGGATAAGTGTCCTAATTGTTAGGATGCATTATCTCATATGAAAAACGGGCCATGCACGCTCCCGTAATAGGTGATCGGCTACTAGATGCATGAGGGGTATTTTGGTTATATCAAAATATCCTGCATGCCCTAATAGGCTGGCCACCCTATTAGGTTTTTGTGCATGGTGCCGTCATCCCTTTAATCAAGGGATGAGGTGTTGAAAAAATCCTATGGTAGAGACCCACAACGGAAGCGATTTGTCGGTCGAAAGACCATGCGTGGTGCACGTTACACGATAAAACTTTTACAAAACTAATGTGCGTGCACGAATTTGCACATGATACGAACACCCTAAGGTCAATCTAGCGAATCGAATGTCTAGCATGGATGCAATTCTAGACTACGCTAGATTACGAGTTAGAACGATGCATACCTTTGTACGGATCTTTTAACCGCAGAGGATTGCCTTCTTTGTCGATGGAGACGGAAGAACTTTCGTGAAGATGAACAATGGTATGCGAGAGGATGAAGCCTTTTTCGTTCACCCGATCTCACACATTGCTGTTGGAAATAATTCCATGGTAGAGGCCCGCAACGGAAGTAAAGTGAAGGTCCGAAGACCGTGAGCGGTGTGCGTTACATATCAAAATTTTCATTGAAATGATCTACACGTGCGTGTATGAATCTAGCATGGCAACTACGCGAACCCCTAACGTCGATCTAATGCGAAAGAACAATCTAGCATGCATGCATATTCTATCTATGTTAGATCTACATATTAGAGATCATACCTGCGCGCGGATTCTTTCACCATGACAAGTTTCTTCTTTGTCGATGGAGACGGGCTCGGATCTACTTGACATAGCTTTGGTACGATGGCCATAACGTTCTGCTCCGAACTCAGATTGGGCTGCAATTTGGATCGCAGGTAGCCAACTTTAAAACATAACTTTTACAACAAGGTTCACCTCATTTGGACTTCGATAGCTCCTGAAATCGCAGAAACAACACTGACTTTCTGTACAGATTCTGGACAGCAAAAGGTTGCGGGAGATGCCTTCTAGTTCACCCGATCTCACACGATGCACGGCACCTCGTCGATGGATCTCTGAGTGTCTCCATCCGACGAGCCTTCTCCTTCTACGAAACCCTACGTGAGGAAGATGAGTCGCCATCCAATGGCGCAAGCGAGGGAGAGAGAGACGAGAGATGAAAAAAGAAGAGAGGAGAGGGGACGGCTAGGGTTTCCCCATGGCATGGCCGGTCCCCTAGGGCTTGTCATCACCGACCCCCCTTCTCCCCCATTACTCTTATATAGGGATGCCCTTTCCTTATGGATGAGGCTAGTACGGATAAGGTTCAACTAATTCAAACCTCTCCCTATATATCTCTTCTTTATCTCTATCTTTTCCTTGGTTTTGAAAACGGTCAAAACCAGCCCATTTTCTGTGCCTCATGACCGACCCATTCATTGGAGGCAACAACCTCCTGAAACCAATAGGGCTGGCCTTGACCAGTCTCCCAACACTTAGGGCCGGCCCCCCTAGTGCATAGTGGCGCATGGTATGACCAAAACGCCCTTATGTCACTAGTTGACCGTTTTTCGTGTACGAGACTTTGCAAGGCACACATAAGTGAAGTGCACCAGTGATTTCACTATTCTCTGAGGTTCCCATAGGGTGCCCCTAGTGAAGTCAACTAGTCAACTCGTAACATGTCCCGGTGCATCGCACCCATGTGGCAAAGTCCACTTATGGCAAGGAATTGCTACATGCGTCTCTACACTAACATAGGGTTTCTCCTTAGTGCACACACGTAGCTACGCATCTACCATGCACTAGTGCAAAGCACTCACGGAGCGTAGGCTTGGACTTCTCGCTTCCTCTAACTACGTTATGTGTTTCGAGGAGATGGTATAAGAACCGTACATAATGTCGATAAGGTGGAACCTTCAGGGACCAGGGTTCATGGCTTCCAACTTAGACTCGATCGACATACTACCCGAGTGTACTATCGATCCTTTGAGTCTGAGTTAACCTGCGTGGTCACCCAGAGTGCGACGCAGGCTGCACTTTGATTCCCCCGGACTTACTATGTTCTCCCTCATACCCCTGCTCTCCGCTTAGTATGGTAAACTCGTTGTCCCTCCATCTGGTGCCATGACGCAACTCGAGTGGTGGAGAATACCGTCAGACTCGAGTGCTCATATGACTCGGTTCCTTCCAAGTTGATCATATACACCGTACCTCCGATTACTCTGACGAGCAACCGAATTCGTCACCAGTCCAACTGATGACCACCTGGCCAGGGTTTAATATGACGTAGATCAGACCAAGGAACGCACCTCCCGTTAGGGGTGTGGATAGCCTACAGGAGTGACACGCTGATGCAACGCCAGCCGGGTAACCCAGTACACCATGGTTTTGGATCACTACATTCGGATCCTCACACATTGGTGCGTTAAAGCACCACACAACTGGTTAGTCCACCAGACATGGTTCCTCAGTGTTTAGGACCGTTTTACCCTAAGCAGAAACACGGTTTAGAGCACCAGTGTCTGCTCACCGATCTGTGCACCGTGTTGGTTTCGTTCGGCCACAGACACTGTGCCTGGTAATAACCGTGGTGGAGACACCCATGCTCTGTCATCCCAACAGCTTATCCTGATAGGGTGACCAACCCTAATCAGAGCTGTGAACGTATTTAGGTTACATGGGACCAGTCCCTTAAGTCTCCCACTCAAGTGGATTACCATGTAGCCATGGCTCTCTGTTCTGTAATCAGAATACGTACTAAAGTACGTACCAAGATGCAATCTTATACTATTAACCATACATAACTCAAAGGTTTTTACAAGCTGTAGACCTCACCAATTCTAACAATGATATGCGAGAGGATGAAGCCTTTTTCGTTCACCCGATCTCACACGTTGTATGGAACGTCGCTCTCGGATCTCTGAGTGCCTCCGAGGAACGACCCTTCTCCGCCTTCGATTCGTCACACGAGGATGAAGTCCGAGGGTACACACGAGGAAGACTAGAGGCGAGAAAGAGAGAGAGAAAAAGCTTGAGAGGGGGGTTTTGGGTTTTGCCTTGCACCAAGAGAGGTGGCTGGCCCCCTCTCTCCTTCTCCTTATGGTGGCCATGTCATGCCCCGGTTTCCAACACAAGAAAAAACTATCTAACTCGGGGGTGAGAAGGGTGGAAGTTATGGGTTTGGATTGATTTGATAAAATATCATCATTTTTTTTCTAAAACTTTTAATGGTGAAAGCTACGCTACTAAAAATGTAGCCTTGAGGAGAAGCATACCGTATGTCAACTGATATCGAGCAACAGATATTACCATAACTAACAAAACTAACCAACAATACCAACCGAGAAGGAAAATCCAAACATGTCAATACTAATTCCCAATTACACCAAATATTGAAGGAAACAAAACTACTGGCTACTAACGAGATATCTGACCACTGCTGCTCTAAGACCACGCCTGCTTCTAACCACCGACTACTACTGACCTGAAACTGGATCTGCTCATGGGAATGGGCAGCCCCCATGAGAATGGGAGATTAGTCGTATGAAAAATGACTAGTAAGACTACTAATACTAAGCTACTACTCCAGCATCCTATTTAATATGACTAAGCCTGCATTCAATTATAATATACCCATAATTTCAAAATAAATAACGAGCTCTATCTATAAATTGTACATTCATGGAATCATTAAGTTCTGCAGAAAAAGATGTACATGCAAGTAATTTAGTTATTTGTGAATCGTCAGTTTTCTACCAGTTCCGATAACAGAAACCTACTGGACACAAGTTACCTTGGATCCACCAGTAGAAAAGTTTACCCAAAATATCCGGGCATTACATCCTACCCCCCTTAGAAAAAATTTATCCCAAAATTGTAATTAATTTGATGACTCACCGAACAAAGAGGGATATCGAGACCGCATCTCGGACTCTAATTCCCACGTAGCTTCATCTTCAGCATGATGATTCGAAAGCACCTTGACCATACGGATGGTCTTGGTGCGCAACACCTTCTTTTCATTAGCCAAAATTCAGACTGGCTTCTCCTCATAAGTCGCATCCTTGTTGAGGTCTAGATCTTGCCAGTCCAGCACGTGTGATGGGTCCGGCTCGTACTTCCGAAGCATCGATACATGAAAGACTACATGAATTGCTGAGAGCCGAGGGGGCAATGCCAAGAGATACGCCACCTCGCCGACTCTATCCAGAATCTCGAACGGTCCAATATACCTCGGAGCTAGCTTCCCTCGTTTTCCAAATCGAAAAACCCCATGCCTAGGAGAAACCTTTAGAAAAACTCGGTCACCAACCGCAAACTCCAGAGGCCACCGACACTTGTCAGCATAACTCTTCTGCCTACTCTAAGCTGCTCGCAGACGTTCTCGTATTAGATGCACCTTCTCCGTAGTCTCCTAAATGAGGTCTGGTCCCACCAGGCTCCGCTCGCCTACCTCTGCCCAACAGAGAGGGGACCGACAAGGCCTCCCATACAATGCCTTGAAGGGGGCCATGCCGATACTCGCTTCATAACTATTGTTGTATGCAAACTCCACTAGCAGTAGATGGTCTTCCCAACTGCCTCCAAAGTCAATCACACAAGCTCACATCATGTCCTCCAAGATTTGGATAGTCCTCTCAGATTGGCCATCTATCTGAGGGTGGAAGGCCGTACTGGGATAGGGCGTGGTCCCCAGAGCTAATTGTAGACTACTCTAAAACTGAGAAGCAAAGTTGGGATCTCGATCAGAAACGATGGTGATAGGAACTCCATGAAGCTTGACTATTTCCTTCAGGTATAGCTTTGCTCACTCATTGCTTGACATCGTCATTCGCATGGGAAGAAAATGTGCTGACTTTGTCAATCTGTCTACTATCACCCAAATCGAGTCATGCTTATTTCGATAGGGGAAATCCAGAGATGAAATCCATAGTAAGGTGCTCCCACTTCCACTCTATTCCTCCGTTCTGGCACCGAGTCCTGACCTCCTCTAGATTTGAATCTAGTCGCTGCGCTGTAATCACTCTATGATATAAGGTCGGTTGAGCCTATACACTGCATAAGACTATATGTGTAGGTTCCCATTGCACCATTAGGTCAAAACCCTCGATGGTTACCAATAACTCCCTCTGATCAGCTATTAACCTGGACAACCTACTATGGAACTTCCTGCTCAAGGCATCCGCTACAACATTAGCCTTACCAGGATGATAAGAAAACCCATAATCGTAGTCTGCCAAAACCTCAGCCCATCTCCTTTGGCGCACGTTGAGGTCCTTCTGGGAGGAAATGTATTGCATACTTTTATGATCACAAAATACCTCAAACTCCTCACCGTATAAATAATGCCGCCAGATCTTGAGCACAAACACTACGGCTGCCAGCTCGAAGTCATGGGTAGGATAATTCCTCTTGTGCTGCTTCAGCTGTCTGGAAGCATAAGCCACAACCTTGCCATCCTGCATCAATACACCCCCAAGACCTGTTTGAAAGGCATTCGTAAAAACCACATATTTCTTCCCACTGATCGACACTGTGAGGATAAGAGCTAAGGTCAATCGCCGCTTCAACTCCTGGAACGACTGCTCATAACCTTCAGACCACTCAAACTTCACTCCTTTCTTTATCAGGCGAGTCATTGGGCTAGCCAACTGAGAGAAACCTTCCACGAACCTCTTGTAGTAACCTGCCAAGCCTAGGAAACTACGAATCTCGAATACATTATTTGGTGGCTCTCAATCTAGAACTGCTTCTATTTTTACCGGGTCTACTGAAATGCCTTCCTCCGAGACCACATATCCCAAGAAATTCACCTCCTTCATCCAAAACTCGCACTTACTGAGCTTGGCATAAAGATGGTGGTCTCGCAAGAGTTGCAGGGAAATTTTTAGGTGTTCCTCATGCTCCTCCTCAGACTGTGAGTAGATAAGAACATCATCCACAAATATCACCACAAATCGGTCTAGGTATGGTCTGAAGACTTGGTTCATGAGGTCTATGAAGGCGGTTGGAGCATTGGTCAAACCAAATGGCATCACCAAGAACTCATAGTGACCATACCGTGTTCGAAAGGACGTCTTCGAAACATCATATTTCTTTACTAGTAACTGATGGTATCCCATCCTCAGGTCGAATTTGGAGAAATGCTTCGCTCCTTTCAATTGGTAGTCAATATTCTTCACCGTAACAGCATTCAACCTCCGGTAGTCAATACAGAGTCGCTTCGTTCCATCCTTCTTTTGATAAAAAAGGACTGGGGCACCCCATGGAGAAACACTGGGGGCGAATGAATCTAAGGTCTAAAAGCTCTTCTAGCTTTACCTTCAATTCCCTAAGCTCCGCTGGGGCCATTCGATATGGAGCTATGGAAATAGGTGCTGTTCCAGGAAGCAACTCGATACAGAATTCTACCTCTCTAGCTGGAGGCAAACCTAGAAGCTGATCTGGAAAAACATCCATGAAGTCTTGAACAACTGGAGAAATTTTTGGGGGGGTGCCTTCATCAATCTCGCTCGTCAGCTGTGCCAAGAGACTAAGACTGGACTTCCGCTGCGGAGGGGGTACAAAAAGGCCATCTTATTCCCGATAAAGACAAAGCGCTTGCTATCTGGTGGTGTAAAGGAAATCTTCTTGGAATAGCAATCCAATGCTGCATGGTAGGAGGCTAACCAATCCATGTTGAGAATAACATCTATACCTCCAAGGTGAAGGATAATCAGGTCTGCCAATAGTTTCTTATCTCCAATATGGATTACACAATCTCGACAGACTCTATCCACATTCACATAAGCTCCAAGTGGTGAGATCATCGATAGGACTTGGCCCAAGGGCTCTGATTCTAATCCCAAGACAACAGCAAAACTAGGTACTATATAGGAGTGTGTGGACCCAGAGTCAAAAACCACGTGTGCTAAGGTAGAGAAAACAGGAAGTGAACCTGGTTGTAGCAATATGATATGTAAGGAAGACAAGACCCTACTCAATCAAATAACAGAAGCTAACTATTAGTTCGAAGGGTACCTTCTATCACCACACCAGAAGTTCCCTGATCTTGACCGACCAACATATACACCCTTCCCTGGTTCTGCTGACTTCTGCCGCCCTAGCGAGGGGGAGGCATCCACTGCTACTGCTGGGGAGGACGATACTGCTGAGACCTCTGGTGTGGTAGCTGGGGAACTGGTAGAGGTGGAAGAGTTGGTCTAACTAGGGGTGCTGGAAGAGCTACTTGTGGGACCCGATGAGGACAATCACGCTTTATATGGGGCACCACAAGTAAAACATCCTGCTCTTGGGCGATAGGCCTGAAAACCACCAGAAGGATGAGATTGAAACTGTCGTTGCTGCTGGAGTCGAGCCTCCGAGGTTTTGACTTCTTCTGAAAGGATGGTTCGCCACAGCTACTACCACTCCGCTTCTCAAGTATCTTACGAGAATCCTCCAGTTCCTGCTCCACAGTAAGTGATCGAGTGACCACCTCCTCATAAGACTGGTCCATGAGCGCCGCAACCTTTCCTCTTATTATTAGATTCAGCCCAAGCTCAAAACACTTAGCCTTCCGAGCATCAGTAGCTACCAAGTGTGGGGCATACCTGGCAAGCTCAGAAAACTTAGCCTCGTATTGTGCCACCTTATGAGTCCCTTGGTAGAGGGCTAAGAACTCTGCTTCCATCTTGTCTTGTATAGGCACTGGGAAGAACTTTTTACGAAAGATCTCCTTGAATTCTTGCCACTCGATGGCTCCTCGGTCTGCTATCCTCAAACTCATAACTGACTGCCACCAAAACTCTGCCTCTGCCTCTGCCTCTACCTCAAACTGGTAGGAAGCAAGGGAAACTCGCCTCTCTCCAGTCACCTCCAAGATGTTCAGCACTTTCTGGATCTGTTGCAGCCATCAGTCTGCCTCCAATGGGTTTGGTTCACTCTTGAAGATTGGGGGATACATCGCACAAAACTCCTTTATGAGCTTCCCCATGCGATCTCCCTCAGCTCGAGGTGCACCCTGCTGCTGAGTCTGAGTTTCCTGAGCTAGCACCGCTTATGCTGTAGTAGTCTGCTCTTGTGCAGCCTGCTGTTGACGCTCCACCACTTTCTGCTGACGTTGCATCATAGCCTGTTGTTGATGCATGATGTCAGCCATGCCCTAGGGTATCTCTGCCGGATCTGGCTCTGCACCACAGGCTCAGACGAGAAAGAAGTTTGACCTTTAGTGAGAAACATCTGCAAATAACCATCATGATCAAAATCTCTATAAGAATAACAATCCTAAGACTAAACTACTTCCTATCCCCTAGGGTCATATCCCTAGCTCTGATACCAAGTTGTCACGCCCCGGTTTCCAACACAAGGAAAAACTATCTAACTCGGGGGTGAGAAGGGTGGAAGTTATGGGTTTGGATTGATTTGATAAAATATCATCATTTTTTTTCTAAAACTTTTAATGGTGAAAGCTAGGCTACTGAAAATATAGCCTTGAGGAGAGGCCTACCATATGTCAACTGATATCGAGCAATATATATTACCACAACTAACAAAACTAACCAACAATACCAACCGAGAAGGGAAATCCAAACATGCCAATACTAATTCCCAATTACACCAAATATTGAAGGAAACAAAATGACTAGCTACTAACAAGATATTTGACTACTGTTGCTCCAAGACCACGCCTGCTTCTAACCACCAGCTACTGTTGACCTAAAACTGGATCTGCCCGTGGGAATAGGCAGCCCCCATGAGAATGGGAGATTAGTCGTATGAAAAACGACTAGTAAGACTACTAATAATAAGCTACTACTCCAGCATCCTATTTAATATGACTAAGCATGCATTCAATTATAATACACCCATAATTTCAAAATAAATAACGAGCTCTATCTATAAATTGCACATTCATGGAATCATTAAGTTCTGCAGAAAAAGATATACATGCAAGTAATTTAGTTATTTGTGAACCGTCGATTTTCTACCAGTTCCGATAATAGAAACCTACTGGACACAAGTTACCTTGGATCCTCCAGTAGAAAAGTTTACCCAAAATATCTGGGCATTACAGGCCACCCCCTAGCCACTCCAAGAAGCTAGGGCTGGCCCCCCTTGTTTCTCTCTCTCTCTGTTTCCCATATAGGCTAGCCCCTTTATGACCCATATGGCTGGCCCCCCTTATGGTCAAACCTCCCAAACCCGGCCCCCCTTCTCCTTGAAGTTTGCAAGTGCAAACCCTAGAAATAAAGGGGGGCCGGCTATGCCTTTGTCCTCATGTGGGGGGAGGCTACCCTAGTGTGTGGTGGTGCCCTTGGTTTTCCAAGGCACCCACCATACCTCTAGTTGGTTGCCTTTTGCATTGGGAACTCATATGATGCGTTTGAGTGAATTATGACTAGTGCTTTCACTATTACTGGGGTACCCTCAGTGAACACCTAGGATTCCCCTAGTAAAGTCATCCGATCAACTTGCAACATGTACCGGTGGATCGCACCTGTGTCATAAACCATCACTCGGATTAGGTTATGACCAAGTGTGTCTCCACACTACTCCGGATTTACATCCTAGTGCACACATGAACATACGCAACTACCGTGCACTAGTGCGAAGCACCACAGAATGTATTTTAATCGGACTAAATACTTTACCTTGTGAATCAAGGAGATGGTTCGAGAACCGTACAAGATGTGGATAAGGTGGAACCTTTAGGGACCAGGGTTCATAGCTTCCAACTCGGACTCGGTCGACATACTATCCGAGTGTACCATCGACCCCCTGAGTCTGAGTTAACCGATGTAACCATCCAGATGCAACGTAGGTTGCACTCTATTCCCCCTGGACTTACTATGTTCTCTTGCATACCCCTGCTCTTCACTTAATTATGGTAAACTTGCTATCCCTTTACTTGGTGCCATGATGCGACTCGAGCGATGGAGAACACAGTCAGACTCAAGTGCTCATATGACTTGGTTCCTTCCAGGTCTCTTGCTTACATCGTACCACTGATTACACTGTCGAGTAATCGAACCTGGTTAATAGTCCAACTAATGACCACCAGGCCTGGATTCGGTATGATGTAAGTCAGATCAAAGAACGTACCTCCCGTTAAGGATGTGGATGACCTGTAAGAGTGGCATGCTAATGCGACACCAGCCGGGTAATCCAGTACACCATGGGTTTGGATCACGTAATTGGATCCTCACACTTTGGTGCGCCAAAGTACCACACAACTGATTAGCCCACCAGACATGGTTCCTCAAGGTTTAGGACCGTTTTACCCTAAGCAAAAATGATGGTCCCGGAAAAGTATCACCAGCTCGACGGCCACGTGGCAGCTGCAGGAGAAAGAAGCACAATGAGACAACAGGAGTCCCCAGGGAGGTCGCCCCTGTTTTGGGGCGTGCCCAGGGCGACCTTGGGTGATCGAAGTAGGAAGCCCCCCCGGTGGTAAGCTCGCCCTGACCATTGCGGTCAGCTCGCACGCGTAAGAGGTCGCCTATGGCCTGAGCTCACAGTCCGCCCTGACCGTCGCAACCAGATCGCTCGCAGAAGAGGCTGCTTGTTGCTGGTGCTCACAGCCTGCCCGGAGTTGACCCTGGCCACATACGACCAGCTTGCACGCGGAAGAGGTCAACCCGCGGCTGGTGCTCGCAGCCCGCCTAGAGCTGACCTTGGCCACATGCGACCAGCTCGCACGCGAAAGAGGTCGCCCTGTGGCTGGTGCTCGCAGCCCGCCCGGAGCTTACAATAGCGGTTCGTAGCTCACCACCCGCCCTGGCCGCCGCAACCAGATCGCTTACAGAAGAGGCTGCTTGTGGCTGGTACTCACAGCAAGTCCGGATCTGACCCTGGTCACATGCGACCAGCTCGCACACGAAAGAGGTCACTCCCGCGACTGGTGCTCATAGCCCGCCTGGAGCTTACAAATAGTGGTTTGTTGTGTTCCTTGGACAGAACAATATCTTCCTCGAGGCCTCATTCATGAGGTACTATAAGTCAAAGTTCTTGACACAGCTTACCAGGAAGCTCGCTCTGTCTGTATACGATCGGCTCGCTCGTGGAAGAGATTGCTTCTGACAGAATCCAAAGAACATTTCAAAAGGCCCAATACCCATAGCTCGCTCAAGACCTCGTCCAATCATACAACTGCCATAGAGCTCGCCTATTAACAATAGAAAGAAGTGGGTGGAGCAACGGTACCAATTGGGTCTCCGCGGAGCTCGCTCGATCGTGCAACGACTAGAAGCTCGCTCCCTGTCCTATCGAATCGCCTATAATAAGGTGGTATTGAGCTGGCAGGTGTTGCCACCCCCATGGATCTATGTGGATGACTGCGGGCCACGGAAGCCGGCCCGATTCGATCTAGGACCTCCCAGACTAGAGCTTTTCAGAATCTTCACCTGACAAAGACAAGACCGGTGCATCCCCCCTTACCATCGCCTGGCAGGCTAAACGACAAAGGCTATTAGAGACCCATATGGGCTGGCACATGGGGGTGTAGAAGGTATGGAAAGAAGCTATCACGTGTCAACCTCTGGCGGCCTGCAGAAAATCTATAAAGGTACAACCCCTGGCTCCAAAGTATAGGTTCGAAACTCAGAAACCCTAACACTTTTCGAATATTTCAGCTCTTCCTTGTCCGAACCTTCACTGACTTGAGCCGTTCTCATATTTCCTCTGTCTTGCAGGAGGGGTGCACGAGCCAGCGAAAAATATCCCCCAACATTTGGTGCTATCTGTGGAATCTTTCGACTGGTTCCTGCGATGATGCTCACGACTACGTGGTCGAAAGTCGTGCTTCCAGAGGATACCCTGATGGCTCCGTCCATACGGGGACAAAGACGAGTGAAAGCCCGTGCTGGATCTGCACGAAGTGGGCTGCTCGCTCAAGCTTCCCAACCCTCTGTCCAGCTTAGTGACCAGCTCCTTTTGGAGATGTTGGCCACCTAGCGGGCCATGATGGATGAACTGACATGCTTGCGCCAGGTCCCATTGGCTAGCAGGACTTGACTCTCCTCCCCTAGGCTCAAGCCGAGGAGGGAAGGATCAGAGGTTCAGACCCGGTGCCCAAGAGTGTCGGCGAGGACCGCTCCCCCAGCGTGAACTCCTCCGACCCCGGCGTTGCATCAACCCACGTTGGCGCCCATGCGACGGGCATCCCAGCTGGAGCCCCCAGTAGAGGACGCAATAGCGCGCAAGACGAGAGGGACGGCTCTTGAGCAACTATAGTGACTCATCACCCAACGCTCCAGTAACAAGCCAACCTCGCCTATGGCCCATCCTCGCCGACGGAGCAGAAGTATGCGCTCGAACGAGTCAGAGGCGAGGTCCCAAGGGCGAGTCGCAACCCGTGCCATCGGCACGAGAAGGAGCCCGTGTAGGAGCTACCTCGTGCGAAGGTTCAAGAAATGAAGACCTCTCACCGACCTACCCGGCATCGAGGCAACTACTGGAGAGGCGACACAATAATTGCCAGGAGGTCACCCCCGAGCACCGCTACAGCGTGCATGACCACATAGGGCCTGCATAGCCACCTTTGGGAGATTATCCCAGGCGCTGGCAGTTGCCTAACATGCTCGTTGACCTCTTGGAATACCTCACCACTCGCGGAGGGAGCTCGCCCTTCATGTACGAGGTTCACCAAGGGGGTTTTCCTCAGCACTGGATCCCCCTGAAGTTCATACTGTTTGACGGGTCGCAAGACCCCGTGGACCACCTCCTGGCGTACCAAAAGTTGTTATTTTGAGATCAGGACCATGTTTTGTGCCTTGCGTTCCCGAGCAGCTTAATCGGCTCAGCTTTGAATTGGTTCCAAAAGCTGCCGTCCAATTCCATTCCAAGCTTCACCGCACTATCCGGGCTGTTCCTGGAACAGTACCGTTGCAATCGACAACCCCCAAAGAGGATCGAGTCACTGTTCACCCTAACCATGGGGGCTCGGGAGACCCTTCGATGTTTCTCGATGCAATTTTGGAGTGCCTACCTCGCCCTGGAGGACTCAGCTGGACAAGATCGCACGACTATGAGTGTCTTCAGGAGCGCGCTTCCCGAAGGAAGTAAGCTCCACGACGCGCTCGTCATCTCTGACCCTCGTACAATGGTCGATCTTTTTGCCCTTGTCTAACAACACATCAAGCTCGAAGATGTGGTGCACGACCAGAAGGGAAAGATGATCAAACAGCGACTTCCCCCCCGCTTTGCGACCTCTCGTTGTAAAAGCTGTGGAACGGTGCGAGGTGCCCCTGGCGGTGCCTGCTGCCAACCCACCAGCAACTCCGATTGTGCAACCCCCGGAGGCGCCAATCACGGCGACCGGAAGATCGATGAACTGGCGCCTGCTTCTTGGTCCAGGGGAGTAAGACTTCACTGTGATGACCCTCTCTTCCCGGCAAATACTGCATCAGGTCCGGAGCAAGCCATTTGTCCAGTACCCTCCTCCCCTTCAGCAGGGAGAGCCCGGCTCCACCGACAACACCCGACGGTGTGCATTCCACAGAGGTGTCGGGCACCACACCAATCGTTGCCGAGCTTTGAAGAATCATTAGGAGGACCTCATCGCCCAGGGTCATCTGGACCAGTTCATTTTGCAGCCGAGGCGATTTGAGGTCATCCCTATGCATACCCCAAGAAAAGGAGATCGACCGGGACCAGCGGAACCCGCACTACCGCTACCTTCCCTGGGTGGGCCAATGATCTGCCACACCATTACCGGATGCCTGGGCGAGCCAAGGTCTAGCAATAAAGTCCGGCGACAAGTAAGGGAGGTGGAATGAACGCAAAAAGTGCACTCTATCTCCCTACTCCCAACTTTGCTTCAAACCCCTAGGCTGGAAGCCCGTGACTTCATATGGTTTTTGGAGGAGTACTATATGGTCGGGGTCGCTACTTCGCATAACGACCCCCTCGTCATACGCCTCATGATGGCCAATATTGAGGTGCAACGCATTTCGATCGACTCTGGGAGCATCGTTGACATTCTCTTGCTGTCGGCTTTCCAGCGAATGGGATTGCGACAGGTCGACTTGTCTCCAGCAACAGGCTCCCTTAGCTGCTTCATCGGCGAGGTCGCTAGAGTGGTAGGGGAGATTACCCTGACCGTAACGGTAGGCCCCGATGTCCGACAAGCCCATTTCATCGTGGTCGATGGACAGTCCATTTTCAATGCTATCCTTGGGCGACCTTGACTAAGGCAGATGAATGTGGTGTCCTCGCCCAACCACTAGGCCCTCAAATTTTCTACTCCAATGGGAGTCAGGATCATTCGGGATGATCAGGTCGCTGCTACAAGATGCGAGTAGGACGTTCACCATCTTACTATTATCGACGCCTCTAAGGCCAAGAGACCGGCACCATCCTAGCAGTTAGCTACCTCTATGCGCGAGCTTCCTGACAATCCAAGAGTAACAACTCCCCAATCATGTGAGGCATCCACTTCATTCCCGTGGATAGATCACCCGGGTGGGAGCGGTGTTAGTCGAGAGCATGGCATGGAAGGTCACCCAGTAGATGCTGTGAAGGGAAAATTCCCTGTTACGGAGCCCCTCCAAGAGATAAATATCGGAGATGATGGGATTCCGAGGGTAATCCACCTTGGGACGTCATTGACCGAAGCCGAGGTCTTTGCTTTGACAATTCTTCTCAAAAATTACCGGGATGTGTTTGCATGGAGCTTTGCCAACATGCCTGGGACCGACCCAGAGATCGCCTGCCACCGTCTGCATACCCTGCGCGACTTCCCTCCGGTCAAGCAGAAGGATCGGCATATCTCAGCCGCAAAGGCCGCCGCAGTGGCGATAGAAGTTGAAAAGCTAGAGTGGGCTGGCTTTATCCGAGAGGCGCATTTTCTTGAGTGGATCTCCAACATCATGGCGGTGCCAAAGAAGAGCGGAGCCGTCCGGGTTTGTATAGACTTCTTCGATCTCAACAGAGCATGCCCGAAAGATGGATTTCTGCTCTCGAGAATCAGAGCTTTGGTAGATGCGACCATAGGATTCTGGGCTCTCTCATTTATGGACTGGTACTCTGGATATAATCAGATACCTCTTCACACTGATGATCAAGAGAAGACCGCTTTCTACTCCGGAGTGGGGTACCAAAAGCTATTCTACTACCGGGTAATGCCTTTTGGACTCAAGAACGCTGGGGCAACCTACCTGAGGTTAGCCACTCACATGTTCAAAGATCAAATCGGCAAGAATATCGAGGTGTATGTGGACAACCTCTTGGTGAAAAGTCGCCAGCGAGAGGGGCATATCGCCAACCTCAAAGAAGTGTTTGGCGTCTTAAGGAAATTCCAAATGAAGTTGAACCCACCGAAGTGTGCATTCGGAGTCACCTCTAGAAAGTTCTTGGGGTACCTGGTTACCCATCGTGGGATCGAGGCCGACCTCGAACAAATCAGAGCGCTCGTCGAGATGCCCTCGCCGAGGACGCGGCATGAAGTCCAGAGGTTGAGCGGGCGAATCACGGTACTGAATCGCTTCATCTCGAAGTCTTCTGATAGTTGCCGGCCCTTGTTCGAATTGCTTCGAAAGGGAGCCGATATTCGTTGGGATGATAAATGTGAGCTCGTATTTAAGAAAGTCAAAGATTACCTGGCCAGTCCCCTCATTTTGGCCACACCCAATGTGGGAGACGAGCTCGACGTCTATCTCTCCGTCACAAAGAATGCGATGAGCAGGGTCCTTATTTTGGAAGAAGCGAAGCTAGAAAGGCTCGTGTACTTCGTAAGTCACACCATGCTCCCAGCCGAGCTCTGGTATCGACCAATCGAGAAGGTCGCTCTGGCCTTGGTCTTAACCGCAAGGAAGCTCCATCCATACTTCTCAACGCATTCCATCAAAGTCATCACAGAGCACCTTTTGAAGGGCGCTCTCTTAAAGCCTTCGGTGGCCGGAAGGCTTTATCGTTGGTTCACCGAGTTCGTCGCTTACGGACTAGAGTACATTCTGCGAACAATGGTTAAAGGGAAAACTCTTGCTGATTTATTGGCGGACTTCCCGCTGGAAGAGCCAGTCTCGACCCAGGAGGATGAGCCAACTGAGGCACACCCTGGGAAGGCAAGGTTTCTGGGTGAACCAGGTGAATCCTGCCAGGCCGAACTAGCCTCTACTGAAGATTGGGAGCTCTTCGTCGACTGCTCATCCGATGCCTCTGGAGCAGGAATTGAGATTATGCTGATCACCAAAGAGGTAATCCTTGAGAAGTCCATTCGGCTCGATTTTGCCACCACCAACAATGAAGCAGAATACGAGGCGCTCTTAGCTGGCGTGGAGCTCGCCAAAGAGGTTGGTGTTAGGAAGCTAAAGGTCTTCAGTGATTCCCAATTAATTGTTTGACAAGTCAATGGCGACTACGCTTCTCGGGACACGCAAATGGCGAGCTACATGAACCTGGTGAATGGTAAGGCAGTGTAGTTCAAGAGGATTTCGTTCTAGCAAATCCCTCGATCCGACAACAAACGGGTAGATGCCCTGGCCAATACTTCCTCCCTGTTAGCAGGTCTTGAAGATCGGCAGATAACTATCAAGGTGCAAGATCGTCCCCAGATCCAACTTGGTGAGAGCACTGTAAACCAAACCTCATCTGAGGTACGGCCCGCCGGTTGGACCGCGCCAATTATTCGCTATCTCCAGAAAGGTGAGCTCCCCGACGATAGAGAAGAAGCCCGATGAATAGAGAATCATACCGGTCAGTATCTCACTCACTGGGACCACATCTTCAGAAAGTCCTTCGGCGGGCCCAATCTCAGGTGTGTAGAACCCCTAGAAGCAGATGAAGTGCTAGGTCGCATTCACTCTAGAGAGTCCGATAATCACTCCGACTGGCGGTCTCTAGCCGGGAAGGCGAAGAGGCAGGGATACTGGTGGCCCACACTTGTGCAAGACACTCTGAAGGTTGCCCAAAGGTGTGTGCAATACTAGAAACACGCCACCTTCAACCACTTACCCGCAGAAGAGCTGCACCCCCTGGCGAGCCCCTGGCCTTTCCAGCAGTGGGGGCTCAACATAATGGGACCTTTCCCCATGTTGACACATCAAAGAAAGTTTATCTTGGTAGCCATGGACTACTTCAACAGATGGGTGGAAGCAATCCCGCTGGCCAAGATCGACGAAAAGCAAGTGAAGTACTTCCTTTGGAAGAATGTTTTTTGTAGATTCGGTCTACCCTGAGTACTCATTACCGACAATAGGCTCCAGTTCGACAACCACTTGATCAAAAGTTTCTACGCTAAATATGGGATCGATCTAAGATTCTCCTCTCCAAGGTACCCCCAGAGTAACGGGCAATCTGAGGTAACGAATCGAGTGATCCTAGACAACCTCAAGAAGATATTGGAAGGAAAGAAAGGTCTATGAGAAAGGGAGCTCGACGAGGTACTGTGGGCCTATCGGACCACTCTGCGATGCTCAATGAACGAGTCACCATTCAGCCTTACCTATAGGTGTGAGGCCGCTTTGCCCGTGAACGTCGAGGTGCCTACTGAACATAGGCTCACTGCAGGGGAGGTCGCCAATGACGATCTGCTCGTCGACTCTCTTGACCAGCTCGAAGAGAGGAGGGAGCTTGCCAACTTGCACCTCGCCGGATATAGACAAGAGATGAAGCATGCCTATGATAAGAAAGTTTGCTATCGGGCATTCAAATCTGGCAACCTAGTAATGCGAAAGGTGTTCGCAAACACGTAGGAGCCCAATGCCGGAAAGTTCGCGGTGAACTAAGAAGGCCCCTATATAGTGCATGAAGCAAGAGGATCCGGGGCCTATCGGTTGACGACTGCGAACGGTGACCTCCTAGAGCGACCCTGGAACGCCATCCATCTTTGAAAGTATTATGCATAGAGCGTAGGTGCCCTCCTGTAGACCATGTTTTGAGAATAAAAGATGTTTTGAGTTTGAGATGAATCACTTCTTAGAGTATGTGCTCGGTGAAGGTCGTCATGGGTTTGCACGCGGCCAAGCTCACAGGCAGAGCAATCAAGGAATAGCTCGCACAAAGACAGCTCGCACGCAGCACCATCAATGTACAGTCCGCCGTCGTGAGGACTTAAAACTTGACCGGGGTTCTCAGTGGCCGTCCCAAACGACCTTGAGATTGCCGGGGCAGTCCGTTGTCAAGGGGACTTTAAGCATGACCGGGGTCCTTCGCGTTCACTAGCTATGATCGGAAGTACCCTGGGGTGATCTAGGGGGACCTGAATGGGCGACCACTCGTTTGGGCGACCTGAACATCCCTTGGTAACCCCTCGAAGTTTGGATTTGGCAAAGTCATAGGAAGATACGAGACCACCAAGTCGAGCTAAGGGCATGTCCAGTAGCCAGGGTTTCAAAGGGTAATTAACCGGGCAGGGGGTAGCTAGCACTTACTTCACTTTTCAGAATAAAATATTGAATCCCCGGGCTTAGGGAGTTTTTGAATTATTAGATTTGTGTTTTAAAGTGATTTTCTGAGCTCGAGGATCAAGTTGTGTTTTACCGTGCATATCGTGTTTTTTGCTTGCATCTTTTTTAGATCGGAACTTTTTAAACGAATCAGCCGCCTCGCTCGGGGTACGACCCTCGAGACCGCTGAATAACCACAAAGATGAACTCATCGACAAAAAAAGAAAAAAAAAGCGACAGAGACAAGCAAGCTAAAGAAGAATTTCATTCATGTCAAGAGAAGGATTACAAAGGTAGATTGACAAGCTCAAGGCCTGCTCATATCTTCCCCACTGTTGTCTCCCCGGTGCCTCTTTCTTGGCCTGTCGGTCTTATATCGCTCCACCGCATCGAGCGCGCCCTTCTGGAGAAGCTTGTCTAGCTGCGCCTAGAGGCGGCTCTGTTGGGCTCGCATATCGCGGAGGTGCGCCTCCATCGCGGCGATCTCATCCCTCACAGTGATCGCTTCACTTCGGAGTTGAGTGGCTTCTGCTTGTGCCACCTCCTTTGCCTTTGAGGCCTCTTGCAGCTAGGCGATTGAGAGAGAGCGGGCATCCTTGGCAGAGGCCCGCTCGGAGGTAAGGGTGGGGACTTGCTGGCGTAGCTGGTCCACCTCAATGCTTAGCTCGCCTGACCGATCCGCTTGATAGAGTTGGTAGATGTGCTCGTCTATTTGACACTCCAAGCCGAGGAGGGAGTCATCATAAAGAGCGACAAGGCTCCCCCTAGTAGTGACAACCTCCTCGGCCAGAGCCCGGCTCACCCTTTCCACCTGCGAAAGTCAAGGTAATCAGGGAGAAAAGCAAAGAAGAAAGAGAAAGACCAAGACGTTTGTATGTGCAGAAAAAGATCCGGGTCGTCTTTATTGCGAACACACGAAGATTACAGAGGTCGGGACCCAGGGACTCAGGGGTGGTGAGCCGGGTGCGGTGAATATTTGATCAAGAGATTGTGAGAGAGATCCTCTGAAGGGTCCTTTTGATCCGCGTCTCCACGTGGTATTCGTGCGAGAGCTCTGAAGGGGTTGCCCAGGACAGAGGTCTTTACAGGGTGAGGGTTTCTTGAGAGGCTAAGGAATATCTGTCGTTACTTTTGTCCCGTCCGTGCTTCGTGCTTTCTCGGCTAGGGGGGTTTTTGCCTTCGTTCCTCGGTCTTCGTGTCTCCCTCAGTCCTTGCTAGACCTCGGCATCCTTGATCGTCGGTTTGTGGCGTCGATCGTGCTTTTAGCGTCGGCTTTGGCTTTGGCTTTTGGCTTTGGCTTTGCTTTGGCGTGGCTCTGGCTTTTGTTTTGCTTTGGCGCTTGCGTTTGAACGTAGACGGGTAGAGGCTTGCGATGCTTTAGTTTTTCTGGACTTCGCGTCGTATCGGCTAGAACGTTCGGTGCTTTGCTCATGACTGGCGTAGTTGCATGGCTTTGGCACGTGCATTGCTTTAGCGCGGGCTTTACCGGTACTTTTGCTTCGGCTTCTTGCATTGGCTTTGGCTTTAGCTTTGACTCAATCTTCTTCTCGAATAGCAATGACTACTTCTTCAAGGCTTCTTTATTCTTCTGGCTTCCTCGACGGCTGTGGCATCGACTTGGCTTCTCTTCTTCTCCGAGCTTCTTTGGCATGGTCGGAGTTGAAGGTTTCTTTTGAAGACGACGAGGGTAGCACCAATCTCCGTGCGACAGTTGTAGTATCGGCTTTTGCTGATGAAGACAGCGGGGGTAGCACCGGTCTTCGTGCGATGGTTGTAGCATCGCCTTTTGTTGATGAAGACGGCAGGGGTAGCACCGGCTTCAGGCCTTCTTCTCCAAGCTTTCTTCTTCGTGCGAGGAGTCGACGCCTTTGTTGAAGACGATGGGTGTTATCGGCTCCGATCTTCTTCTTCGGCCTTTGCTTATGGCGTCTTCGGAGTTGATGAAGATCGTTGGAGAAGTCGGGGTGATGACGACTCCAGGTCTTCTTCTCCGAGCTTTCTTCTTTGTGCGATGAGTCGAAGCTTGATCTTCGAGTGCAAGGTCTTCACGTTGATGGGGACTTGATGGGCTAAGTGTTTCCGTAGGACGCGCTTGCCGTGCCTCATGAAGCCTTCGATCTTCAAGCGTTGGAGCTCCTTTTTGCAGAGCCCTTTTGTCTTCAGCTTTCAACCTTTCATGCCTTCCCTCACCCCTTCTATTTATAGGCAAAGGGGGGAGGTTGGGAGAGATATGGCTGCAATCTTTTAGTTGTATCCAATGTCTCCCCCCATAACCATCAAGATATTGTTCCTTTATTTGGGGGGAACAACCTTGATCCCTTCCTTTTTGGTGGGGATGGTTATGGGCAAGATGTGACTTGATCTTTGAAAATAAGTTATCATCTTTGCACCTTCCAATTGCATAGCGACACGACATCATCTTGTCCGTTGGATCGAGGGATCATCGCAGATCTACGGTTGCATAGACGTCCACATCACCTCCCCCTGCATCGAGGCGGTTATGATTTTTTCTTTTCTTTTCTTTTTCTTTTTTTTTTCTTCTCTTTTTTTTTCTTTATGGCCGGCCACACCTCCCCATGGGGAGGGGGCACGATTTTCTATAAAGGGGGCCAGTGGCCCCCCCTTTTTGTATTTGAGTTGCGGGTCCGTTCGTATGCGGGACGAGTTTGTATGCAGGCCGTTGTGTGTGGGCCGAGTTCGTATGTGGGCCGAGTTTGTATGCGGACCGTTGTGTGTGGGTCGAGTTCGCATGCGGGCCGTTGGGTGCGGGCCAAGTTCGCATGCGAGCCGTTGTGTGCGAGCCGAGTTCGCATGTAGGCCGTTGTGTGCGGGCCAATTTCGTGTGTGCGGGTCGGGTTTGACTCGTGGGTCGTTGTGTGCGGGCCAATTTCGTGTGTGCGGGTCAGGTTCGACCCGTGGGGTAATTTTGATGCCCACAACGTTACCTTGGTGAGCCTGTCAAAGATCACCACGTATGGAGACTTGGTGAAGATGTTGCGGCCGAGGATCTCACAGAGATAGTAGGGGACCCTGGCCACCTCGCCCGAGGAGGGCGAGACCCTTGAGGCCTCTTGTTCATCGGAGCTAGCCGTGGGAGGAATGGGGGCCGTAGGCTCAGTCGTCATTGGGTTCGGAGGAGCTTGTGAGGGACCTCCTTCCCCACTGTCCAGGTGGGGCCCACCGATTTCCTCGCCCTCGGACGAGTCCGAGCTCAAAGCCCCAGAGCCTGCGCTCGAGGACTCAAACCCGATGGGCCCTAAAGTGGGAGCTTTGTAGATTAACCCCCCCAAGTTCTCGGGGAGGTCGGCAATCTCCTGGGTGCCCGTATTGGCCGGGGCCAGGGACTTTGAAGGTGAGGTAATCGGGGCGCTTGAGGGGACAGGCCCCTCAAAGGGCGGGTGCGGCGCGATCGGAGTGGGAGCGGCGATGGAGATCAGTTCCCCCAAGTCCCTGTGGGGGTCAGCGATCTCTTGGGTGCCCGCGTCAGCTGAGGCCGGGGACCTCGGAGGTGAGGTAACCGGGGTGCCTACGGGAACAGGCCCCTCAAAGGGCGAGGGCGGCACGATTGGAGGGGGAGCGGGATTGGTAATAGAGACCGATTGAGTGGACTCCTCCGAGCTAAGGTCAGCGTCCGACCCTAAGCCCGCTTCCCGCCTGGCGGCCTTTTTCTGCTCGGCCAACACCCACTCGAATGCTTCCCGGGCAAGGCGGACGGTGTTGTCTTCCCCTCCTGAAGGGTGGGGGGACTGCCGAGCTACCTTTCTTTTTTTTCTTTCCCCTCCTCTATTTCTGGAGTCATCACTGCAACAAAGAGGAGTTTTAAGATATCACTTGGGAAGTCCCGCATCAAAATTTTGGCCATGGGGGACCCCACTTCCTCCATAGAGAACAGGAGCTTGACGCACGGGTCCTCAGGCTCGACCATGACAATCTGCCGTCGTGGCATGAAAGCCGCTGGGGCGGATCCCGCTGTAGAGGTGGTGGCAGAATCAGTTTGGGGAGTAGGGGGAGCACGGGGCTGACCTGGGACCGCAACGCTGGCGAAGGAGAAGAGGGTGGAGCGTTCACATCCTCACCGAGCATTTCCAGGGTGTCGATGTCGGTGACTAGGATAGGGGAAGCCCACTTCTTGCTTGTCCTCTCCGGCGGGTTGACTGCGGAAGTCTCGGTGCCCTGGGTCCCCTGACCTGCTCCAGCCCGACGGGAGACGACGACCTTCTTCTTCCATGCCACCTTTTGCATGGTGGTAATGGCTCCGGTCTTAGCGTCCCTTAACAGGAACGCGAAGTCAGGCGTGACAACCTTCTCGGGAGTTCACCCTTGTAGGAAGTCCAGAATCATGGCGTTGAGAGACTTCTCCCTCGACTCCATGATACACTTCTTTGCCCCAGCCCAGTACAGGCCAATCTCTTTGAAAGCGGCCAAATGCGGCCTGCCCGGGTGACTCGGGACACCCACGTGTCGCCCTCGCCACTCTCTGTCGACCACAAACGGGTACTCCTTCCAGTACCTGTCCTTGTTCTCGATGGAGGAGAAGGGAAGTACCTCGTCAGGGCGTCCAGTGAGGTAAAAGACACCGCAGCCGACCTCGTTGTAGGTAGGGCCCGCCTTGAGGAACTACTTCTTTAGGAGGTAGGAGAGCGGGATCTTCACGTTGAGGGCGCCCTCTATCCGAGAGATTCCGTAGAAATCCCCCTATGAGTTGCCTGTGAGTTGGGCGGGGCTCCAGCAGCTCGCTTGCCAGGTGGCTTAGATGAAGTCTGAGCCCGGACCATAGCAAACCCACTGAGAAATTGTCCCAGCGAATGGCCTTCCCGAGCGAGGCATGGGTGTTATCGGGATCTGCGGAGGGATGTTGGCGGTCATATGTAAACTCTCTGGAACTAGCTCGCCATTGGTATCCTTTAACCAGACCACAGCGGGCTCGCACGGAGGGGCTTCCTTGTCCTGGCCGCTCGGGTGGATCACGGAGAGGGGAACAACAGCAATGGGCTCCTCCTGGGAGGCTGCCACAACAGAAGAAGGGGTGGAGGAGGACGCCATTAGAAGGGCAAGTTGAGAGAGCGGGCAGAGGAGGTGAGCTAGAAGAGAGAGCTCTTTCGCAGAAGGTGAACGAGGGCTCTCACCCTCCCCTATTTATATGGTCCCAGAAGGCATGCGAAGCTATCAGCATTTAAGGCGAATCTCGACACATGAGGCGACGTAGTGGCGGCCGAAGGGACATTCGCCTCTTTCCTAAATCTGGGATTGATGCGTGTCCCTGCGCGTGCCCCCTCATGGGCGCTGACGACAGCGACGCCAGCAGCATCCCCCCTAGCTGATACGAGGCTGATCTCCGGCCAGTTGGCGCGGGCCACATGGCGTGGCACCGTATGAGGCCATTTAATATCGCCTAATGATGTCTAATAAAACCTGGCGCCTCGGGTTTTGATCCCATGCCTCATTAATGAGAAGATACAAGCGGAGATCCGAATCTTCACAGTTCCCAAGGACGGCGGACACCTGGCCTGCGGAAGAAATCATTGATTAACTCCTAGATGGGCTTCGACCGTTTTGAAGGCTTGCCCATCTAGGAGGGGGTAATGATGGTCCTGGAAAAGTATCATCGCCTCGATAGCCGCGTGGCAGTGGTAGGAGAAAGAAGCACAATGAAACGACAGAAGTTCCATGGGAGGTCGCCCCTGTTTTGGGGCATGCCCAGGGAGACCTTGGGTGATCGAAGCAGCCCCCCCCCCCCCCGGTTGTAAGCTCGCCCTGACCATCGCGGTTAGCTCGCACGTGTAAGAGGTTGCCCGTGACCGAAGCTCATAGCCCACCATGGCCGTCGCAACCAGATCGCCCACAGAAGAGGCTGCTTGTGGCTGGTGCTCATAGCCCGCCCGGAGCTGACCCTAGCTGTATGCGACTAGCTCGAACGCGAAAGAGGTCACCCCATGGCTGGTGCTCACAGCTCGCCCGGAGCTTACAAATAGTGATTTATGGCTCACAGTCCACCCGGAGCTGACCCTGGCCGCATACGACCAGCTTGCATATGGAAGAGGTCGCCTCGCGGCTAGTGCTCGCAGCCCGCCCGGAGCTGACAATAGCAGTTCGTGGCTTACAGCCCGCCCAGAGCTGACCCTGGCTGCATGCGACCAGCTCGCACGCGAAAGAGGTCGTCCCGTGGCTGGTGCTCGCAGCCCGCCCAGAGCTTACAATAGCGGTTCATAGCTCACAGCCCACCCTGGCCGCCATAACCAGATCACTCGCAGAAGAGGCTGCTTGTGGCTGGTACTCACAGCCTGCCCGGAGCTGACCCTGGCTGCATGTGACCAGCTCGCACGCGGAAGAGGTCTCCCCGCGTCTGGTGCTCACAGCCCACCCGGAGCTTACAAATAGCGCTTCATTGTGTCCCTTGGACAAAGCAACATCTTCCTCGAGGCCTCATTCATGAGGTACTGTGAGTCAAAGTTCTTGACACAGCTCACCAGGAAGCTCGCTTTGTCCGCACACGATCGGCTCGCTCGCAGAAGAGATCGCTTCTGGCAGAATCCAAAGAATATTTCGAAAGGCCCAATACCTACAGCTCGCTCAGAAGCTCGTCCAATCATGCAACCACCATAGAGCTCGCCTATTAACAATAGGAAGAAGTGGGCAGAGCAACAACACCAATGGGGTCTCTGCGGAGCTCGCCCGATCATGCAACGACCAGGAGCTCGCTCACTGTCCTACCGAATCGCCTACAGTAAGGCTGTATCGAGTTGGGAGGTGTTGCCACCCCCATGGAGCTACATGGACGACTACGAGTCATGGAAGCCGGCCCGAGTCGATCTAGGACCACTCAGACTAGAGCTTTCTAGAATCTCCACCTGGCAAAGATAAGACCGGTGCATCCCCCCTTACCACCGCCTGGCAGGCTAAACGACAAAGGCCATTAGAGACTCATGTGGGCTGACACATTGGGGCGTAGAAGGTGCGGGAAGAAGCCACCACGTGTCAACCTCTAGCGACCTGTAAAAAGGCTATAAAGTTACAACCCCTGGCTCCAAAGTACAGATTCAAAACTCAGAAACCCTAACACTTTCTGACTATTTCAGCTCTCCCTTGTCCGAACCTTTATTAGACTTGAGCGTCGGAGGGTCTGCGCTCCTAAGGGAACAAGCCGTTCTCACGTTTCTTTGTCTTGCAGAAGGGACGCACGAGCCAGCAAAAAATATCCCACCAATGAGAAACACAGCTTAGTGCACCAATGTCTACTCACTGATCTGTGCACCGTATTGGTTCTGTTCGGTCACAGATACTATGCCTGGTGATGACCATAGTGAAGACTCCCCATACACTGTCATCATCAACAATTTATCATGATGAGGCGACCAACCTGATCATAGCTACGAATTTATTTAGGTTATATGGGACTAACCCACTTAGTTTTCTACTCAGTGAATGACCATATAGCCATGGCTCTCTGTTCTAATAAGAACACGTAATTGTATTACCTACCAACATGCATCTCATAAAATAATATTCATAATTTATTATTAGATCAAAACTTAGAGTTCTACAGGCTTAGAACACACTAATTTCAACAATCTCTCACTTAGTCTAGCTTAGCAAACCGGTTTTGACTCCCATCGCATCCACATGTCGCTCGAATGCCTTGATAGGTATCGCCTTTGTAAAAGGATCAACAATATTATCTGTAGATGCAATCTGTGTCACCGCTACTCGCCCTTACTCTTGAAACTACCCAATCAAGTTTAATTTGCGATCGATGTGCTTCCCTTTATGTGGTACATTGGCTCTTGTCTTGTGCAACTGCTCCACTATTATCATAATAAAGCACAATAGGTAACTGGGCATCTGACACACATCCCAAGTCCATAAGGAATTTCTTGAGCCATAACATCTCTTTGGCTGCCTCATATGCTGCAACGTATTCAGCCTCTGTGGTAGAGTCCGCGATGCACTTCTGCTTCACTCTCTGCCAACTAATCGCTACTCCTCTTAACATGAATACAAATCCTGATGTCGATTTCCTGAATTCCAAATCTGATATAAAGTTAGAATCTGTATATCCAATTGGCGTCAGTTCCTATGCAGTGTAAACCAACTCATAATCCCTCATCCAACGAAGGTATTTGAGTATACACTTCACAGCTGTCCAATGAGCTGAATCCGAATTCGACTGAAATCAACCCATCATGCCTACTGCGAAATAGATATCTGGCCTTGTATAAGGCATAACATATATTAGACTACCTACCGTCGAAGCATAAGGTACTTTTTGCATTTCCGCTCTCTCCTCAGATGTCTTAGGACCTTAATCCTTAGACAGTTTCATGTCATGTCTGAATGGCACAAAATCCTTCTTGGAGTTCTGCATACCAAATTTGGCCATAACCTTATCTATGTACGTGGCCTGTGATAGTGAGAGAACCATGTTCTGCCGATCTCGTGTTATCTTGATCCCCAAAACATAACTTGATCTACCCAAGTCTTTCATATCGAACTGTGTTGACAACCAGACCTTTACCATTGACAATGTTCCCACATCATTCCCAATTAGTAGAATATCGTCTACGTAAAGTATTTGATACACCACTGTAGTTTTGTCACTCCTCTTGTACATACATGGTTCATCATTGTTTTGAGTAAATCTATATGACTGGACTACCTGATCAAAATAGATGTTCCAACTTCTAGATGTTTGCTTTAGTCCATAAATGGACTTCTGCAACTTGCAAACTAGATACTCTTGACCCTCTAACTTAAAACCTGGTGGCTTTACCATATATATATCTTCTTCCAAATCCCCGTTAAGAAATACTATCTTGACATCCATTTGCCAGATCTTCTAGTTGTAATGGGCTGCAATGGATAGAAGGATCCAAATAAACTTAATCATAGCTACCGACGAGAATGTCTCGTCAAAGTCGATTTCTTCTCTCTGGGTATAACCCTTGACAACTAATCTAGCTTTATAAGTCTCAACGGAGCCATCAGATCATGTCTTTCTTTTATGCACCCATTTACACCCAATATATTTAATATTGGATGATGGTACAATAAGTGTTTAGACAGCGTTATGGGACATTGATGTAATTTCTGCCTCCATGACCTTTTGCCAGTCAAAGCTGTTAGAAGCTTCCACTGCCTCTTCGTAGCTTAGTGGATCATCCTCCTGACCCTCTGGATCAACCAACAAGATTTTTCTATAGTATCTATCAGGAGCTCTGATGCTTCTCTCACTGCGACGAGGTGGTGGTGGTATAGAGTGACTAGGTTCTATAGTGTTTGGTGCATTTGTGTCTGAAGTGTCAGCTCCCACTATGCTTTCGGATACACGCTCTCTACTAGTACCCAATAGTTTATCTAGGACTACCTTACTAGTAGGTTTGTGGTCCATAATATAATCCTGCTCTAAAAAAATAGTATTCGTGAAAATGATTACCTTCTTATCCTCAGCATCATAAAACAATCCATCTTTGATCTCCTTGGGATACCCTATAATAAGACACACTTTGGACTTCGGCTCCATCCTATCTGTCTTGTCCTTCCGTATATATGTAGGACATCTCCATATTTTGAAATGTTGTAGTGTTGGCTTTCGCCTTGATCACAGTTCTCGAGGGTTTTGAGGCACTGATTTAGTCTGGATGTGGTTCAAAACATATACTGCTGTTTGTAAGGCGTATGCCCAAAAGGTTATTGGTAAATTGGTGTAACTCATCATGTTACGAACCATGTCTAACAAGATTCGATTTCTTCTTTCGGAAACTCCATTCTGTTGTGGGGTACTTGGAGCAGTTAACTAGGATGTGATCCCGCGCTCCACTAAATACCCAAGAAATTCGTCATATAGGTACTCACCACCTCGATCAGATCGAAGGGGTTTTATATATTTGTCTATCTGCTTCCATACTTCAGCCCTGAATTCTTTGAAAATATCAAAGGATTCCGACTTTAAATACATCAGGTAAATGTAACCATATCTTGAGTAATCATCAGTGAAAGTGATGAAGTACTCATGGCCTTCTATCGCCTTGCCGCTCATGGGTTCGCATATATCTGTATGGATTAATTCCAATACCTCAGTGGCTCTTACTCCATTGTCTTTAAATGCCCTCTTGGTCATTTTGCCTTCAAGGCAGGATTTACAAGTGGGAAGAATCTCTGAGGGATCTGTTTCCAGAAGCCCAGCCTTCACCATTCTTTGGATTCTGTCTAAGGCAATATGGCCAAGACGCAAGTGTCATAATTGGGTTAAATTTCCTGAAGGGTTCTTACGCTTAGATGAATTAACTTGAAATATTGAAATCATTATTTTTTCAAAGATAGGATTGACAACATAAAGATTATTCTGAACCATTCCTCTTAATATAAAAGTTCTATTCAATTTAAACGATACACTATAAGCATCAAAATAAACTGAATAACCTTCATTAACCAAAGAGGAAACAGAAATCAAGTTTTATCTCAAAGACGGCACATAAAAAATATTTTTAAGTGTCATAGTTTTATTATTTGAAAAACTGAGAATAACATCTCCAATGGCTTCAGCAGCTGCCACAGCTTCAGTTCCCATGCTTAAGATCACATCTCCATCAAGCAACCTTCTGCTTTCCCGAAACCCCTGAAGAGAGTTACAGACATGATTAGTGGATCCAGAATCCACAATCTAACTAGCAAAAGAATTGTTACTTGAAAGAAATGATTCAATAATAAAAAGTTATGATTTACCTTCTCCAGCATTCTGAGGCTTCTAGCAATCCTTCTTCCAATGGTCCTTTTCGTCACACCTGAAGAACTAGGTGCCTAGCTTCTTTGAATTACCGAATCCAAAGGTTCCTACAGAGTTCTACACAGGTGCTGACTTAAGTTTCTTCCTGTATTTCTTGCTCTAAGGCTTCTTACCTCACTTCTTGAAAGATCTGTATTGCACGTGAAGTGCTTCGCCCTTCTGCTTGAAGCCATCCTCAGCTACCTGGAGCGCTCTTAGAAGCTCCGCATTTGTCATTGTCAACTTGGTCAGATTAAAGTTGGTGACAAAGCCTTCAAAGGCTCCAGACAAAGATGAGATGTAGATGTCCGTCATTACCTCACCCTCTAGCACAATGTCCATAGATGCTAATTTATTCAAGAACCAAAACATTTTCAGCATGTGTTCCCGAACCAGCGTTCCCTCGGACATCTTAGTACGCGTTCCCTCGGACATCTTAGTACCAACGAGTTTCTTAATGGTGAGTTATCATGTAACACGATTATGCCCCTTAAACATCTCCTTCATATATAACATCATATCAGAAGCGTCGAGCATATCCTCGACTTGCTTCTGCAGAGTTGTCTGCAAGGATGCTATTATATAACACTTACATATTTCATTAGATTCCTTCCAGTCAGTGAACACCTTCAACTGTGCCTCCGTGGCATTGGGCTAGTATGTCTGGCTCAAGATCATTAAGGGCTGCCATGTGTGAGATTGGAGAGCCTTCTTCGAAGGTTTTAATTGGAGGGTTCGAGGAACCATTGTACGCTCTTCTCTATTTGATAGTGGATCTCTCTCATGACGCCGCCGGTGGACGTAGCCAAGATTGTCAAATCACTATCTAAAACCTTTGGTGTTCTTTGTGGTGCGTGATTTTCTTCCATCTTCTTGTTTGATTGCTTCGCATCTTCCGCATTATTTTGTTTTGTGTCGTTGTTTTGGGTGATCTTGTGTAGTCGCCAAATCCGCTGCGCACAACAGTCACGACAGCGTGACCTTGATATCTTCCACAAGCAGGGCCGTGAGGATACCGACAGCTGTGACATCCCTAGAGCCCTTAACCCCAAACATACATGCCTCCTTAGCAAGCTAGTGCGCTGTATTGTTCGCTGACTGGGGAATCCAGTGCACCAGTGTGTCCGGCAACTGCGACCATGCCTGCTAGCAATCAACGATTAGATGCACAAGCTCAGCTGAACTCCCTCTGCCAAACATAATGGCATCCTAGTAGCAATGGCATCAGTCAGGACCACTACATTCCGATAATGTGCCCGACCAACTTCCTCAAAAACCCCTAGGAGGGCTTGAATTTCAGTCTGTACATGCATGCCCTACAACGAAATGCTGCTGCAGAACACATGCTCCTCGTGACCGTCGCAACAACCCACACACAACCCGCTAGCGCCCAAAAACTTTGTCACACCGAGCCCTCCAGAGAATTCACCTCTCCCCGGCTAAAAGCTCACTTGGACCTGGCATGGTGTCCCATCTCACCTCCTGCTGTAACAAGTCCAAACTATAAAAATTAAGCCCCATGAGTTGTTGGATACAACTCCAAAATTCCTGAGCTTTGGGGCAAACCCAAAACATGTATGTGCTCAATGTCTTCCCAAAACCTCGACGTAACCGACTACGTAGCAACATTGCAGTCGGTAAAGCGCCATGTAGCAATTTCCATAAGAAAATATGAACCTTACGTGACACCCGATACCCCTTCCCATCTTTGCTGGGCTCCCGACGTTGCCTGCTCCGCACCATCAAGCAAGCCTAACAACGTGCCGAACATCCGACGATATTTAAGCCGAAATCGCACCGAAATATCTCTTAACTATGCTCCACCTACGTTTTGCCTCCTCCGTCAACTTTTATTTCTGAAAATATCCTTATCCTAGTAAGCATAAATTAAATATTTTAAAATAATTTTGAGTCTTATTGGGAAATTGATATGGGATTCACACACATAAACAAGACAGCCTTGAGAGAAAATTCACTCCACGGTGTCCATATCAGAAGTTGAACAGAGAACCTCTCCAACATAGGAGAGAGGAAGTACCACCAGGCCAATAGCCCTTTGGTGGAAGCCAATAATCAATTCTCTTATTTCATCATCCTGCATATTCTTGAAGATTTTCATGATCCTGCCATGATCCCGAAGAATGGTCAAGCTCAACAACCATTGCTACTGACCCCGAGCGCCATGTCGAAGATCATCATGGGTGGCTACTTTGATCTTGCAACCACCAAAGCTCTGTTATTATTATTATTTATTTATTTTTGGTAGAAAGAAGGAGGGGATCACCATCACCATCAGATTCCTGAAGAGTCACCATATGCCAGCGAAGCAGTACAAATCGCCACCAGGCGGAGGAAAACGTCACTGACAAACCTTCAGGTAGGGCTGGCTGGCAATTTCGGACCCGACATGAAGTTAGCGGGTCTGGGTCAGGGCTAAACAGGTTCGGGTCGTAAACAGGTTGACACGATAGACCCATTTAATAAACGGGTCGGGTCCGGGTTTGGGGTCGGGACACGATAGACCCAGGAAGACCCGTTTAAAATTCAACAGATCATGTCGCGTCAGGCCTACCCGCAATCCGATACTGTAATAAATAGTATCAGCGGGTCTATCGGGTTAGGTCGGTTCGAGTCGGATTTCAGGCTGTTGACGTCACGTTCACAGTATAATGGAATTTCATAAAACCAACAGCAGAGCTGTTTTCTCCCATTTCGATCTCCCCGGATCTCTCTGACCGTCTGACCGATCGAAGAAAAAAAAAATCAACTAATAGGGGGTCTTTTTTTAATATTTTTTATTTTTATGAGCAGCAATTAACGTTAGTTTTTATAGCTAAATTAAAAAGACCAAAACACCCTACAGCTGCTCTTGTTTAATTATTTATGCAGGGGCAGCAGCGAATATTGATTTCACAGGCTCATTCTTCTTATATACTAAATATACAATGATTCCGAATTCCAAAAGAATACCGTATTGAGAAGCCAAGTGATACAAAAGGAATACAAAACCAAGATTTATTTAACATTCGCACCCGCTGATACACGAGGTTTTAGTACATGTTGGGCAAAGCTGTACCCCTGTACATCTCGGGCAAGACCAGACACAGCCGCAAGAGTACCCTGGGCAAGATAGGCTCGGGAGGCAGCACCGCGGCCTGCAGCAGGAAACATCCCGGCAGCAGCAGCAGGAGCAGGATGATGGCGCCTTGCAACAAGTAACATCGCTGGGGCAGCATCGTGGTCCACAGCAGGAAGCCTTCGAGCAGCACCAATTCCAGCACCAACTCGGCCAGCAGCAGGAAACCTCGCAGCAGCTGCAGCGGTGGCACCCACATTGGCTGTCGCAACAGAACCAATACGTCGGGTCCAGACAACCGCAGCTTGGTCGTTCAAGCCCGAGCGAGCATCCGCTGGAGTAGCAGCAAATCGACGAAGAAATGAAACACAGCTTTGACCTGCTCAGAGTAGAGTCCCATTAGTGGGAGGGCATACCTATGAAGGATGCTAATATGGAGAAAATAGAATGGCAGGATGTGGTGATACTTTGCTCAGAATACCATTGGGTCTGTTTTTTAATTTCTACGAGTGAGTGGAAATGAAAATGGTTTCCATGGACTTCCATTTCCATTGAGATCTCATTTCCATTCACTTCTAACTTATATGTGCTTTTGGCTATGGAAATTAAGCAAGGAAATATTTTTGAGAAAATCTGGTTCGTTGATCTCATTTCCACTCACTTATGTTTCTATTCATATCATTTCCTCTCTAAACGAGTCGAACATCATTTCCCCGGTTTGAAGGTTAATTGTTTCATTTTCACTCAATTAAGTGGTATGATTTACAATCAAAGAACCTAAAATGGATGAAAAAGGATAGATTTCTGCGGAAATGGATTGATTTCAGCCCAAAAGAACAGACACTTGCTGGAAAATAAAAATCTAATATCATTCCAAGTATTATGCAATCAAGATGGGGTTACAGAATTCAATTAAAAAAAAAAATTAAGTGTGATTACAATACAATGCATAGCTCAAAGTTATATTACCTACAGAAAAGATATTGTACCATCATGTGGCCCACTATTAGGGTACAAAGCTAAATGACTTCGTAGTGTGTCAATAAGTATCTCTCCCTCCATATTGTAGTTTATCAACTGGAATGTTAAGACATGATCACACGTAGGCAATGCATATCCATACTCATTAGGTCTGAACTTCTTTTAAAAGATATTTCATGGTTAGATTTACTTTCCTTATTAAGACATGATCACACGTAGGCAATGCATATCCATACTCATTAGGTCTGAACTTCTTTTAAAAGATATTTCATGGTTAGATTTACTTTCCTTAATAATGTGATTTGATTCTAAATTCTTATCTCTCTTAACAAAATTGAATGGGGAAGAAGGATTTGTAAAGCCGAACACAAATAGATGAGACATGGCTTAATGATAAAGGCTATGGTTATGCTAATTTCTTGTCTCAATTAGTTGATGTGGCATGATAGGTGCTTCAAACCAAGGTTTAAAGTTTCATCCGAAACCGATCCGGATCGGATCGGTTTCGGTTGGGTCCGGTCCCGAACCACTTGTGTTTCGGCGAGTTGATTAGGATCGGAGGGAATCGGAGGGGGTTCGGGCGAAACATAGGGTTTCAGACAAACCAAAGATCAAAAAAAAAAAAAAACGGAGGCAGTGGAGGGGAAGAAGAAAAACCTGGTCGCCGTCGTCACCCTCGCCGCGCAGGTACTCTCTTCCCCTCCCTCCCCTCCTCTCTCTCTCTTTCTCAAACCCGAACCCGAGCACCGGCTGATCCCTCTCAACTCACCCTCTCTTTTAATACTTAGGTTATAAGGTATATAACTTATAAGTTATTCTAATAACTTTTATATATATATATATATATATATATATATATATATATATATATATATATAGAGAGAGAGAGAGAGAGAGAGGGCGGGGGGGGGGGGGGGGGCTAGGTTCCTATGACAGCATCGTAGGGAGTACCCTATGACATAATATGAATTAGTAATGCTAGAATGTTTAGAATGTGCGGAATTTTTATGAGGGTGATCACCTTACCTTAGATAGAATGTCCACAAAAAATCAACGAGTTCTAAAACCTGTTGGGGGGGCCTTGGGGCATTAAATGCTAGAAGCTTTATAGGCCATCCATTTTAACCATTAAATTGAAAACCATATTTGATGTCTCTAGAAGTTTCAGAATGTGTCGATTTTTTTATGGGTGTCCAATCTAATATAGGGTGATCATCCTCATAAAAATTCAGAACATTCTAAATATTCTAGGGTTATTAATTCACCATATGCCATAGGGTACTCCCTATGATATGTCATAGGAACTCATTTTCCATATATATATACGTGACAAAAACTCAAAAAAAACCAAGAAAAATTTGGAAAATTCAGAAAAAAAATGGAAAAATAGAAAAAGTTTACAAAAAATTAGAGAAAGAGATAAAAAATTACAAACAATAGAAACAAATCATAAAATATTAATAAAAATAAGGATAATTACATTTTTGAAACTGAAACCATCGAAACTTCGGCAGAAACTGCTGAAATTGACCGAAACCGATCCTCAGGGGTCAAACCGAAACCGAAACCGAAACCGAAACCGAAAACGAGTTCTCAAACCTTACTTCAAACGATAGTAGTTGGAAACAACGAAGCATATCCAAGAGTATGAAAGTAATATTACAAGTTCCTAAAAAAGATACATAAATATACATAAAAGTCAACATACATATGTTCACCGTCATGTACATACATGCTCATCATCATGAACTAGTTAGTCATTTACTTGGAAAAGACAAACACATCATGCATATGTGGAAGGCTTCATTTTAAAGTTTGCAATTAGTTTGTGTTGATGCATCCAAGTATCGACAAAATACATGTATGACAGATACCATTGACCGTACAATCACAACAAGCGATAGTTCAAACCTTTGCAGTGATGTGTTTCTTAAATTATAGGAAACATACATATCACCTTTGTGATGGAAGGCACAATATATATGTATAAACAATTATTTTTACACGTCGTTTTCTTTATCGAACAAGTATGTCATTTTGTTTTGCGATTAATTGTTACAGACTTGACCTTAGTCCAAAAACTCCAGGACTAACGGAAATCAAGCCCGATAACTACTTAGGCACTAAACAAAAATATTTTAAATTTTAATATGCAATATCTGATTGTTGGTATTTATGGGAGCTAACGGGGTCTATTTATTTTCTCATTATTATTATTATTGTTATTAGACATGGAATTGAAGAGCCAACTGGGTTGGTCTTGATTGGGGTCTATGCCCATGTATATAACTATATATACAAGTATATGAGGAGACGGAACTCCTGAGTATCCGATGTGGGACTAAACATCCTATATAATGTATGACTACAACTATAAGAAACATCCCCCTCTCAAACTCAAGGTGGGTCGAATACAGAGAGTTTGCGAACACAATACTAGAAGGTTGCAACAGGAAGAGCTTTCGTGAGAAAATCTACAATTTGTTTCTTGGAGGAGACGAAAAGTAAGGAGATTGTGCGACAAGTAAATTCCTGATAAGTATAGTATCAATCAGTCTTTATATGCGTTGTGCGTTCATGGAAGATTTGATTGCTGGCGATCTGAATAGTGCTTTTGTTGTCGCAATGTAATTGTGCTGGTGTGGGGAGAACAACCAAATCCCTAAGTAGACGTCGCATCCAGAAGATCTCCATAGTGGTAGTTGCCATGGCATGAAATTCGGACTCAGCGGAAGATCGAGAAACTGCATCGTATTTCTTACTATCCTAGAAGATAAGAGAATCACCAAGAAATAAACAAAACCCAGTAGTGGAACGACAAGTGTCAACATTCCCCACAACACTAGTAGAGAGGTGGAAGACATAAGTAGAGACCGAGTCATCGAGCCACAAAGATAGCGGAGAATCCTGATAACGACTGCATAATAAGAGGAACGATGCACCTCACCAAACTGGCCGACAATGCCAATAACATAAGTAATGTCGGGCCTGCTGATGGTGAACAAGCATCGCAACGAGTCAATATCTGCAGGCATCGTGTAGTGGCTCGCATTTAGTAGCAGAAAGGTGTAGATTCTGCTCAAAATGGGTGCCGACAGAGTGAGTATCAGAAAAAGCAGCCTCTGCAATATCTCTAAAGTGTATTTTTGCTGGGAAATAAGAATCCCTCGAGCTAAGCAAACAATCTCAAACGGAGAAGATAGCGAAGAGGTCTCAGATCCTTCATCTTGAATCGACTCTAAATGTGGCGCTAAAGTGAGGCAATAGTGACACTATCATTGCCGGTGATGATCATGTCATCAACATAGAGTAGCAAAATGGATAGACACTGAGGCGAGGAATAGGTGAACATTAAGTAACTCAAGCGGGTTGGGTTGGATTGGGGGTCAATAACCTAACCCAACTCAAGTACTAAAACCCTCAACCCTAACCCAACCCAATCCCCGACCCGAGATGCCTAGCCCAAGCCCAGTCCAAGCAAAATTGTCCATGCTCGGGTTGGGCTCGGTTTAGCCTACGTTGGTAGGACATGTTGGGTTGTGCGGGATTGGGTATACTTATTTCCAATCATTGTTTAAAACTCTGATCTTCAAAAATAAAAAACTAAAAAGAACTTATACTTCCTAGCACTACCATACAACTTTTGTTGCATTTCTATCCATGAAATTTACTAGATCATCATATAATGCCGTTATTTGATAAGAAAGAAGCAAATAAATAATGTGGGACTGGGTGAAATGGATGACTGTGACTGCGACCCTCAACATATGAGTATCCGGGAATCAGGATAACTGTGATTCTCACCTATATATCACAGACTCACAAATATACAAGAGTACTCGGGTTCGGGTTGGGTCGGGTTGCCCAACCCCTTAACCCGAGCTCGACCCAAATTCAACTCAGATTGTATTGTTTCAACCCTAACCCAATCCAATATTCAAATACATCAACCCAAACACACTCAAAAGTTGGGTTGGGCTCGGGTTGGGTCGGGTTCAACCCGCCCAAGTTACAGTCCTAGTGAACATAGCGTAGTCAGTATTGTGACGAAGTTAGCAGCAAACACGACACTGCTAAACCACTCAAACCAGGCATGATGAGCTTGCTTAAGCCCCCATATAGGGTTCTCTGGAGATGACAAAACACTTTTAAGCCATGACTGCACTATGTGGTAATTGAAAATTAATCATGGCTAGAACCACTATTAAGCGATGACTACATTCATATCTAATTAATCATGCTAGAACCACTATTAAGCCATGACTATACTATGTGGTAATTAAAAATTATGCAAATACGATTCCCTACTTTTTTACACATACATTATCCGGTATTCATAAGTAGTGCCTGAGAGAAGCAACTATCCTACCCGGAGCACACATTGCACTACATGTCCTGAGTTCAACTTCTTATTCTTTTATGATCACTGATGAAAATATTATTCATATTAAAACATTTATTATGAAATAATAATATTTTATTTAAAAATAATTTGATAAAATCTTTATCAAAAACCATTTGTCTGAGCGCTCAATTCTAGTGATCATCTTACATGAGAGTTACTTACGGACATTCCTTCTCTCCACTAGAGACTAGAGAGTATATAATTCCTCGGCGATGAATGTGTTCTCAAGGACCAAGCGTAAGTCACCCAAGATTGCTAGCTATTGACCAGCAAAGCGATCTCATGAATTATAAATTAAAGTGAGAAAGGCTAAGCCATGAGTTCATAAAGACCTCAGGATTGAGCGTCTTATGGAAATAGCAGATGAGAATCGCAGCATCATGTGATAGTCATTTAGATGATGCGCTCTCACATGATCCATGTTCAGTATGTTCCAAACACACCAACAAAATTGATTCAGAATCACCACTATGGTGGCAAAGATAAACCATCTCGCTAAGTTAAAGCCAATAGTGTTACAGTCTTATAGATAGGATGTCTAGTCCCATCACCGACTGCGAACCTCATGTAGTATAATATCCTGGTAAGCTTAGACCTTCTATACGTGAATCTCATCCACTAAGGGTGTGAATCGGTTCGAAACCAACCTATTTAGGCAAAACCCAAACCGATTCAATCTTGGTCGGATTTGAGGATTTTCAATCCGATCCAAACCGAACTGAGATTGGAATCAAATCCAATTCTATGCTATCAAAGTCGGGACTAGTCGGCGACTAGTCCCAGGCGGCATTTTGTCGACCGATTAATTCCGATTCTGTCATTGCTGGGCGAAATCCCGACTAGTCCCCGACTAGCGACTGCCAACTAGTCCCCAGGCAGCATTCTGCAAGCAAATTTTTTTTTGAAATGAGTCTTTGCAAGCAATTTTGTTTGGATTTTATTACATTGGCTCAAAGTCTTGAGTAGCAAGACTCACAACTATGGCTCTTCCCTGTAATCATCTGTTGAGCACCTGAGAATCTCAGATAAAAACATAGACAGATAATTAGTTTATTTGTTGATATCCATATAACCCTATAATCAAAATTGGGGTTGTTCACAGATTAAACATCATCAAACAAATTTTGTGATGAATTCTTAGTTCTGAGTCTTCTGACATGGGCATGAAGCCAATACAACTGTGTTTTGTTAGACTGTTACTTATGTATTTATACCCATGCTGTGAAGTGTGAAGATATGTATTGTTATTAACCGACTAATATCATATACTTATTGACATTTATGCTAGTTCATATATCATATATGTTTAGGGAGGGGGGAGGGGTTAGAATAAGTTTTGGCCGACTAGTCCCGAATTAGTCCCGACTAGTCCTAGTCGGTTGGCCGACTAGGGCCGATAACCGACTTTGACTGCATAGATCCAATTAAAGTCGGTTTGGTCTTTGGCCCATATGCTTATGGGGCTTTTTTTTCCCTTCTATTAGAATTTAGAACCTAGTTTCAACTTTAAAAAATAATAATTGTTGTCAAATCATTAGGCCTAAATAAATTTTTTAATTGATTTTGAGTCATCCTACAGTATTGCAATGGTTGTTGGTAGCAAGATTATATAATGACATATGGTATATTTAACAAAATATTATATGTATATACATATGTCGGTTTGGTTAGGTTTAGGTCGGTTTTAAATTTACAAATCCGTCAATCGATCCAATCGTCTCGGTTTTTTTAAAACCCAATCCGGTCCATTGAGTGTGTCGAAACCGATCAAAATTGGTCAGTTTGGTTTGGATGCTGCACACCCCTACTTCTTATGGTTAAACCATTGCATACGCATGTAGTATGATTCACCTGATTGATTCTAGCTCTAATGAGTCTGTTGATTGTATATATAGCGCTTGTGTATAAATTCTCCCAGTGTTGTGGCATTTCCATTAGACTGTACATACTGGCAAAATGCCCTTATGAGTTAATAGATTCACTACAACAGGTGCTCAAGTTTTACAAGACAAAAGCAGCGCTGTTGCAATCCTCCTACAGCTGACTTGAGGCTTACAATAACTGATGATGATTAGAAACTGCAGTCATGCAACCTCATAAAATTCATGGTCTTTAAAGGGGTGCCCTATCGCTGATGAAGATGCCAATTAATAGTAGCACAGCATTAATATAGACTTTCATGTGTTGACCCTATAGATTAACTTTTACAACAATAATATTATTTCTGATAGACAAGAATTAGCTTGACATGATAAAACCAGCATGCAATCCATAAAAAAACCAATTAGAAATACAATTTGAAAAATAAATTGCATCAAAATAATGAAAAAACACATGTAAAAACACCAATTATATATATTCTACGCCATGAGGCTGCAAAATAATAGAATAACCAAACATTAACTATGCATGTGATAGTTTTGAGTCCATCATGTGTAATGGCATATGCCTTCACAACTCGTTAGTTTTTATTTTCTTCCCCTTAATGGTCAAACAAGGGGTATATATACTTTCTACGAATTAATGAAATTAATGATTGAGGACATTTTATATCAGGAACTATAAGATGGACTAGCTAGAGGCCAAAGATCTCAGTAAGTACCGTAGCCACTTCCAAATGCGACAGGAACCGCCTCTCTTCTTCTTTCTGGTTGAAGGAGAAAACCGTAAAGACATGTATCCATAAATCTTCAAAAGTAAACAACAAAGTCAAAAAACCGTACATAGGTATCAATGGATCTGGATTTGCCCCCACAAATTCGTTGACCCTGCCAAATTATCATCAAATATCATTGCCAATCAGTAAACAATTCTCACACATTTTTTAGATAGAACTGAAAATTTGCCAGTCCTATAGACACGATTCTTTTCAGCATACTTCATAAGTTCATCAGCCAATCATAAAGTCGCAGAGGCTTGCTTTGGAACTCAGAGGACTTGTCAACTGTACTAAAATGCTTCATGACATAATTGAACACTAATAAATTCATTTAACAACTGTCTGCTGCATTATTCTTCCATGGTCTGATTTCCAATTCTACGTTTCTGACTCTTAAAAATTTTATGAAGAATCTTATATATTTTTTCAAATACGTATGTTTGTAATGTGACACTGACGATGTAGGTCAAGGGACGTAAGGAAAAATGTTAGAGGATTACTGATCTTAGGTACACATTTGATTTATAATCGCAAAAAAACGACAAGGCTTTCCAGTAATCTTAGTATTAAAATATTATTTAACTTAAAGTCCAAGTATGCAAGTCAGTACAAAAGTGATAAAAGGATCAAAGTTTTACATTAGGGAATTGAAATAAAAGCAATTAGATTATGAAATATACTCTTTGCAGCATATAGAAGCAGGCTGAAGTCTGTCAAGTGATTGCAATTCCTCCTGCATACAATGAAATTCTCATTTCGTAAATAGATCAGAAAATAACAGCCACAATGCATCAGCACTAATTAACTTCTCACAGGCTACAAACCAGAATAAAGG
Organism: Chamaelirium japonicum; assembly: GCA_947650365.1. NCBI lineage: Eukaryota > Viridiplantae > Streptophyta > Magnoliopsida > Liliales > Melanthiaceae > Chamaelirium > Chamaelirium japonicum. The sequence continues at coordinate 70,452,177 of OX393549.1, read as the reverse complement.
GAGTTAGATACTCACTTCTCTAAGTAATCAATTAGTGTACGGTTTTTTCATAATCATATTGGAAAACAGTAAATGGTACAAATAGAATAAAGAGAGTTAGATACTCAGTTCACTATCAATTTATTAGTGAATGTATTTTTCTGCAATATATAAAGAGAAGATGGGAATTACAAATATTTATTAAAAAAAAGGGGAGGAATCTTTCCAAATGATTTTTTAACCTTGTTAATTAACTGGTATATGAAACAAAACTAACTCAGCATAAATAAAAAGAAAGCTAACAAGAAAACATACAAAGATCAATTTGACAAACTCAATGCAAACTGATAGAAATGGGGGCTAAGCAAGGACTGAGATTTGCTGGGGTTTGCTAGTGTGGGTTGCATTTGCCTGAAGAAAGCCATTTGATGTCCGCCACGTGTTAGGAGAGGGGAGAGATAGCAAAGAAAGGAATCATTGGGGAGAGATCTCTCACAAAGAGATCGCTTCGTAAACTGGGGAGAGAGGATCGTGCAAAGAGATCCTCGACAGGCTTTGCAAACCTGCAAGTCGTCAGTTCGCTACTCATTTCACCCTCTCATCGCGAGCCACACCTTCACCCTATCACCGCTCGGATAGAAAGAACAGAGAGAGAGAGGATAGGAGATCCTTTCTATCGTTTAAACTGTGAGAGAAAGAAAGAAGAGAAAGAGAGAGATAGTACCATAGAAAGGGAGAGAGATGATGGCCTGCAATGCAATTGACATGGAGGAAGAAACCGTCACCGGCGAACTGCTAGTAAATCTGTATGTGTGTGTGTGTAGAGAGAAAAAGCAGGGAGAAAGGGAGGAGAGAGAAAGAGTTAGATAGACAGAGAGGAAGAACATTTTTTTTTGTGGTCGTCCAATCACCTTTATGTATCCTCTGTAAATCCGTTGTCATCTTCACATTGTTAGAGAGAAGAAAAAGATAGAGAGGAGCAAGGAGAGGGAGAGGGAGTCGTCAGTATTCCTTTAGTCTAATTAAAATGAGAAAAAGAAAGGAGAAATATAGTTGTTTTTTTCAAAGCCTGAATGCATATTGTATACATGTATGTTTTTTTTCATATGAGATATTAACTTTCTAAATATTAATAAAAATTACATCTGCAAAAAACTAATTGAAAATGGATGTCGCGTGCGAATATGGGCGCCAAGTTTAGGTGTCACCGATGAAACTTTCCACCCCCGTCTAATGTGCTTCTCGACGTTTCCACCGAACATAGCTGCCAACGCCAAATGTAGACACCCTCGTTGAATATGTTTTGCTGTTGAAGGCAGCCACTACAGTGCTGAAGGCATGGGCATAACTGCTATATAACTAGTATACATATAGGTCTAATAGTTTCTCACCTAATTTTAGTTTCGGGTGGTTAGGGGTGAAGGGTCAAGCAATCCAAGTCAACCAAAACTTACCGTAAATTCTGCACAACGCTCTCCAGCCTATATTCCACCCATTTTCCTACCAATCCAATACTATCTTTACAATCTTCATATACTCCTGAGATGGAGACTTGTATGCAGTAGCAAACACTCATAGAGGAACTAAGCAAACTTTGTAAGCTTGGTGAAACTGAAGTGACAAAGTGTATCCTCCTTTTCCCATCAAGTAACTTGATCCAACCAAACTTGAAGAACCCCAACTTAATAGGACATAAAGTGATCCACAAACAACATTTCTTTTCCCATTTATTTGGGTTGGCTTTACGAATCCCTCTTCGCGAGTCATTCTTGTAAGGGTTATCTCTGCAATCATTGAAAGGATGAAAGCTATTCCATATATTTTCAAAAAACTTCCTCTAAGTTATTTTAGGTTTTCCCCTCCTCTTTCCTGACTCCATCATAATAATCCAAGACCCTCTCCTTTATGGGGGCTCCTCAGCTCTCCCTTGTACGACCACCTTATTATGTTATTTATCGTTTTGTCCCCAATCAATGTATCTCTTAATTTAAGAAAGGAAGAACTACTCTCAATGAGGAATTCCTCTAGAGAGATTAAAATTTACACCCTAGGATTCGTGCTGAAATCCAATAGAGTTTTCCCTTAGGAAACATCCAGGGTCTTCAGGAACGAGAAGCACATCTTCAACCTCCGTATATAATAAAGCTACCTATGGGCAAATTTCCCAAGTGATTGGAACAGAATACAAATGATTAAAGATTCTACCAATAGAAATCAACACTGACTAGTTTGACAACTTATTCAGCACAAGGACTCTATCTTATATAAAGTTTTGCTCTCGCTCTAGATGTAGTGGCTCAGTCTTGCAATTATGAGCTCGGGACATAACATTTGTTATAGAGTTAGCGTTTGCATAAATGAATTGGGTTCCAGCTCATTAAGACCACTTTTAGGCAATGGCATGTGACCAACTCATGTGATCATGTGCACCATTTGGCTCAATCATGACAGTAGATAAACCATTTCGCATAGTCGCATATACCCATAATGACTCACTTAGCTCGACCAACTAGGTCAAATGCACATGAGGAACTCTTTGGGCTTGACCTGACTATCATACTCGAATAGTCGAACGACTTCGGCATGTGAACACAAGTAAATCCCCTTGGCTCGTGATAGCGCACCACCAAGAAAGCTCTATGTGCTTGACCTAACTACACATATGCGAACATCTCATGTGAACCCAACCTAAGCCTTTTTGCTCATAGTAGCACACGATTTGCACATGAGAGGCCCCTTTCAACTCAAGGGTCATGTGAACTAAAATAAGGCCCATGACTCAATTAATGGCACGTATCAATATGCACTAAACGAAGCCCTTTGGGCTCAACCTAATTACATATGCCATGTTAACTAGGGCTAGCAATTTTGGACCCGACACGAAATTAGCGGGTCTGGGTTTGGGTTAAACGGGTTCGGGTCATAAACGACTAACCTGTTTAATAAATGGGTCGAGTCCGGGTTTAGGGTCTAGACACGATAGACCCAAGAAGACCCGTTTAAAATTCAACGGGTTGAGTCGGGTTGGGTCTACTCGTAATTCGATACTATAGTATATAGGATAATACCGTAGTATGTAATACCAGCGAGTCTTATCAGGTCAGGTCAGGTCAGGTCGAGTCGGATCGAGTCGGGTTGGGTCAACTGAATAGAACCGTGTGGTAAACGGGTCTTATCGGGTCTATCCGTTTATACACAGGTCGGATACGGGTTTAGGGTCTAGACACGATTAGTTAAATGGGCCGGGTTCGGGTCTAGGGGTTTTGAACACGACCCGAAACTAGACACGACACGAACACGACCCGACCCGACCCATTGCCACCCCTAATGTTAACATATGTATAGATGGGTCGGGTTACTTGTATAAAACATTATATATATTGGGCTTAGTCCCCTGATGAGAATTATCACATTCTCTCCAAACCCTATCTGTCTCTTCTCTAACATGGTATACATCCGTCGCTCCACAGTTACTCCCACCGAGGCTGACTCCACTGGTGCTCCCTCGCCTATAGTTGCTCCCTCCTCTTCGAACGCAGATTCTGGCTTTGTTCGGCACTACCTTGCGCGCGAACATCACCCTCCTGACAGATACGACTACTCTTCTGACATATTAGACTACTCTATTTTTACCACTGATTCTCCTGACACCTCTGGATACTCTGTTGTTGCCTCCTACTCTCTTTCGTACCAAACCTTTCTTACTGTTCTCCACACCCACCGGAAGCCCTAGTTGTACCGTGATGCAGTTTTGCACCCAGTGTGGCGACAGGTCATAACAGAGGAGCTTGAAGCTTTCAGCGGACCCAGACTTAGGATCTGGTTCTTTGTCCCTCAGGCGTGATGCATGTCAGCTGCAAATGGATGTTCAAGGTCAAGACTCGACCTAACGAACCCATTGAGCGGCATAAAACTCATCTTGTTGCTTGTGGCTTTTTCCAGAAGTATGAGATTGATTACGAGGAGACGTTTGCTTTAGTTGCTCGGATGACCACTGTGTGCACCCTTCTAGCTGTGGCAACTGCTCGAGGGTGGCCTCTCCATCGGATGGACATGACGAATGCTTTTCTTCACGGTGACCTCTTAGAGGAGGTGTACATGGCTCCTCCACCGAGCATCTCTGCTCCTTCGGGGCAAGTCTGTCATCTGTACCAGGCCATCTATAGCTCAAATAGACCCCTCGTGCTTGGTTTGAGCGATTTCGCAGTTTTGTTCTTGCCACTGGGTTTGTAGAGCGACACTAACTACTTCCTGTTCACCCGCTCCTCCAGGCAGGGTTTTGTTGTTCTGCTCCTGTATATGGACGTTATGATCATCACCGGGGACGACAATGCCACCATAACATCCCTTCAGCGTCATCTCCAGAGTCAGTTTGAGATGAAGGATCTTACCCCTCTTTGCTACTTCCTTGGACTTGAGATCGTTCATTCGGCTCGTGATTTGTTTGTCTCCTAGCAGAAGTACATTTCTGATATCGCACTGCTGACACACTAATGGATCTCAACTTGAAACTTCTCCCTACTGATGGTGAGCCTCTCCGATATATCTCCAAATACCAGAGGTTAGTTGAGATGCTATTTTATCTCACTATGACTAGACCAGACATTACCTATGTTGTAGGCATTGTCAGTCAGTTCGTTCAGGCTCCCTGCTCTGTTCACAATGCAGTTGTACTCTGGATCATTCGCTATCTTCAGGGCACCATCACACGTTCGCTGCTTCTACCTTCCACCTCTCCTCTAGTGTTGTGTACCTACTCTGATGTAGATTGGGTAAGAGATGTTGCTACTCGTCGTTCTACCACCGGCTACTATGTATTCTTTGATGACTCCCTTATTTCTTTTTTTCTCGCACTATCTCATTGTCGTTCATCCTCTTAGAGGAGTAGACTGCCGACTTCCTCCCGAAGCCTCTTACTATTGCATGCTTCCATCATTTTATTAGCAAACTCTCGGTATAAGATCCACTTTGAGTTTGAGGGAGGTATTAACATATGTATAAATGAGTCGGGTTACATGTATATATCATTGTATATATTGGGCTTAGTCCTCTAATAAGAATTATCACATTCTCTCCAAACCCTAACCATCTCTTCTATAACATTCCAAAATGACTTTGAGTATGAACCGCGAACTCACATGCTGCGCATATGGTGCGACCGTGTTTAGCACATGAATTAAGTACCGACTAAAAATCGGCTTAAACTTGCATAGAACCGGACTTCACCAACACAAACTGGTCTCGAGCCATGCGATTGAGTTTGCACCTCAAGTCGCACCTTGGTCCACACCATGATCGGGCTATGATCAATCCTCAATCGAACATTGGATGACCCAAAAAGGTTACTCGTCGACGGTGGGCATATTTATTTTGGCAAATCTATGATATAGGGATCCATGACCTCATCATTTCTAACAAACCCATGTGGGCATCCGGACGACTACCCTACTACCCTACTGAAGATCGGAAAATCTCCATTGGTGAGATATGGATTAACATCAAATTCACCCTATAGACAATGCGTTTTATTTGCAGATTTCAAATCTTTTGATAGACATACACCCTTATTTGGATTATATTTCTACACTATCTACGGGTGTAGAGTTTTATAAAGGCAAAAAACCAACAAAAGAAGCCATTTGATGCTACAAAAACCCTTACTTTTCCCTTTTTTGAAGATCGGTTGCTCAACTGGCACCTCTGATTTATCGATTACTAAAACCAGGATTTGATCTTTACAGCAAAAAGTTAAAATTCGCGCTCACATAGAAAAGCACCCCAAATAAAACAAACGAGAAATACATGTGAGATCAGAACAGTCGAAAACAGAGCAAGAGAGATCGATCGAATTACCTCAAGGAAGCCGAGCTCCCGGTTCATGACCTGCACCTCCAGCTGCAGCCTCCGCCGCCCGCAGAAGTCCGGGTACTTCGGCGGCGACCTAGGCATTGGCGGCGGCGCCGCCATCAACACAGGATCAACGGAAACGCCAATGACTCAGGGATCCGGAATAGGAGATGAGAGCATAAATCAGGGACTTCAGTAGCGGATGGGGAAGGGGCAGGGGCAGCAGCAGGAGCAGGAGCAGGAGCAGCGTGGGGAGCGTGAGAGTGGGGTTTGGTACTATAAATGCGGTACGCGGCGGAGGACAGGAACATGGAAGTTAGGCTCACCGCCCATCCCTCTGGACGGAATGCGGCCCCCATTCCCCCAGCCCGACTCACATCCCACCCCAACCTCGAGCGCTCTTATCGTCCGATCGCCCCTCTGCACTAAACAATAATGGTTGATGATCACAGGAGTGAGAGAATAGAGAAAAAAAGGCAGCAAGTGCTCGTACACAACCGTGCCGTAAGGCAGAGACTCTGCAGGCCCTCGGTTGGGTGCGTCGAGCGTTGCAGTAGAGAGAGAGAGAGAGAGACAGAGGGGCGCCGTACTGCGGGCGCACGTGCCGTGGAGCCCGCAGCGGTCTACTTGGCGTGATTTATCCATAGGCCCTAGGTTTTGAATAAATTTACAATAACACCACAACCATGATTGTGGCATGGGACCGCGGAGCGTGACAGAGACATGATCTCTGCTACACTCGACGTGATAGTCCGGTAGTATAGATCACGTCCTCAGTTCAACGTAGCGAACAGCCTTTTGTCCTGCTGATGGGTCATAAATCGAATTAACGTAGATATATAATATATATAAGGTGGGACCTACTTACTGTATGGGGAGATAAAAACTGGACTACTGGGTCCCTCTTATCAATCTATCATGCTAAGTGATGGGTCTCCCTTGTTCTCACCGCAGACGGTAGCTCCCTATATGACCGTGAGAGTCTAACCACTGTACCTAACAGCCAAGTCATCTCCAGACTTGGAGTCAGCTACGGTGATTTGAGTCATATTGCTACAGAGTCTGAAACATGAGTGATGGCACCCGAATCTGTCTTGGCCCCAGCCTTGGCACCCACATGCATTAAGCCCAAAATGCCCCCCTTTCAGTCCTAGCCCATCACCATCGTCGTCCATGTCTGACCAACCACCCTTCTACGGCTGCCCCCGCCTTGCTGCCGTCCTCCTCCTTTCTTCCTCCTCCTCCTCGTCCCCTTCCTTCCTTCTTCCTTCTCCTCTTCCCCCTTCTTCCTTCTCCTCCTCCGTCTTCCCCATTCCTGAACCCTAGCAATACTATGTTAATGGTTGCTCATCACAGTTGCCGCTGTGGGTACATATCGACATCATCATGGGGATGTTGAAAAATACCCACAACGACAGCTACGGTGGGTTGCCATCAACATTGGCCAACAACTAGGGTTTATGTGCAAGGAAGATAGAGGAAGGAGGAGAAAGGAGGAGGAGGAAGAAGGAGGGGGGAGGATGGCAGCGGCTTAGGGTTCTGGCTCGGGAAAGATGGAGGGGGAAGAAGAAGGAGGAGGGAGGAGGAGGAGGAAGAAGAAAGAAGGAATGAGGAGGGAGGAGGGAGGAGGGAGCAGGAAAAGGAGGGAGGCATAGAGTGTTGTCGGAAAAGGAGACGACGGTCAAGGCGGAGTGCATAGAGTGTTGAGAGAACGCTTACCCCCCCCCCCCCCCTTTCACGTACATTATAGTGCAAACCAGATGTCACTTCTCACCCGGAGACGTAGATCGATATCGTAAGACCAAACTTCGACAATAACTCATCGTGTCATCTCTCTCTCTACTCTATACTCTCTATCTCTACAACATACAAACCATCAATATTCAATCAAAAATTATGGGGTGAGGTTTCCATTCAAGACGACATGAAAATTTCCACCATAAATCTTGGGTGCCGTTTGTGGGATATCGTTAGAGGTTTTACTCACACTTCAATCGACTCCTACTAAACTTGTAGTGATGAGCCACAAGTCCTTCTTCAGGTTTTTGCCAACGCCTTCATCATGCCGACATCAACACACTTAATGGTGAAGGCCAACACCAACCCTCCGAAGGCGAGTGCTGTGGGGGAAATTTTTGAACCGCCTTGATCGGAAATCCTACTCCATAATTATTTATTGTATGTTGATGGTGTGCATGACGCAGAGTAAGAGAGAGAGAGATGACACAAGGAGTCATTGTCAATTTTGGTCTTATGACCTACGTCTCTGAGCGAGAAGTGTCACTTGGTTTGCATTATAATATATGCGGGAGAGAGGGTGAGCATTCTCTCGACAGGCCGAGAGAAGCTTCTTACAATGGGGTTGCACAGAGCAACTAGAAGAGAATTAGAAGAGAGCTCTAGCTCTTGAATCCCTTCCTCTCTTTATCAATCCAGCAACCAATCAACCCATTTTCTGTATGCCATAGGGGTCCTTTTATAGTTAAAATTTCTGTTGATATGACAGTGATGAGGTGGCATCGAGCTTGGACCTTCATACGTGCCGTTGTTCGGGCCTCCTAGCTGGGCCCCTATTGGGCTGCTGTTCAGACCCAATAGGGGGGCTTGATTTGCAAGCCCTGAAGAGTAGGTCTTGTTAGGATTGATGTGTTCTAAGCTTGTAAAACTTTATGTTTTGGTCTAATAAAGATTGATAGTTATTATTATATGAGATGCATATAGGTGCGTAACATCGTTACATGTTCTTTTAAGAACAGAGAGCCATGGTTATATGGTAGTCCACTGAGTTGAAGACTGAGTGGATTGATCCCATATAATCTAAATCAGTTCGCAGCTATGATCAGGTTGGTCGCCTCATCATGTTAAGCTGTTGGCGATGACAGTTCATGAGATGTCTTCACCATGGTCATCACCAGGCACAGTGTCTGTGGCTGAACGGAACTAACACGGTGTACAGATCAGTGAGCAGACACTGGTACACTAAGCCGTGTTTCTGCTTAGGGTAAAACGGTCCTAAACCCTGAGGAACCACGTCTGATGGACTAACCAGTTGCGTGGTGCTTTGGCGCACCAATGTGTGAGGATCCGTATGTAGTGATCCAAAACCATGGTGTACTGGGTTACTCGGCTGGCGTTGCATTAGCGTGTCACTCCTGCAGGCCATCCACACCCCTGAAGGGAGGTGCATTCCTTGGTGTGACTTACACTGTACCAAACCCAGGCCTGGTGGTCACCAGTTTGACTGTTGACCGGGTTCGATTACTCGACGGGGTAATCAGAGGTACGATGTATAGGTCAACCTGGAAGGAACCAAGTCATATGATCATTCAAGTCTGGCGGTAGTCTCCACCACTCGAAGTGAATCATGGCATCAAGTGGAGGGACAGCGGGTTTACCACTACTAAGCGGAGAGCAGGGGTATGATGGAGAACATAGTAAGTCTGGGTGAATTGGAGTGCAGCCTGCGTCGCACTCTAGGTGGCTACGCAGGTTAACTCGAGCTCAGAGGATCGATGGTACACTCAGGTAGTGTGTCGATCGAGCTTGAGTTGGAAGCCATGAACCCCGGTCCCTGATGGTTCCACCTTATCAACATTATGTACGGTTCTTGAACCATCTCCTCGGAACACCATTAGCATTAAGAGGAAGAAAGAAGTATACGCTCCGTGTGTGCTTGGCACTAGAGCACGATAGATGCGTAACTACATACGAGTACTAAGGGTTATGCCCGAGACTAGTACAGAGTCGCATGTAGTAATTCCTAGCCATAAGTGAACTTCGCTGCACAGGTGTGATGCACCAGGATGTGTTACGAGTTGACTAGTTGACTTTGCTAGAGGCACCCTTCGGTGACCTCAGTTAATAGTAGGTAACTAGTAGAAATCACTTAAGTAATGGCCGCTAGGTATCGCACGCTAGAAATGGTCAAAATGAGGCGTCAGGGCGTTTTGGTAAAAACCTCACTCTGCCGGACCTCACTGTTGGCCGACCCTAGTAGTGGGAGACCTTGCTAGGGCCGGCCCTATGTTGTAGGGATGAGAATCCCTCATCTATAGGGGCCGACCATATGATAGGGATATGGCTTAGAATCGGTTAAGATCGAGCCCTAAAAAGTGGGAAAACGGATAAATACAAGGAGAGATAAAAATGAGATAATGGAGAGATAATTATGGGAGGTCTTTATCCCCTTGGATAGGATCCAAGGGGGTAGGCCGGCCCTATATAAAGGGCTATAGGGGGCCGGCCATATTGATACAAAAAAACCGAACCCCCCTCCCCTCTCATCTCTCTAGTTCTCTCCCGAATCCATCTTTCGTTTCCCGCTTGCAACTTCGTCTTCCTCGCGTGGAGTTCTGAAGAAGGAAAATGGTCGTTCTTCGAAGGCACTCAGAGATCCGAGAGCGACGTTCCGTGCATCGTATAAGATCAGATAAACAAGAAGGCAACGTCTCCAATCGTACCATCGGCATCTTCGCGAACGATCTTCCGTCTCCATCGACAAAGAAGACAATTCTCCGCGGTTAAAAGATCCGTATGAAAGGTATGTGTAATCTAACATATAGATCTAGCGAGTATTATGATTTGCATGCATGCTAGTTAATCATCACGCTAGATTGCCATTAGGTTTTTCGATTCACGTGCATACACATGCACACATATATAGATTAGTTTCTATGAAAGCTTAAATCGTGTAACGTGCACCATGAATGGTCTTTCGACCGCAAAATCGTTTCTGCTGCGAGCCTCTACCATGGATTAATTTTCAACAGGTCTATGGGACTGAGCTTGCTTTCTTGGGCCGTTGCTCGGGCCCCTATGTGTCTTGCCCGATCGAGTACAAATTTTGCACCCACAGTTACCTCCTCCTAGTCGAGTCAGGACCCTTGGGTCTGTTGGGATACATTGGTGCAAACGTTTTCAAAGTCTGGCACGGCTAACTAGGGCCAATGGAGTTACGGTTCGAGTTAGCGGAGTCATGGCTTGAGCCACAAGCCAAGCCAATATGTCAGTGTAGGATTTTTATATTGATCTTCTTTCCATATTTGCGACCCTCGGTTTTTTTGACGAAACCAAGGGGGGCTATTATTGAAGCTGACACCCCCCCCCCTCAGTTTTTGACGAAACCAAAGGGGGACTGTTATTGATGCCGACACCCCCCCTTTCAATCTTTTGATAAAACTAAGGGGGGGCTATTGCTGATGCCGACACCCTCTGTAACATCCGCCCCAAACACACAAGATATTGCCCGCTTTGCCCGTGCCCGTATGAGAACTTCCCAGGGTGGTCACCCATCCTATTATTACTCTCGCCTGAGCACGCTTAACTACGAAGTTCTTATGAAATTCGTAGCAGCGCACAGTTTTAAAACGCGTCTTATATGTTTGGGAGGGAAAATTATATAAGTAGCTCAGGATCTCCTTATCTCCAAGCTATATGGAGCTAACTCGTGGCCTTATACACCTCACCTCACCTCACCTCATTCATCTTAGTATCCCAGCCTCAGGAGTCTTGGCTCTTGGCTATTGGCTCTTGGTCGTCACAATCCACCCCCCTTAGGGCTACACGTCCTTGTGTAGGGTTAGACCCCCCATTGCGAGAAGAACCGGCTCTGATACCATTTTGTAACATTCACCCCAAACACACAAGATATTGTCCACTTTGCCTCGCGCCTGCACGAGAACTTCCTGGGAAGGTCACCCATCCTAGTACTGCTCTTGCCCGAGCACGCTTAACTATAAAGTTCTTACGAAATCCGTAGCGACGCACGGTTTTAAAACGCATCTTCTATGTTTGGGAGGAAAAATTATATAAGTAGCTCAGGATCTCCTTCTCTCTAGTCGATGTAAAGCTAACTCATGGCATTGTACACCTCACCTCACCTCACCTCATCCATCTTGGCATCCCAACCTCAGGAGTCTTGGCTCTTGGCCTATTGGAACTTGGTCGTCACACCCTCCCCCCTCGATTTTTTTTATGAAACCAATGGGGGGCTATTGTTGAAGCCGTCACACCCCTTCTCAGTTTTTTGACAAAACTTAGGGGGGCTATTGTTGATACCAACACCCCCCTTTCGGTTTTTGATGAAACTACAGGAGCTGTTGTTGAAGCTGTCACCACCGCCTCTCGATTTTTTGACGAAACCAAGGGGGGCTGTTGTTGATGCCGGCACCCCCCCTTTCGGTTTTTTAATGAAACCACTGAGGGGCTATTGTTGAAGTTGTCACCCCCTCCCCCTCTCAATGCCCCCCCCCCTTCTCGATTTTTTGACAAAACCATGGGGCTGTTGTTGAAGCTGTCACCCTCACCCTCCCTCTCAGTTTTTTGATGAAACCAAGGGGGGGCTATTGTTGAAGCGGACACCCCTTCTCGATTTTTGATAAAACCAAGGGGGGCTATTGTTGAGCCGAGTCTCCCCTATCTCGGTTTGGAACGAGGGGGCTGTAGTGGCCGCTATGAGGGGTCGAGAAATGTCGGTACTAAAAATAATGTATTTTTAGAATTTAGCCCTATCTGAAACCGACACTTTTTTACTTATATTCCTGAGGTACTGATGAGCGAGGTTGTCAGTGCAAGACAGTGCTAACACTTGGGGGGTTTCCTAAAAATAATATAGGATGGTGCCTCATGATGGCTAGACAGTCTTCACCTGATGTACAACCATACCTGGTTATTGTGTTCGCCAGGTACTATGGTCGTGTGAGTGTTGACTCGGCAACAATCAAGGAAGCGCCCTTTTGCCCGTATTTCCTTAATGAAAGTCATCAAAGGTTCCGCTGTGTTGAAAAAACGCCATCGAAGGACAAAGGAGTTTGCTTGCGTTCCTCCTCTGCCATATATCGATGATTCGGACAGTGGCTCTGATGACGAGCTTAGACTGTTGAGGCCTTTTACAGACGAGGATCAGGAGGAGCCCGTCGTCGACTGAACCAGTGTGGAGAAGAGGTGAGCATCTTGGGGAGAGCTGATGAACGAGTTTCAGGACAATGATGAGAGGCCATCCATCGATAAGGTTTATGTAACCTTTGGGGCTCACTAAGATTCAGTCTTTCCCGAGGAGGCTAGCATGGAGAAGGTCCTGGGGACCCATATGACTAAGGGCCAGATGAACAGCAGACTACGCTTGTCTTTGCCTCCTTTTGCTGCTAGGTTGCTATCCATCTCTGATCTTTGTCCAGGGTAGGTCAGTGGCAACGCCTGGAGGGTGATCTATGCTTTCTGCATAGTTGAGTCGGACCACCGTGAGGAACTTTCTGCCTGCTACTCATAGGTCCCTGATTGTGAAGTTTCCCGTATCGAGCTCGTGTACTTCTTTTACCATTACAGATGACAACGAGTGTCTGGATCAAAACTGCTTTACAGTCTCATTTAGTATGCATGCGGTGCTAGAGGGGTTGGTGACTGCTCTGAAGACTCGGGTTACCAAGCTGGAGGAGAAGGATCGGACTCAGGTTGCTGAGCTGGAGGCGAAAGAGCCAGAGACTACCGGCCTCTGTGAGCGTAAGTCTGTGCTTCTGAAGAAGATTAATGATTTCAAGGTGAGTAGTCAAGCATCCATTGATGCTCAAGAATATGAGGTTACAGACCTTCATAGGCGTATAGCAGAGCTCGAGAGAGAGACAGTGGGGAGTACTATGCCAAGTGGCTCGAGTCAATGAGCGTTATCAAGGCTCTCAAGGCCCAACTAGCTTCTACGTCGGTTGCTGCTATAAAGGCTCATTCGGCTCCGCTTCCTTGACTTATACCTTCTTATATTTGCTTTTGACTTTATTGTTTGACGTAGCCGAGTATCTAATTTAATAAAATTGCTCTCTTTGTGTTTGAACTATTGATTTTATTTGAGTAATGGTACTCCAGCTCGGTAGTTTGATGGTTGATTTTCTTGTGTCGGAGGTAGCTAGCCCCGGGAGGGCATAGTTAGGACTACTTCGAGCTTCGGCCTTGAGTGGGTGAAATCAAAAGCATAGGTAGACCTGGGTTATAAAGAGCCTTTTGGTCGGGCTTTAACCTTGAAAGGGCATAGACAATTTGACTTCGAGCTTCCGACTTGAATGGGTAGAAATGAAGTTTTAGGTTGATCTAGGTTGCCAGGAGCCTTTTTATCGAACTTTAGTCTTGAAAGGGTGTAGTCGATTTTGCTTTGAGCTTTCCAACTTGAACGGGTGGAATCGAAGGCTTAGATTGACCTGGATTGCCAGAGGTCTTTTTATCAAACTTTTGCTTGAAACGGCATAGCCGATTTTGCTTCGAACTTCCGACTTGAATGGATGGAATCGAAGTCTCAGGTTGACTTGGGTTATTAGGAGTCTTTTTTATCGGATTTTAACCTTAAAAGGACATAGCCAATTTTACTTCGAGCTTCCCACTTGAATGGGCAGAATCGAAATCTTAGGTTACCTGGGTTGACGAAAGCCTTTTTATCGGACTTTAGCCATGAAAGGGCATAACTGATTTTGCTCCGAGCTTCCGATTTGAACGGGCAGAATCAAAGTCTTCAGTTGACCTGGGTTGCCCAGAGCCTCTTTATCGAACTTTAGCCTTGAAAGGGTGTAGTCGATTTTGCTTTGAGCTTCCTATTTGAACAGGTAGAATCGAAGTCTTCGGTTGACCTAGGTTGCGAGGAGTCTTTTTATCAGACTTTAGCCATGAAAAGGTGTAGCCGATTTTGCTTTGAGCTTCTGACTTTGAACGAGCAGAATCGAAGTCTTCGGTTGACTTAGGTTGCCCGAAGCTTTTTTATCGGACTTTAGCTATGAAAGGCTTTGAGTTTTTGACTTGAACGAGCAGAATCGAAGTCTTAGGTTGACCTAGGTTGCTAGGAGCCTTTAGGTGCCTTGAATGGGTATAACCGATTTTGCTTCGAGCTTCCAAATTAAAATCGGTGGAATCAAAGTCTTAGGTTGACTTGGGTTGCGAGGAGCCTTTAATTGCCTCTGTACTCTATGACGTATGACCCCTCCTAAGACGAAGCGAATTTACCGCTGGCGACTTCCTTCGTGTTTGAAAAAACTGTTCTAAGTACCAGGTTTCCTATGTTGAATTCCCTTCTTCTAACCCTTCTGGCATATATCCTTTTGATTTTTTGTTGGCAGTTGACCACATGTGTTACTGCGAAACCTTTCAGTTCCTATGTGAAGTCCATGTTGTTGATCCTGAGTTCATCATTGACCCTCGACTCTATGGCTTTGGTTCTGACTGTGGAATAGAGCGCTTCAGCTTGTAAAACAGCCTTGGACCCGTATGTTAGATGAAATGGAGAGAACTCTGTCGATCGTCGCAGAATGGTGTGGCAGGCCCACAGTACTTCTGGAAGTATTTTTCCCAAAGACCTTTTTAGGGCCCCAGTCTTCTTTGGCTTTAGGTTCTGCTGGTGGTGGTTCATGAAGAGTTCTGTTAACTCTTTGAATTTGGCCACCGTACCGGCAGGCAGTGTGTAGTATCAATCGAGGGTGGATCCCTCAAGGCTTCCCATGAACATATGGAAGAGGGCATGATTCTTGTACTCGTATGGCATCATGGCCTACTTGAAATATGAAGAGTAGGGTCTCCCTTGATGTAGTTGAACTTTGGCAAGTTTGGTATCCGCTAACCCTTTAGGAATGGGGCTACGATCACCTAAGGATGCGGAGGCCCAACCGAGACAATTACATCTTGTGGTCTTGATGGCGTCATCCCACGCCATCGATTTGCTTTAGTCGGTTGAGTAGCTCATGGGCATCTGTTGCTTTCATGTGCGAGCGGATGGGACGTCCAGTGGACCCAGTTGACTCAGACATCCTTTCTTGGTGGTAGCTCGGTGTGTCATCGACATCGAGACGATCCTACACCGTTTGCCTTGATGGTTGCATGGATACCCGACGTCTCTCAGTCAAAGCCCCATGTTTCTTCGAGATGATGACCCGTGGTTGGGCGAGTCCTTGGTGGATCTTCACTAGTGGTGGGAGTGTTGTGGACCACAACCACTACTTTTTCAGGTACCTTCTTGGGCTGTGTTCTTTTTAAGGAGGTTCAGTAGCTGAAAGTCAGCAGCCGAAATTTGGTAAGTAGCTGGAGCCTCGTCCCCTTGGCGAACATGCTTTTTACCAGATCGATGCCTCGGAGATGAAGGGTCCTGCCAATTGTTGCGGCCTCCGGATCGATGGCTGCCTTTCGGCCCCAACCGCTCTTGGACATGTCTTCGGTTGGTTGCTACGGAGACTTCTTGCCTATCTTCGATAAGCACGCCTTTTGTTAGGTTCGCACCCGCCTTCGGAGGGTTGGTACCGGCCTTCACCATCGAGCGCGTTGATGTCGGCATGATAAAGATATTAACATAGATTTGAAAAAAGGACTTATGGCTCATCACTACAAGTTGAATAGGAGTCGATAGAGGTATGGGTAAAACCTCTAACGAATTCCTACAGATGGTGCCAAATATTATGGGGGAAATTTTCAAGCCGCTTTGATCGGGAGCCCCACCCAATAATTCTTGATTGAATGTGGATAGTGTATGTGATGCAGAGTAGGAAAAAAGAGAAAGAGAGAGAGAGAGAGAGAGAGAGAGAGAGAGAGAGAGAGAGGGAGAGAGAGAGAGATGACATGAGGAGTTGTTGTCGAAGTTCGATTTTTATGACTGTGGGTACAAAATTAGGCCAACGCTTAAGGTGGGACCCACCAGCCCTGCCAGGGGGTCTACAAAGATGATGGTGGGATCCACCAGCCCTGCTTAGGGTCCACAAAAATGGTAGTGGAACCCACTAGCCCTGCCTGGGGGTCTATGGAAGCGGCAGTATGACCCGTTAACTCTACTTGGGGATCAGTAGAGGCGATAGTGGGACCCACCTGCCTCCGCTTGGAGCCTGAGGTGGCCACAGAAACCTCCCCGGGATCCGGATATTTCCAAAACCCTATAAATAGCAGACCCAACGAATATTCCAGATTAATCTTTTGATTCCCAGATCAAAACTTTTGAATTCCAGAGCTCAACCTTCCCTCTCTACTGCACCCTCCGAAGACAGACAAGTGATACTCAGCCTGTCGAGGTCACTTCATTTTAGAGATAGTGAATTTAGGTTGCGCCTTACCACAAAGAAACGTAAGCTTCGGCTAAACTCTGATACTAGATCCTTGTCTACTTCTCTCTACTCTACTCTCTCCTCTACACCTAAGTTCAAGTCAGCAAGTCAATATCGAATCGATTGATTGTTGGATGGAGTCCTCGGACAGCACGAGATTCATCCCTCATAGTTTGGCACCGTCTGTGGGTTACGTTACTAAAAGTTTAGTTCACTCATTGCAATAGTAGCGGGGTGGTTGAGCAGACAACCAACCCATCTCCAACTTCATACTTCCCAGCGCTCCCTCGGTTGAGCAGACAACCGATCAGAAACAAGCATCTAGGGTAACTCTATCACTGCTACCGAATGGCAAAGAGACCTTTGGATCACCCGAAGAGAAGTAACATGCAATGTGATTAGCCACGACCCATGACTTGTTCAATGAGTCATAGGCTCAACATCGGTCCTCACTTTACCCGACCAGTGGCTGCAGCTCATTCCGGAAGCGAGAGGTCGGTCAATCGACCGATCCCACCACCACCCAGACTGTTAGTCGGACAAACTTTGCCTACTCCAACACGTGATCCACCTGCAACTTACCAGATCTCAGTGCCTGACTTTCAATTGCTGTTATTAGCAAAGCAGAAAGCCTCTCTAATGGCTAAGAAAGATGCTATAAAGAAGGTCGCCTCAGATGCATGGATCATTCTTCCTCCTCCGCCAACGCTTTAACAATATTGAGGTTGATGATCGCCATATTGAAGTTCAGAAAGGCAATAGTCAGAGGTTGACTTCCTCAGAAGGCCCTCGAAGGCAGAGCGTTTGGGAACGTATCGAGGACCCAGGGTCTAAGTCATCTTCGAGCCACAATCGTGTGAGGTATGCACACGAAGGACCCAACCTTCGAGTTTGACATCAATTAAGAGAATATGTGCATAGAGACCCGATCCCTCCATCACCACCTAATCCTTAAATCTTATAAAATAGTCCACCACGATACCATCGCCATCAAGCTGCATATCAAAGTAAAGATCTTCAAGCCTCGTACCTTGACCAACCACGCAATCAGAGCACATGGTCACAGGGGAGGATACTCATCAGCCGGGCCTCTCCATCAGAATATCCTCCAAGCACCTTTTTTGAAGAATTAGAGAACTCCTGCCCTACCAAAGTTCAACTGCCTCAAAGGTGATCCTACCATCCACATCCTTGCCTTCAAGTAATCTCTGACGCTGCACAAGGATGAGAACAACATCCTTTGTCAAACCTTCTCTGTCAGCCTAGACGAACCTTCTCTCGACTGGTACCATAATCTTTGCTCGGGATCCATAACTCAATTCGGAACCCTAGCGGACCTCTTTGTTCAACATTACATACCGACTGAACCTCAAACCAGAGAAGAAGTTTGATTCGCTATATCGGTTAAGGATGGGAGCGGATGAGACTCTTCATAACTTTATGCAAAGATTTCGCAACGAGCATGTCACCCTCTTCGGACGACAACTTGATCAATAACGAGGCCATCATGTTGGCATTTCAAAATGCCTCCTCTACGACCTGCATATTTACAATGACTTCATCTGCAACCCACTATCTTCTCTCGGCGCAATATTTGATTGTATTCAATGGGAGATAGAGGTCGAAGATGATCATGTGGCTCGGAAGGGGCACAAGGCTAAACATTGACCTGTGGAGAAAGAACCATCTAGGCAGATGGCCAAAGCTCACAATACCAAAGCACCGAAGCCATCCCCTGCCAAGCGACCAAGGGATAACGGTCGAAAGTCTCTACCAACCTGGAACAAAGTTTACCAATTGGAATCTTCCAATCGACCAAATCTTAAACCAGATCCAGCATGAAGAGTTCCTTCGCTGACCGAATCCTTTGCCACCAGATACGAAATATCTAATTAGAACTCGCTCGCAAGTTCGAAATATGAAAAGAAGCCAAATACGAAATAATTCTAACTACGATTTATCGGATGCCGATCCGATGACGATCCGATCGAATCCAAACCTATTTCAAATCCGAAACACGCTAACTTATTATTTTCCAACACTTAGACTCTAAATCGGTCAATCGGATCGTAAATTGTTAAAATTTCCAATTAGAACTCGCTCACAAGTCCGAAATACGGAATAATTCCAAGTACAAATTATCGGATGCCGATTCGATGACGATCCAATTGAATCCAAACATATTTCAAATCCGAAACACGCTAACTTATGATTTTCCAACGCTTAGACTTTAAATCGGTCAATCGGATCGTAAATTGTTAAAATTTACAATTAGAACTCACTCGCAAGTCCGAAATACATAATAATTCCAAGTACGAATCATCGAATGCCGATCCCATTACTATCCGATCGAATCCAAACCTATTTTAAATCTGAAACATGCTAACTTATGATTTTTCAACGCTTAGACTCTAAATTGGTCAATCGGAGCGTAAATTGTTAAAATATCCTATTAGAACTCGTTCGCAAGTTCGAAATATGAAATAATTCTAACTACGATTTATCGGATGCCGATCTGATGATGATCCGATCGAATCCAAACCTATTTTGAATCCGAAACAAGCTAATTTATGATTTTTCAATGCTTAGACTCTAAATTGGTCAATCGGAGCGTAAATTATTAAAATATCCAATTAGAACTCGCACGCAAGTCCGAAATACAAAATAATTCTAAGTACGAATTATTGGATGCCGATCCGATGACGATCCGATCGAATCCAAACCAATTTCAAATCCGAAACACGCTAACTTATGATTTTTCAACATTTAGACTCTAAATTGGTTAATCGGAGTGTAAATTGTTAAAATATCCAATTAGAACTCGCTCGCAAGTCCAAAATACAAAATAATTCTAACTATGAATTATCGGATGCTGATCCAATCGAATCCAAACCTATTTCAAATCCGAAACACGCTAAGTTATGATTTTTCAACGCTTAGACTCTAAATTGCTCAATCGGAACGTAAATTGTTAAAATATCCAATTAGAACTCGCTCGCAAGTCCGAAATGTGAAATAATTTTAACTACGAAGTATCGGATGCTGATTCGATGATAATCCGATCGAATCCAAACCTATTTCAAATCCGAAACATGCTAACTTATGATTTTTCAACGCTTAGACTCTAAATCGGTCAATCAGATCATAAATTGTTAATATTTTCAATTAGAACTCGCTCGCAAGTCCAAAATACGGAATAATTCTAAGTACGAATTATCGGATGCCGATCCGATGACGATTTGATCAAATCCAAACCTATTTCAAATCCGAAATATGCTAACTTATAATTTTTCAACGCTTAGACTCTAAATTGGTCAATCGGAGCATAAATTGTTAAAATATCAAATTAGAACTCGCTCGCAAATTTGAAATACAAAAATAAGCCAAGTACGAATTATCAGATGCCGATCCGATGACGATCCGATCGAATCCAAACCAATTTTGAATTTGAAACACGCTAACTTATGATTTTTCAACGCTTAGACTCTAAATTGGTCAATCGGAGCGTAAATTGTTAAAATATCCAATTAGAACTCGCTCGTAAGTCCGAAATAAAAAATAATTCCAAGTACGAATTATCAGATGCCGATCCAATGACGATCCGATCAAATCCAAACCTATTTCAAATCCGAAATATGCTAACTTATGATTTTTTAACGCTTAGACTCTAAATTGGTCAATCAGAGCGTAAATTATTAAAATATCCAGTTAGAACTCGCTTGCAAGTCCGAAATATAAAATAATTCTAAGTACAAATTATCAGATGCTGATCCGATGATGATCCGATCGAATCCAAAACTATTTCAAGTGCGAACACGCTAACTTATGATTTTTCAACGATTAGACTCTAAATTGATCAATCGGAGGGTAAATTGTTAAAATATCCAATTAGAACTCGCTCACAAGTCTGAAATACGAAATAATTCCAAGTATGAATTATCGGATGTCGATCCGATCAAATGCAAACCTATTTCAAATCCGAAACACGCTAACTTATGATTTTTCAACGCTTTGACTCTAAATTGGTCAATCGGAGGGTAAATTGTTAAAATATCCAATTAGAACTCGCACATAAATCCAAAATACGAAATAATCCCAAGTATGAATTATCGGATACCGATCCGATGACGATCCGATCGAATCCAAACCTATTTCAAATCCGAAACATGCTAACTTATGATTTTTCAACGCTTAGACTCTAAATTGGTCAATCATAGCGTAAATTGTTAAAATATCCAATTAGAATTCGCTCGCAAGTCCGAAATACAAAATAATTCTAAGTACGAATTATCGGATGCCGATCCAATGACGATCTGATAGAATCCAAACCTATTTTGAATCCGAAACACGCTAACTTATGATTTTTCAACGCTTAGACTCTAAGTTGGTCAATTGGAGTGTAAAATATTAAAATATCCAATTAGAATTCGCTCGCAAGTCCGAAATACAAAATAATTCCAAGTACGAATTATCGGATGCCTATATGATAATGATCCGATCGAATCCAAACCAATTTAAAATCCAAAACACGCTAACTTATGATTTTTCAACGCTTAGACTCTCAATTATAGATATAAACTATTTTTTTAATAAATACATGTTAATTGCAGGAGCCGGACGGCGTCAGGGGATGAGAGCACCAACGTTGGTACCGGACGGCATTGCGTGGTTGAGATAGGGCACGCATATTTTCTCAGTTTTGGATTATGTAAAAATAATTTTGTAATAAATATGTGGCTATTTTTTGGTTTTGTCTATAATTGTCTGGTATTGTGGTAGTATTTGGTAATATTTGATAATTTACAGTAATATTTGATAAATTGTAGTAATATTTGATAAATTGTGGTCATATTTGATTTAGTCAATTATGATAATATTTGAATATATTGTGGTATTGTTGTAAATCACAGGAATTAAATAACATTATTTCTGTAATTTTAAAAAAAAGATCATGTTTTTTTACCGACGGAATATATCATTTCCGTCGGCACTAATATATTTTATTTTTTTTAATTATTTATATCTTACCGACAGAAATTATATTTTCGTCGGTAATATATAAAGTATTACCGACGGTAAGACCTATAGCCGTCGGTAATAACCTTATATATTACCGACAGAAGTTAAGTTTCCGTCGGCAATACTCTATTATATTTTTAGTTAAATATTCTTATATAACTAACGGACAAAAACCTTTCGTCGGTATTAATTATTAATACCGACTGATATTTTGTGTCCGTCGCCTATTTTTCCCGACGCCTTTTTTCCCGACAGACTAGCGACGGAAATGGATTCCGTCGCTATAAATCTTTACCGACGAAAAAGTCACTTTACCGACGGATATTTTCCGTCGGTAAAAACTATTTTTTTTGTAGTGTGGGTGGGTTGGGCGGTCTGCCTATGCCCAACCCGACTTGCACAAACCTTAACTCATTTTGCCCGTGGAACCCAATGAACCCGTGCTTGCCTATTCTAGTTGCTCGGGTTCCTCGGGTTTCCCAATTTGCAAAATAATGGGAGGGTTGGGTGGGTTGCCCAATTAGAAATGCTTGTGCACATAAATGATGGGAAAAAAAACCCAACAGATTTTTGAATTTGATAAAAAAATATTTGAAATGCATAACGAAAGCATAAAGTCGAACCCATATCCTCTCATATTTCAAATGAATTCTTAGCATTCAACATCAAACAAACAGTCTTTGATTTCCATAAAAAAAACTACCAAAGCATTCAACTTTAGTGTGTCACTCCCTTGGGTTCCTCAGGTTGGGAAGATCGGTATCCAAACCCGTCCAAATTGAAATCGGGTTGATCTTTTTTTGTCCAAACCCTTCCAAGTTTTTAACTAGCTTTGCCCATGTTTGTCCATTGTTCAGGTTGGGCAGGTCAGGTTCAAGTCAGACTCGCCCAAGTCCCACCGTTACCCACCGGGATGCTGTCTCTAATTCAAGGCCGATAGTCTCAATGCTCGAGCCTAGGAAATTTTGATTCCTGGATGTCTCCACTGGAGGTGGTGAAGACCTAGTGGCTAGAGTAAGTATTATCTATTTTTAAATTCTATAAAATAGATTATAGTAGACCCTAATTTTAGCTTTGTACCATTGTTTATATAATAATATAACCAAGCTCGACCCCCTTGCCTCTATTCTTAATGATAACAAACTAACGAGACCAAACTACGAGTACTAAAAGTGTAGCCTGATGCTCATCTTAAGGGTTAGTAAGCACACGATTGACTTAAGTACCCCTTAACCGGTCATGCCGGGACTAAGTGCTACTGAGGTCCAGATGAAGGAATAAAAAGACTAACTAGAAGCTGATGAGATGTGAAAGTACTATATTGTGGCCTCCTTGCAGACCGTCCTTTATAAGCAAGTCGAAGACATGGCCTTCGCTTCATACATAATGCTCTATTTAAAGAAAATATTCAAGGATCGTAGTCGGGTGAATCATTACCTGACAATCAAGAAATTGGTGTCCACGAAGATAGCAGAGGGGACTCTAGTTTGAGATCATATACTAAAACTATTTGGCTATGTGAATGAATTGAGTTCCTTCGATGTCATCTTGGATGCAGAGATCTAGACCAATATTTTCCTTGCATCTCTGTCAGGAATATTTAAGCGCTTCGTTACCAACTTCAACCTTAACTGGTTGGAGATGGCTAACGCAGAGCTCCTAGCGACGCCCCAGGTGACAGAGGATGGGATGAAGGCAGGTGCCTAATCCCTAAACGTAGAGTGAAACTCTTCTCTGAAAGCCAAATGAAAGTTTCAGAAAAGAAAAATCTAAGAAGCCCGTGAAGATGGACTAGATACAGTTGCAGTTTCCTAAACAAGATGGTCCGGTGAAGCCCAAAGGAAAATATTTCCAATGAGGCAAGAAGGGGCACTAGACGGGTGACTGCCATGTGGCTCTTAAGAAGGCCGAGATAGGTATATCTCAAATCCACATAGTGGAATCCCTTGTTGCATCCAATTATTCTCTAGTCTCATGGATTATGGATTCTTGTTCCACTGACTATGCTTGCAATAATTTGCAGGGGTTCAAAGAGACAAGGAAACTAGGTGAAGGGGACATCATCCTTAGCATAGGAATCGAGGCCGTGGCAAAGGCTATGGTAGTTGGAGATATCGTCCTATAGTTCTTTGATGGAAGAAATTTATTACTTAGAGACACTCTTTATGTATCGTCTTTGCGACGAAACTTAATTTCTATTTTTTTATTAAATAATAAAGGTTTTTTAGTTTTATTTAATGCTTCTGGTTTATCAATTAAATTGAACGATTTCTTTGTTTGTAAGGGAAAGACACAAAATGGTCTTTATGCAATTAATTGTACTCATAAGCATGATAACATAACTAAAGCCTACATGATTAACTCATCTAAAAGGAAAAATTCCTCAGATAACCCAATACTCCTTTTGTACCTAAGACTTGGACACATAGCCTCAGACATGATTCACAGGTTGGTTAAGACTGGACTTTTGACTCCAGATATTTTAGAAAACCTACTAACATGTGAGTCTTGCCTGAAAGGCAAAATGACCAAACGAATTTTCCAAGCCAAAGGTAACAGATCTTAGGAGGTATTGGAGTTAGTAGACACTGATGTATGTGGACCCATAAGTATCCGTTCTACAGAAGGCTTCGAGTATTTCATCACCTTCACTAATAATCACTCGAGGTTTAGGTACATATACCTAATGTGGCGGAAGTTTGAATCTTTTGATAAATTCAAGGAGTTCAGAGCTGAAGTAGAAAAGCAAACAATTAAGAGTATCAAGTTCTTTCGATCAGATCGAGAAGGCAAATACCTATCGGATGAATTTATTAGGTACTTGCGTGAGTATGAGATTGTATCCCAGTTGACTGCACCAGGGACACCACAACAAAACGGTGTGTCTGAGAGGAAAAACCGAACCTTGTTAGACATGGTTCAGACTATGATGAGTTATACATCGTTGCCACCTATTTTTTGGAAAATACAAAGGCTGGTGGAGAGGAAGGCATCAAAGTTATCGGGGAAGCACAAGGAAAAGATGCCAATCAAGTAAGACGGCATCCCGGTCTCCAATATGTTCAATGAGATATTTATATGGCTCAAGCAGGATAGGGAGAACTCCAAGAAGGAGAGGAGGGAGAAGAAAGCCGAAAGCATGAATAAGATGGAAGTCACAAAATGCATGCAACTGTCGAGCTTCAAAAGGAAGCAAAGAAGCAACAAAAATTGAATGATGAGATCATGTTGATGGACCTCACAGGTCTCGAGTTGTTTGTTGCAGTGTACTTCGAAATGTACATAGCTCCTATTAAAGCTAGGCTAGGGTTATGATTTATAGTAGCTTTAATTATGTAACTTGCTTTAGTTGTGATTTTCAATATTTTTAATTAAGGTTGTGTACTTCGAAAAGTTCGAGACAATTATATTAAATATAATAAAACCTAATCTTCAGATAAATCCCTTGAGTTGCCACATATATTCAAGTAAGTCTTTCTGAAGTTGGGAGTGGGTCTCCTTGTTCCTGATCTAATAGAGAGTGTGAATGAACTCCATCAGAGACATCGTGTGCTCGTGAAAAACTTCAACAGTTGGCGTCACATCAGCGAAGTCGAAGTTGAGGTCGTAGAGAAGATCATGTTCATCTTCGATGATCATGTTGTGCATTATGATCAGGTTGTTATAATGTTTACAAGCACATTCGGCTGCCAAAAATGAGTCGGCCCTCATACTATAGCAAATCAGGATTGCAACACTCTAAAATCTCATTGGACATCCTTCCTTACCATCTCCTCTGTTAGGCAAAGTACTTGTTCTTGTTTTCTCTTGGTACTGAGATATTTTTCCCTAATATTGATCACGATGGGTAAATCCCATCGGCGAGATAGTATCCCATATTATAGTTGTGGCCATTGATGGTAAAATTGCATGGAGCATCTCTTCCCTCTGCAAGTTTCTTGATAACTGGCGAATGATCGAGGACATTGATGTCGTTGTGCAACCCTAACAACTCGAAGAATGAGTGTCAAATCCACAGATCTTTACTAGCTACAGTCTCTAAAATAATTATTGACTCATGAATATGGCCATTGTACATACATTGCCTGGTCATTGGGTAGTTTTTTCACTTTCGGTGCATACAATTGATGCTTCCGAGCATGCCTGAAAACCCTCGTTACGCACCTTCTGCGAGAAGGCGTGCAATATCTTCATTGTTGGGTGAATGAAGATGCTCCTCCCTAAAGACATCGATGATTGCTCGAACAAACCTCTTCATGCTCTTGATTGATGTACTTTTTGCGATCCGAACGTAGTCGTCTACAGAATTGGCGGATGCTCCATATGCAAGCATCTGTATAGCAACGGTAATTTTCTGAAGGCTGGATAGTCCCAATTTTTCAGCTCAGTCCTTCTTTTGGATGAAGTAGTTGTCATAGTCCCCGACTGCGTCGTGGATCTGCATAAAGAGTGGACGACTCATCCTGAATCTCCGCCTGAACTGATGAGGAAGGTATGTCGGTTGAGCGGTAAAGTAATCATGGAATAGCCGATCATGGCCTTCTAGTCGACTTCAATCGAGAACAGCATGACCTGGTACGGAGCTGCGTCTTCTACTTCGGCGTGAACTTTCAACTTGTTGTTATTCCTCGTACGCAGCGACTCCCAAAAGGAAAACTATTGTATGGGTGGAGCTACCGTCACTGCTACTGCTGCTCGACATGTTGTCGTTGTAGCTCGAGCTCGATATGGTATTCGAAGAGTGGATAACTTGGAGAAGATATGAAGGTGTGAATTTGTGTTAAGTAAGAACGAGAGATCTTTATATATGCAAACCTCCAACATATAAAAATCTATTCGTTTGTGGTGAAAGTACGTGCCACCTCGTAAACCATATCAATGAATAAAAAATACCCATTTGGTGGTGGAAATGTGTGTCGCATCGTGTAGCCCAACGGATAAAATTATAGCCGTTGGTGATAGAAATATGTACCGTGTTGCAAACCATGCCCAACGTATAGAAATATAGCCGTTAGAAATATTATTAATTTTTTAATATTTTATTTATAATTTTTTGATAACTTTAAGTATTTTTTATTTTTTTTATCATTTAAATCGGTGTTCGGGTAAATAAAATAAGTTATGAGAGGGTTTGGTGCAAATTTGCGAGGGTTTGGGTAAATTGAAAACTTGTATGGATTAAAATTAAAGTTGCTAGGAACTCCTTATTGGGACTCGGTTGGACATGAACCTCTCCCAACTAGAAGACTTCGACGAGGTGGCTACACACATGGGCTCCTAGCTCGGACTCGGTTGGAGATGCTCTTAGTACCGCGTCGGGTTACCTACTCATGTACATACCCGCCACCACTTCATGGGTTTGGTTTGTCGCTGTGTTTGTCGATATTGATTGTTCAAATAACATTATTACTCTTTGTGCAATTGCCTGATTGGAAAACTTGCTACTAACTCACTGATTCCTTAATGAACAATACTTGGAACCTTTGGAGCAATGTACTTTACCAGCTGATGTGGCAATCAATGAAAGCCCGGTCCAAAAGGAAGCCGAAAGCCCGACCCGATCAGCAGCCCGACCCGGTCAGTCCTAAATAGTCTCGGGTCAGGCCTAGAGATGTCAAGCCTGGATGCAGCAGTCGGGCTGGGCCTCGGGCCAAGGGTTTATGCCTCCCACCCTCGCCCAAGTAATTATATTTGCAATTTCGGGCCGGGTTTGAACTAAAACTGATGTTTTTTAATAAAAAATTTATACACATCATATTTGTGGGACATGAAGACTCAACCTCTATAAGTTTAGACAACACAACAGTCACTACAATATATATTTTTAATGTTCATTATGTGCAATCTGTATGTATATTCACCAAGTAGACAATATTTGGATTAGGCCGCGCTTTCAGGCTTTCTTTAGGCCGGGCCGGGTTTAGACCAATGGGCTTTTTTTTGTAACCCTAGAGCTAAGTATTGTTCTTCCATAATCTAATAGTGCATCCATAATGTCAAAGGGTGGTCACAGCTCACGATATACCCAAGATAACCCTAAGTTATATTTTAAAATATCATGTTCTCATTTCATCTCGGCCATTTTGCTGATGAGATAGCCCACGCTCACTGTCTTGTCACCGGCCATATGCATGCCACCACCCATCTCTGCCACCGGCAACCAACCATCGTTGCGTCATCTTTTCCTCCTCCTTCATCCCCTTTTTTATTTTCCTTCCTCATCCTCCTTTTTTCTCCCCTTATGCTCCTCATCTTCTCCCCTTTTTCTTCCTACTCCTCTTTCCCTCCTCCTCCGGTAAATTGCAACAATCGTGATCAAATGTACTTTATGTGCATTATACCGAGGTGGCCAAATGCACATAATGTGTATTCAACTTGGTATGGCCACTTGTTGCGATTTACAGGAGGAGGAAGAAGAAGGAAAAGAGGGAGGAGGAAAGGAGGGGGAAAAGGAATGGGGGACAGTGACGATCGATTGGATGTGTGGCGATGGGCGGTACGAGCAGGATGGAGAAAAAAAGGGGTGTCCTCAAGACTAGGGTTGCCTATAAAAAAAAAAAAAAGGCATGTTGCCTATAGACTGTCGCTGCCAAAGGTAAAAAACGTGGGACCCAACCTTTGTCAAATTTATGACAACAAATAATATAAAAGACTACCAGCCCGATTGTGGACTTCAATTCATCAAGAGATCCGGTTAGAAAATAGATGTTGCCATCATCGCAGTAGGAAGAGTCTCACCTTTGATTTTGATCAATAGGAGACGATATAATAAAATGTCAAAGGAAAATAAATCAAAGTTGAAAAACTAACGAAAAGATCGAACCCAAGCATTTAACACCTGTAGTCGGTAGAATCATATTTGAAGAAGGTGCTATCGGGAAGGAGGTCAACGAAGGGGTAGAGGTTGTTCTCTAAATCGGTGTCTTGTGTTTCCTTTGAGAAGCAAAAGTCGAAAAGCGGGTTATGTTCTTGCTTTAGGAGCAACTCGTAGATGACTGACAACGACCTCCAAGGATGAGGGCACAACCATCAGGTGCTAATGGAGAGGTCGGCAGGGAGGTCGACCTAGTCGTGGGATGAAGTGGAGGAGAATGAGGAGGTGATTTTGATGGTGGAGAGGGATTTAACATCATTGCTCAACATAAAAAAGAACACCATGTTCGTCTTAGGGGTTTCCCTTCTCTAAAAGAAACTTGCCAATTATTTCACATAATAAGGCTGGACCCCAAAACACCCTTTATATATATAGAAAAATATGATATGGGTCAAAAGTATAGAAATATTTCAAGAAATACCCCTTTTGGTCTCCACAACTTAGCACGTTGGTGGTGGACGACAGTGGTGGTGAACAACACAGATGGAGATGCTCTCTCTCTCTCTCTCTCTCTCTCTCTCTCTCTTGAAAGGTAAGTAAATTATATTAAAAAAGAAGAGGGGGGAATTACATATTAAGGCTATACTCAGGATGAGTAAGCAACAAATACAATACTCCAAACAGTAAAAGCTCTAAACCGGTGCATGCCTCACAACAAGCAACCCATAAGACAACACTCATTGACCAATGGCCAAGTAGCAACTCAAGGGGCAAAAGGGCTCTTGTAGATGCTCTTACAAGACCTTTGAGATCAAGATTTAGTCTTCTACGTTTTTGGCTTTGGCTTGTTTTCCTAGGTAAGGCTCGCAAGCTTCGCAAGGTAAGTTGGGTTTGTAACAGTCAATACTTTGAAGATGTCAGTGAAAGGAGAGAAGCTCTCTCTCTCTCTCTCTCTCTCTCTCTCTCTCTCTATATATATATATATATATATATATATATATATATATATATATATATATATATATATATATATATATATATATATATATATATATATATATATATATATATATATATATATATATATATATATATATATATATATATATATATATATATATATATATATATATATATATATATATATATATATATATATATATATATATATGGTGATGGTGTCCGGTAGTGATCGATGGAGCGGTGGTGATATTGGTTGTGGATGGCTACGACCATGGCGGTGATGTTATCGTCAACGACTTAGGCATATCCCTGGTTTCATACTAGTTAAATGTTGGAAACGAGGCATAGTCACAAATCTCCTTCTTTTTCCTAATATTTTAAGTTCTAGTGGTTTTGCAAAAAAAAAATTGTTTGTTTTAAAAAATAATATTCTATCCTCCGTTTAGGATTGCCATGTTTTGTGCGGCAGTCACTGAAAATTGGGTTTGATCACCCTCATATCATCTTAATGTATATCAAAATATACTAAACAACCTTTCAAAATTTTATATATATATATATATATATATATATATATATATATATATATATATATATATATATATATATATATATATATATATATAATAATAAACAAGGAAGAAAGAAAATCTCGAATGCACTCTTTTCAAATTTTTAAAATTAAGAAGAGATATAAGGGTCTCGAGAGCCATACCACGTTCTCTCTCTCACCTCGTTATCAACAATTTCCATTTCCCATGTCCCTCTCCTTTTGGCTCACAACTCTGAAAGTTTTTTCTTTCTTTTCTTTTTTTACATAAAGACTTCTTAAGAAGAATTTAACATCCAGAAGTCGAAGTTCATTAATGTTAGGAGATGACGGCTAGGGTTTGGAGATAATGGAATGAATATCTATTGAGGGACTCAAGCCCAATATATATGTACATAAATACACAAGCAACCCGACCCGACTGTACATAGAATCCGCCCCGGTATATACATTAACACTCCCCCTCAAACTCACGGTGGATCATGTACCGAGAGTTTGCTTATAAAATGACAAAACCGAGCAATTATAAGAGGCTTTATGAGAAAATCAATAGTCTGCTCCGTCGAGGGAATGAACGGTAAGGAGATGATGTTTGTAAGAAACTCATACCGAATATAATGACAGTCGACCTCGATGTGTTTGGCATGCTCATGAAAAATCGGGTTGCTAGCAATCTGAATAGCTCTCCGATTGTCACAGAAGAGATCAAAAATTTTGACTCCCAAGTTGAGTAGAAGGCATCGAAGCCAGACAATCTCTGCAGTGGTGGAAGTCATAGCCCGGTATTCGGCTTCGGTGCTGGAGTGTGCAACAGACTCCTATATCTTGCTGTGCCAAGAAATAAGAGAGTCACCAAGGAACACACAATAGTCGGTGATAGAGCGACGGGTAGCAATATCTCCAGCCCAATCTGCATCGGAGTAAACACGCTGAATAGTGGAGAGGTGGAGGAAAATAGCAGCGAACGTGTGACGGTGCCATGGAGATATCGAATAATCTAAAGGACCACTGTAAAGTGAATCGAACGAGGAGCTTGAACGAACTGGCTGACAATGCCAACAACATGGGCAATATCAGACCTAGTCATGGTGAGATAAACAAGGATCCCAACCAGCCGCTGGTAACGAAAGATTTCCTGGAGAGGCACACCATCTGTAGAGAGGAGCTTCAAGTTGAGCTCGATGGGCGTGTCAGTAGTACGAGAGTCAATGAGAGCAGTCTCAGCAAAAATATCGGAGATGTACTTCTGTTGAGAGATCAACAATCCATGAGTTGATCGGGCAATCTAAGGCCAAGAAAGTATTGGAGAGGGCCCATATCTTTCATCTCGAACTGACTCTGGAGGTGACACTAAAGGGATGCTATTGTAGCACTATCATCCCTGGTGATAATCATATCATCCATATACAGAAGCAGCACAGCAATACCCTGACTGAAGGAGCGGGTAAACAGAGCATAGTCAGAGAGTCTCTCTAAAAACCTAGCTGCCAGAATTGTACTATGGAATCGCTCAAACCATGCCCAAGGTACTTATTGGAGCCCATAAATAGCCCGACGTAGACGACAAATGTACCATAGAGGAACAAAAATGCCCGAAGGAGGAGCCATGTATCCTCCTCGGAGAGGTCACCATGAAGGAACACATTAGTGATATCCATCTGATGGAGAGACCACCATCGAGCAGTTGCCACAGCTAAGAGGGTACGCATAGTAGTCATTCAAGCAACTAGAGAAAATGTCTCATCGTAGTCAATCCCATACTTCTGGGAGAAGCCACGAGCAACTAGGCTGGCCTTATGTCGCTCAATGGGACCATCATGTCAAGTCTTGACCTTGAAGATCCACTTGTAGCTGACAGGCACCACACCGGAGGGACAAAGAACCAGATCCCAAGTCTGAGTCCTCTGAAAAGCCTCAAACTCCACTGACATGTCCTGCCGCCACTCTGGATACAAAACTGCCTCACAGTACGACAGGGGCTCTCGGTGGGTATGGAGAGCAGTAAGAAAAGCCTGGTACAACGGAGAATAGGAGGCAATAGCAAAGTAGCCAGAGGAGTCAGAAGCGTCAGAGATAAAGACAAAGTAACCAAACCTGTCGGAAGAGTAGTCATATCTGTCGGGAGGGTGATGTTCACACGCAGGGTAGCGCTGAACAGAACCAGGATCCACGATCGGAGAGGTGGGAGCAGCTACACGTAAAGAAGTACTAGTGGATACAGTCTCAGTGGGAGGGACTGTGGAGCGACAAATGTAGACACGCGTAACAGGTGGTGATGGTCGAGGTGGCAGGGGAAACGGGGGAGGAGGGTGATAGTGTAGGTGGTAAGGAAGGTGGTGAAGACTAGGGAGGTAGAGGTAAGGAAGGAAGGGGAGGCTCAACCGAGAAGGGCACAATCGTGGGCGTGGGAGTAGAAAACGGAGGTAGTAAGGGGATAGTGAGAGGGGGTGGAGGCGTAGAGTGTAGCACAGGCGGTGAGGGAAGATCCCAAAACTCAGTGAAAAAGTATAAGACGTCCTTAACAAAGGAGATGTGCCAAGAGATACGGATCCGGTGAGCCAAGGGATCGTAGCATTAATAACCCTTGTACTCCCAACTAAGCCCCAAGTGGACACACCTAATAGACCTAGCAGAGAGTTTGGTGCGCTCATGGAGAGAGAGGAGAACGAAACACGTACACCTAAAGGTACGAAAAAGAGAGTAGTCAAGGGGTATGGAGTAAAGCCGCTCATACGGTGTAAGACCAGAGAAGGTAGAGGACGGAGTGATATTGATAAGATGAACAACGATCAGAACAGCCTTGGCCCAGTAGGAATATAGAACAGAAGTAGAGCTCACGCTGTCTCGAGGACTTGGCAATGTTTGTGCTCAGTGACTCTGTTCTGTTCATAGGTGTGGGGGCACTACTGTTGGTGAAGAGTACTGTGAGTTTGAAGGATCTCATGCATCTCAGAGAAGAGATACTTCTGGACACAGTTAGACCGAAAGGTCTTAATACACCGACCAAACTGGGTGTGAAACATAGTAGTGAAGATCCTATAAATATGAGAAATCTCAGAGTGACAACACACGAGATAGACCCAGGTACAGCGGGAGTAATCATCTATGAAGCTCACATCGTATAAAAAACTAGTAAAGGAGGCAACTGAAGTATGACCCCACATATCAGAGTGCACAAGATCAAAAGGGGCATTGGAACGGGAGGCACTAGCAGAAAAATGAAGAGCAAGGTGATTTGCTTAGTGACAACCAGTGCAGACAGAGAGGGGGAGAAGGACACCCAACCCAAAACGCCAGAGCAAAAAATGCTTTGGAGTCGATCATTGGATATGTGACCTAACCTTCTGTGCCAAAAGTCGACATCAGAAGTGACAGACAGAGCTGACGGAGTGAAAGGAGTGGAAGTGGGAACCTGAAGGTGATCCAACTGATAGAGTCCCCCTGCTCTATGACCCAGCCCAACTCTCTGACCCATCCGCGGATCTTGCATAGAACAAGAGGAAGAAGTAAATATAACGGCTAGGCCTGAGTCATAAAGAGAACTAACAGATATTAAATTAATATTTAAGAGGAGAGCATAGTGAACACGAGGCAAGGTCATGCGATCAGTGGGATTGAAGACATGGGTGATGAATCCACACTACGAAATGGGTATACAAGTCCCGTCAGTAGTGCGGACCCCCAAGTGGGTGAGAACATGGCTACAGTCCGTGAGTACGGAATAGTCAGAGGTAAGGTGGCAGGAGGTACCCGAGTCGAAGATCCATGGAGCAGTAGTACCAGGAGTGGCAGATAGGTTGTGAGCTGTTGAAGAGCTGGTGGAAGTGAGGTACCGGAGAAGTAGCTCCTTAAGTCGTTGAAGAATATCAGAGTCAGACCGGGGCAGAACAGTAGTAGTGACGGGAGTTAGAGTTTGACCATGTCTATGACCGACTATCTCGACAGAGGGACACAGCCCAAGAATGCCCTCAAATCGGGTAGCGGATGAGCATGATGGAAGCCCATAGTGCCAGGAGATGTCATCATCGCGCAAAAGTAAGGAGACACGGAGACGGGTGTAGAAGTGCCCTCGGAAACCCTCGACGAGAGATGATAAGGAACCGGTTAAGCAGAGGGGTCGGAAAGGGGGCTGTAGGGGATCAGGTGAGGTGGCTGTGGGGGCTGCCGATACGGGTGAGAAGGGGATCGGGTGGCTGAAGAGGGCTGCCAGTGTGGGCGAGGGGGGGAGCTGGTGGATGCGACGGCTACGGGAGAGAGGAATCAGAAAGGGGGCCGGTGGGGGCAGGAGCTGGTGTTTGGAGGGGGCGGAGGGGCTGCCAGTGCGGGAAAGGGCTAGAGGGGCTACCGGAGGGGGAATCAAGTACTGGATGGGCCACCGGAAGGGGGAATCGGGTGCAGGAGGAGGCTGGAGAGGCTGCCGGAGTATTGGAGGGGCTGTAGGAGGGGGGAATCGGGTGCAGGGGGTGCTGGAGGGGCTGCCGGAAGGGGGAGTCGGGTGAAGGGGGTACTGGAGGGGCTGTCGGAGGGGGGGGAATCGGGTGCAGGAGGGGGCTGGAGGGGCTGCCGGAGCGCTAGAGGGGCTGCCGATGTGGGAGGGGCTGCTGGAAGGCCGGAGGAGGAGGAGATATAGGCCGGGTGGGGTGCAGGAGGGAGAGGGAAGGCCGGTGGTGGTCGGGTGGGTTGCCGGAGGGGAGATCGGTGTTGGAGGGGAAGGCCGGAGGAGGAGGAGGCCGGTACCGGAGGAGGAGGAGTCGCCTTCACTGCGGACAAACCCTAGAACTCTGATACCATGTTAGGAGATGACAGCTAGGGTTTGAAGAGAATGAAATGAATCTCTATTGAGGGACTCAAGCCCAATATATATATACATAAATACACAATCAACTCGACTCGGCATATATATTAACAATTAACATGAATTTCATGGAAATATGCATCTCCCATATCAAAATATAATATATATATATATATATATATATATGGGGAGGGATACTCTCACTCATGAGCTCTTACTTATGGAACTACTAATGATCCGGGCCATCCGTTCCCATTCGATGGAGGGCCGAGATTATCCCTCCCTCTCTCTCTCTCTCTCTCTCTATCTCTCTCTCACTCAATCGAGTAACCGGCAGCAGCCCCCGACCTCTCCCTCTCCCGACTCCGATCGGAGCCCCCTTCCTCTGATCGGACTCTGGCGCCCGATTGCCCCTTCCGGCGACACCGGCAGCCCCGACAGGCACCTCCTGCAGCCCCAATCGCCCCTCCGGCAGCCTCGACCACCCTTCCCCTCTGGCTCTGGTGCCGATCGCACCAGCCCCGACCCCCGCTCCCATCCAGCAACCCCGACAGCCCTTCCCCTCCGGCTCCAGCGCCGATCGCACCAGCCCTTCCCCTCCGGCTCCGGTGAGTGCGATGCACTGTCAGGAATATCGATCAGGGCTACGATTCACCGTCGGGACTGTCGTTCACCGTCGGTCGGGGCTGCCGGGGGCGCCGAAGGTGGAGGGTGGTCGGGGAGAGGGAAAGGTCGGGGGCTACTACCGGTTACTCGATTGAGAGAGAGAAAGAGAGGGAGGGATAATCTTGACCCTCCATCGAATAGGAACGGACGGTCCGGATCATTAGTAATTCCATAAGTAAGAGCTCATGAGTGAGAGTATATACACACACACACACACACACACACACACACACATAGGAAACAGGAAATAAGCTGCCAGCCTATTTCGGCGAAATGGACAGCCACCCATTTGAAGCCCTTTGGAGTTTTGGAATGTGCTGATATTTTTTGAGCATAAGCACCTTATCTTAGATAGAACACCCACAAAAAATTAGCACATTCTAAGACTTCTAGGGGCTTCAAATGTTAAAAGTTTTATCTAACTTCCGTTGTAACAGTTAATCTGAAATGTTACATTTGATGCCCCTAAAAGTTTTAGAATGTACTGATTTTTTGTGGGTGTTCTATCTAAGGTAAGGTACATATGCTCATAAAAAATCAGTACATTCTAAGACTCCTAAGGGTGTCAAATGGGCGGCTGCCCATTTCGTCAAAATAGACTGCTAACCTATACCCCGTATCCTCTCTCTCTCTCTCTCTCTCTCTCTCTCTCTCTCTATATATATATATATATATATATATATATATATATATATATATATATATATATATATATATATATATATATATATATATATATATATATATATATGGGGACGGGGAGCCTGCACCCAAGGTGCAGCAAGAACGCTGCACCT
Source organism: Chamaelirium japonicum (assembly GCA_947650365.1). Lineage (NCBI taxonomy): Eukaryota > Viridiplantae > Streptophyta > Magnoliopsida > Liliales > Melanthiaceae > Chamaelirium > Chamaelirium japonicum. The sequence continues at coordinate 70,415,696 of OX393549.1, read as the reverse complement.
CAAGCATTGTTTACCTACCTAGAAGTTTTGGAATTTGATGAAATTTGGTGAGGGTGTTGTCTAGGGTAAGATGATCATCCTCACAAATTTTCATCAAATTCTAAAACTTCTAGGGGGGTCAAATGGTCGAAGCAAAATCAGTCGTCCGCAGTCACCGTTAAAATATGCAAATTTTGCTTTGACATTTTGACCCCCCTAGAAGTATTGGAATTTGATGAAAATTTGTGAGGATGATCATCTTACCCTAGAAAACACCCTTACCAAATTTCATCAGATTCCAAAACTTCTAGGTAGGTAAACAATGCTTGAGGTGCAGCATTCTTGCTGCACCTCGGGTGCAGGCTCCCCGTCCCCTATATATATATATATATATATATATATATATATATATATATATATATATATATATATATATATATATATATATATATATATATATATATATATATATATATATATATATATATGGGTCGGGATCCAGAAACACACTACTTTGCCACAGAGTTAGACACGCATCTCCAAAATCCTAGATAGAGGTTTCAGAATTTATTGTTTTTTTGTGAGGATTATAATATTGCCTTAGATAGCACATCAGCAAAAAATCAGCCCATTCTAAAACCTATAGACTAATCAAATATTTCCTTTAATTTAACGGTTAAAACGAACGGTCAATAAAGCTCTTTAAATTTGATGCACCTAAAGGGTTTAGAATGTGCTGATATTTTATGGATGTGCTATCTAAGAGAAGTTGGTCATCCTTACAAAAAATCAATAAATTTTGCGTGTTTCTGGATCCCGACCCTATATATATATATATATATATATATATATATATATATATATATATATATATATATATATATATATATATATATATATATATATATATAAGTTGGCGTGCAATATAGGACTCCATTCTTCAAAAAAGTTGCATTTTTTTAGGGTTAAAACTCTTTGCCCCTTTGTAGTTGTAGTTACACCAAAATACTTAACCCTCCTAAAGTTTTAAAGCAACATTATTTTCCCATAAAGTTTTAAAAACGCATCACTTTCACCCCCTCATAAAGGGGGTGTTTGCGATAAGAAATTGAAACCGTAGAGAAGCAAAGTGTGGTTTTTATACTTTAAACGATTTAGATAATTTTTTATGCAATTAAAAGCAGGTAAAATATATTTCATCCTTTACTTTTTTTTGCAAAATAACACCATTTATCCGAGCCTTGACCAATACCACGGATTGCATATGCATTACCAATTGAGCTATTAGTTGGAGACGGATAAAAAATTAGAGAAATTTTGACTTTCACCCCCAAGTTTATCCCTATACTTAAGTTACACCCTCAACTTTTTAAAAATTTGAGTTACAACCTTGCTTTGTTTTTGAGCCCTCTTATGGGCGTTCGAACGGGCTAAGCTGGAAATAGGCTAGTTGAGGTGTCAAGTGGCTTATTGAGGTGGCTAGAGTAGCTGCATAGCATACCGAAAATACCCATAAGTCAAGTCACAGATCACGTGCAAACCCAAAAGAATTAATAAAACTTTAAATAATACCCCCAATCATAAATGGAGAATCCTCATGATTGATTAACAATGGAGGGCCCAAATATGATAAAACAAAACAAAAAATGCTACTCATGTCCTCATATCATATGATCCTTATCAAATTTGTACTTTCTAATTATTTAGAAATCCCCAAAATACCTTTAACCCAATAATGTACAAAGTTCCCTTTGTACCCTACCCCCTCCTTCCTCACACCAACACTGAACCAGTGCTTTGGGTTCTCAAACCCTAGTACTTTATGTCACAACACATCATGTAAGCAATTTAACCACTGACTTCCATGATATGTTGTGACATAAATGGAGATATTAATTATTGGTTCAACACAAACAACTAAAACTCTGCTTGAGTTAGTTTCGGATCGTGAACACACCCGAAGTGTTCCAAAAGGCTGACCTCTTGGAGGAAGAAGTACACAATAGGTATACGAAGACAATGATCTCCGCTCCTATTACCGATGTGGGACTAACCCCTCAACACGATCAAATTGAAAACTTCCTTGCAGTTTTAGAAGGAATGCTTTGTCAGAAAATATCTTCTGCCTCATTGATCTTCATGGCCATCACCTTTAAAATATTTATTGGAATACTGTAAAAATTAAAATACATCAACCATTTGATCTTCAATAGGAGCTTCATTGGATTCTTATATTAAGCCAAGCACTTGAAGACAAATGTAATCTGAAGTTGCGAAGTTATCAGAAGCATCACACAACCAAATACAAAAATCTCAGAATGATGAGAATAATTCTAAGATAAAAGCATGGAGTGTATTCCCCATAAAAGAAAAAGATATAAGGATGGAGCATTTTAAATAAGAATAATTTGAAGTGAGAAATGAAAAAGGAGAAAGCAAGAGAGAACAGATATGGCATCTCTTCAAAACCCCAATAATGCTAAGGTCGTCTTTATAAAAACCCCAATAATAGCATCTCTTGTCTCTCATTTCACTCCTCGGAACGCGCTGTTCTTGTTCTTATAGAGAGAAATTAACCCGCTTCCACTCCGGATACTTTGTCGAATTAGGAGGTCTGTTTTTAAGAAAAAATAGCACTACTTCTTTTCCCCCTTGTGAGAGAGACAAGAAGCTCTGCAAATATTTTAGAAGTTTCTTTAAGAAAACAAATTGAGGTGTAAATGGAGCATATTCTAGGTTTCTCAAAGATGGTGGAAAGAGAAGTGTGAAGCTTTAATCAATATTTTGTGTAAAGTATCCGAAGAAACTTCGAGGAAAAAAATCAAGCTTGTTATGATTGGTAGTCTATTCAAACTCCACAATAAAATATGGGGACTCCTTCAAAAGCAATGGGCCCATTCAAAGATGATGCTCTATAAAAGTTGATCCATCTCCCCCTTTGGGCTAACAATTTCCGCAATATCATTTACTTTATAGGGGAGCCATGAATTTCCACACAACCAGTTTCAACTTTGTTTGAAGAAAGCCATTGCCCAACTCCCCAAGCTTGCAATTGTAGCCTACATGACTTTTCCACACTCAAAAGGATTCTTTCAACTGCTCCTTACTTTGAATTCCTTAGTTGGCCAAGGTTCTCTTTTGCTGCCCAATCTGCCAACCATTTTGGAATCCTTACTTAGCAAGCCATCCCTTCTCCACACATTTCCTCACAAGTCACAACTATATCATAAGACAAGATCTGGCTTGCTTGTTGCTATCTTAGCCTAAGCCAAGCTTATAAAGGGACCCCTGAGATTAACTTCCACTTCACTATAGTTATGGATGGATCTCTTGATCTCATACCAATTATTAGCAAGGCCTTTTGTTCACCGTCTCCGACAACATTAATGGTCAGGAAGAGGCCCCACGTTGTGAGCGGAGGCGGTTTCGTCGTCATGGATTATGGTCAGAAGATGATTTTCACGGTGGAAGGTTGCGGGATCCTTGGTACCAAGGGAGAGATAATTGTAAGGGACGGCGAAGGAGTATCCATACTATTCATTTGCAAGAAGGTAATGCTCTTAGGCCATGGATCCCATAGTCCTTCTTTGTTGTTAATTGTTCTCCGATGTGTTTCTTACGATCCTTTGTGCTCGTAGGGGGGCATCACCCAAGCACTAAGCACTTATAGTCGATGGAAGGGTTATCTAATAGACGACGAAGGGGCAAGGGATTTAGTCTTTAGCTTGAGAGAGCCGAAGCCATGCCTTTCAATGAACAATGCGATTAGGATTCGCATCGAAGCTAAGGGCCACCGCAATGATTGGGACTTTGAGGTCAATGGGTCCTTCCCCTCAAGATCTTGCACCATCAACGATCGGAGAGGGAGCGCCATCGCCCAGGTAAACCATGCTAAACCAATGAATCAATCCACACACACGCACACATTATAATGAGAGAAGGAGATTTTAATATTTGTGGGTGTGCTTCGAATTGGAATAGGTGGGGGTGGAGGAGTCGATGGGGTGCAAAGATTTCTACCAGGTGGTGGTGAAACCAGGCTATGACCAAGCCTTTGTTGTTGGGGTGATTGCGGTTCTCGACAACATACATGGGGAGTCCACAAGGTGTTGATGGAGTTAGAAGGGAAATGTTGGTTCCTCTTGGTCATCAAATGAGAGGCCTCAGTACTCACTCTTTGATTAGAAATGTATGCAAATGTGCTTCCTTTAATGTATAATCTGCTAACTCCACTTGTTTTCTGTTGGATGCTCTATACTCAACCATTGGTTGGTAAAGTTAACTCTAATATACTCTTAATCATCCTATCCATAAAGAAGCAAATATTTAAATGCTAAAGGGAGTGCATATTTTTTTCTTCCTAGGTATAGAACGATCGTTGCTGTCAGTATCTGTCGTAATCACGTGGTGGATACAAGTACTCATCATCAAGTCAAATCTGAAATTTTTCTGCACATACAACGCTCGTTGGTCATAGAATGGATGTTTTTTGAGACGATAAAATTGGTCATAGCATATTGATCAGTTCAGATAAAATTGGTCTCAAGTCAATTACTAGTAATTGAGAGTATATTGTTCTTCCATGTAAGACTTTTAGATCCTTGTCTTGCGATGATACCAACAAACCGATCTATCGAAGAAGGAATATGCATTAATCGATCCGATCTACATCAAATCTCAAAAGTCCTACTTGTACCAAACTCAGCCCTAAAGTGGAGTTTCTTCTCCACTTTTGCATTAGGAGACCAAATTATATATATATATATATATATATATATATATATATATATATATATATATATATATATATATATATATAGAGAGAGAGAGAGAGAGAGAGAGAGAGAGAGAGAGAGAGAGAGAGAGAGAGAGAGAGAGAGAGGACTATTAGGTTGCGCTGTGCGCTGCGGCGAAAAAATGCGCTGCGGAGCCACGACCGTCCGATTGAATTGGATCAAACGGCAGGAACATCTCCCGCTCCCGCACCGCACCGCACTGCCCTGCACCTGCACCGCTCCCGCACCGTAACAGCGAACAGTTGGATTTGAATCGGGTTTTCGATCGAGCGGCTGAAATACTTTTCGCTGTTACTGTAGCAGCTACAGTAACAGCGAAACGTATTTCGGGCCGTTCGATTCCGTTGTATTGATGGCAATCGAACGGCTCGAAACACTTTTCGCTGTTACTGTAGCCGCTACAGTAACAGCGAAAAGTATTTCGGTCGCTCGATCGAAAACCCGATTCAAATCCAACGGTTCTGTTAAGGTGCGGGAGCGGTGCAGGTGCAGTGCGGTGTGGTGGCGGTGCGGTGCGGTGCGGGAGCGGGAGCGGGAGCGGTTCCTGCCGTTTGATCCGATTTCAATCGGACGGTCGTGGCTCCGCAGCACATTTTTTCACCGCAGCGCACAGCGCAACCTAACAGTCCTCTCTCTCTCTCTCTCTCTCTCTCTCTCTCTCTCTCTCTATATATATATATATATATATATATATATATATATATATATATATATATATATACATATATAAAGGTAAGGTAGCCTACTCTATGGAGTAGGCAACTTACCTACACCATGGGTTAAATGGAGGCCACGTGACACTTTTTAACCGGAGTTAAGACTTTGTCAACTTAGGTTCACCCCTCCCAACAATTCCCAAAAAATTTCTTTTGAGAAAAACACATGCCAAGTGGCATTTTTAGCATGCAAAAAAAAAATATTTTTATGATGCACAGTTTACCGTTAAATTTGCTACAACTTGATCGGGTTGATTTAAATTTTTTTCTTCGGATTTATTTCATAATCCTAATCTATCCATAATGGATTGATCATACATTCACAAAATACCCAATTAAAAAGTGACATGTGGCATCTATTTAGACCATGGATTAGGTAAGTAGCCTACTCCATGGAGTAGACTACCCTTTCCCATATATATATATATATATATATATATATATATATATATAGGGTAGCGATCCAGTGAGATAATGAGATATATGAGATACCTTGTGAGAACCTATCTAGAGGTTTTAGAATTTGATGAAAATCGGTGGGCATGCTCTCTATGGCAAGTTGATCATCCTAAAAAAAAAATTCATCAAATTCTAAAACCTTTAAGGGCATCAAATGTTAAAAGATTTATCGATCGTCCATTAAAACCAATAATTTGAATTATGTATTGGATGCCTCTAGAGGTTTTAGAATTTGATGATTTTTTGTGAGGATGATCAACTTGCCATAAACAGCATGCCCATCAATTTTCATCAAAGTCTAAAACCTCTAGATAGGTTTCTCACAAGTATCTCATAGAAGAGTTATCTCATTGGATCATTATCATATATATATATATATATATATATATATATATATATATATATATATATATATATATATATATATATATATATATATATATATAGAGAGAGAGAGAGAGAGAGAGAGAGAGAGAGAGAGAAAACGGGGTATGAGCTAACAGCCAAAATGCTCATTTGAGCTGTCACCGACAGCCGTCCGATCCAAACGATCGGACCGTCCAATTAAAAAAAAAAAAGCTAACTGTTACACAGCTGTTAACAGAGCTTCACCCTCTCTCTCTCTCTCTCATCGCAGCAGACCGCTCACCCTCTCTCTCTCATTGCAGGACGAACCACCGATCCCCTCCGGCGGCAAATCCCGACCCCCTCCGGCGACCGTGTCCCCGGAGGGGGACGGGGTCTGCCAGAGGGGGACGGGGTCGCGCCGGAGGGGGACGGGGTCGCGCCGGAGGCAGTCGGGAGTGCTGCCGGAGAGGGTCGGGAGTGCGGCCGGAGGGGGACGGGGTCGCCGGAGGGGTCGGGATTTGCCGGAGGGGGAAGGGGTCGCGCCGGAGGGGGTCGGGATTTGCCGCCGGAGGGGGTCGGTGGTTCGGGCTGCAATGAGAGAGAGAGAGGGTGAGGGGTCTGCTGCGATTTGGGAGAGAAAGGGTGAAGGTCACAGCTGTTAACAGTTAGCTTTTTTTTTATTATTTTAATTGGACGGTCCGATCGTTTGGATCGGACGGCTGTCGGTGACAGCTCAAATGAGCATTTTGGCTGTCAGCTCATATCCCGTATTCTCTCTCTCTCTCTCTCTCTCTCTCTATATATATATATATATATATATATATATATATATATATATATATATATATATATATATATATATATATATATATATATATATATATATATATATATATATATATATATATATATATGAGGGCTGGGTTCCTATGACATGTCATAGGGAGTACCCTATGACATATGGTGAATTAGTAATGCTAGAATGTTTAGAATGTGCTGAATTTTTTTGAGGGTGATCACCTTACCTTAGATAGAATGTCTACAAAAAATCAAAGCATTCTAAAACTTGTTGGGGCATCAAATGCTAGAAGCTTTATCGGCCATCCATTTTAACAGTTAAATTGAAAATCATATTTGATGCCTCTAGAAGTTTTAGAATGAGCCGATTTTTTGCGAGGGTCTTATCTAAGATAGGGTGATCATCCTTACAAAAATTCAGAACATTCTAAATATTCTAGGGTTACTAACTCACCATATGTCATAGGGTACTCCCTATGACATGTCATAGGAACTCATTTCCCTATATTTTATATATATATATATATATATATATATATATATATATATATATATATATATATATATATATATATATATATATATATATATATATATATATATATATATATATATATATATATATATATATATATATATATATATATATATATATATATATATATATATGGGTTAGGATCGGATGACCCAGCAAAATTTGACCCAGCAAATAACCCAGCACCCTTTGAGGCACCTAGAGGTTTTAGAATGGGCTGATTTTTTGTAGACATGTTGTCTATGATATGTTGATCATCCTCACAAAAAATCAGCCCATTCTAAAACCTCTAGGTGCATCAAATGAGATCTTCAAATCAACGGTTAAAATTGACTGTCAAAAACCGTTGATTTGAAGAGCGCATTTGATGCACCTAGAGGTTTTAGAATGGGCTGATTTTTTGTGAGGATGATCAACATACCATAGACGACATGTCTACAAAAAATCAGCCCATTCTATAACCTCTAAGTGCATCAAAGGTTGCTGGGTTATTAATGGGTCAAAATTTGCTGGGTCATCCGATCCTGACCCTATATATATATATATATATATATATATATATATATATATATATATATATATATATATATATATATATATATATATATATATATATATATATATATATATTTGTTGATAGATGTAGCCAAAATATGACAACCACTCATTCTCATGTATTTATTTGGTTCCTTTCTTTTCAGTTGTGATGTTGGCATTGTTATGAGTTTGTAGTAGATGGCATTAAGGCTAGAATTAATACTTCATAATCCAAATACTTTGGCCTAAAATCTAGTTGTCGAATTCTGATTTTGCTAGCAATGAGTCATGCATCCATACAATTTTCATTAAAGTCTAAGTTTGGATAAACAATAATGCATATCGCTTGTTTCTTATTCTTTAATGTTTACCACCATTTGACTCGTGTTCCAAAATATACGATCCATAAGACTCGGCGTCTGGATGGTAATGACAATGGCATTAGAGTAAGGAGTCTGGATGGTAATGACAATGGTATTAGAGTAAGGAGTAGAAGGAATAAGTCAATTGTCAAAGAGCTGAATGATTTTCATGTTTGAGGTGGAGAAGCTTGATTGTAAAAGAAGTTTGAGGTTATGGTAAAGAAAACTAAGTGTCGTGTTGGCACCATATGGTATTCATAAGGCATTACTCGGTAAACCTAAAAGGCCGGCCCCAGCGATGAGCGGTGAGGATTTTGCAGACCAAATCCAAAGGCGGTGAGCATGATCAAATTGCCCTAGGCTAACGAGGTGATGAAAAAATCATGAAGGGTTTTTTGCAAATCAACCTCTACAAACTAGTCTAATTGTGTATTAATCCCTAGAAACCTTATATTTGTATATCGACCCCCCAAACCATATAAATCACCCCTCCAATTAGCTACCGGCTCAAAAGGGTGAATATACTCGAAATACTATCATGTTGATTGCTGGGTGTAAACGAGGAGGGCTGTCGGACCTATTGGACGATCGTAGACAGCTGTCGAATGAGCATGGAGTGCTGGACAAGCATCAAGGGAAGTTTGTAGTAGAGTTAAGTTATGGGACTCGCACGGAAAACAATTAAAATTAGTCGATGTAGGTGGTAAGTCACCCTTTGACCATGGGTAAAATGCTTATTTGGACTTTAGGTTAGAAGCTCATCGTGTTTAAGTCACTTTCTGCTGATGGATAGTAACAGAGGGGTGAATATGTACAACTTTATTGGAAGGTCGTTATGCAAATATAAACTTTCTAGGGTTTAGTATGCAATTAGACTAGTTTTCAAGGGTCAATCTGCATAAAACCCAAAAAATGAAAAAGTAGATGACTAATAGATCCTAGTTGGAAAAATTTACATGATAAAGAGCTTTTTAAATAAGTTCTACATGAAGTAACAAATGCATGGGTTTTGCCTGAAAGTACATTATTTGGGACACTTTACTATCTATAATACAATTTACAGCCCGTTCATTTTATTTGCATGCAATGCTACTATGACATAGATATTTCTGATCGTCCAACTATATACACAAATGCTAAGATTTATAGGGAAAGTATGAGATAACCCTTAGGGTGAGTGCGATTCACCTGGGGGGAGGATGAAAATGGTTGATTTTAAATGGAGTTGAGATGGAGGAATATGATTGATGGGGAAAAGTAACATATGATGTGAGGACTGAATTGTAAAAAAATTTATAACCAAATATATATGAGATTTTATGTAAAAAATGGGGGACAAGTTTGGCAATAACATATCGAAGTTTGACTAAAGCCTACGTCTCCATGCGGTAAGTCATAACCTTGAATCCACTCTCACGCGAAGAGTAGAACTATCCCTCGATATGTCGAGGGAGGCTTGTACAAAGAAGTGAGAAAGAGAAAGAGTGAGAGAGAGAGAGAGAGAGAGAGAGAGAGAGAGAGAGAAAGAGAGAGAGAGAAGTAAAAGAGGAAGAAGAAGGTCAGGGAGTGAGACGTGGTCTTAAATCCGATTAGCCATGGTATGGAGTTCTGCAACTCCATAAGAGCCAATAACTTTCTAAAATAGCCAAAAGTTCTTCTACTGTTGTGCTCTCCTCTATTTATAGGTGTCACCTTCCCATAAGTATTTGGTGCTGATGTGGTAGTCTGCATTGGTCCACATGATGACCTGTGGCTGGTCCATGTGCGGGCCTCTATTGGCCTCTTAGCAGGTCTCTGAGTGGGCCATGAGCTGTCTTCGTGGGCCACTGGAGATGTGGACCTTTGCTGCCTGATGGCGAATCACGATTTGTCCTCGTGGACCTCTGGAGATGCAAGCTAATGTTGTCCTATCCCTGACAGCTCGCATGCTGCGGCCCTACGAACTGAGCTGCTTCCCAGTGGATTGTGGACCCATGAGCTGACGAAAGGCCTTAGCCATTTTTTGCACCCATAAAAACCTAACCTACGTGACTGGAGATTCCAAAAACCAGGCTCAATAGGACAATAAGTTATCCAAGGGACGTATGAGGTGCTTCAAAATAATTTTGCCCCTCTCTATGATGCAGTAGCACTATCTGTACTAGTATGAGGTTGAGTCTGTGACTCTCAATATTGTCTAAATCTAGTTATCCAGTGAAGTATACAAGTGCAAAGCACCCTTTATAGATGGTACCTTTATGAGTAGAATTGTGACTGCTTCAATGGGAATTGGGGCCAATTCTCTAATGTACTCGTTAAAATCAGGGATTGCTCATTGCCGTTAAAAAGGAAACCCCAGGGGATGTTGGAAAAATCCTATGGTAGATGTATGTGCACGTTATACGATTAAAACTTTCTTGGAAAGTAATCTACATGTTTGTACATGTGTGTGCACGTGAATCGAATACCCTAACGACAATCTAGCGTCATGAATATCTTGCATGTATGTAATTCAATGATCTTGCTAGTTCTATGTGTTAGAGATTTGCATACCTTCGTGCGGATCTTTTAATCACGGAGAATTATCTTCTTTGTCGATGTAGACGGAAAATCGTCTGCGAAGAAGCCGATGGTTTGCAGAAAGACGATGCCTTCTTATTTACTCGATCTCACACGATGCATGGAACGTCGCTCTCAGATCTCTGAGTGCCTCCGAAGAACGACCATTTTTCTTCTACGAAACTCCACACAAGGAAGACAAAGTCGTAAGCGAGGAAGACGAGATAGACAAGAGAGAGGAAATGAGAAGAGGGGGTTAGGGTATGGCTAGCAATAGTGGCCGCCCCCCCCCCCCCCCCCACCCCTTTGCCCTTTTATAAGGCAGGCTTATTCCCTTTGGATTAGGGTCCAAAGTGGATAGGGTTGACCCATTCAAATTCTCTCTATATCTCTCCTTTATTCTTATCTCTTCCTTGTTTTTAGGGCTTTATTTTTGACCGATTCGAACCCTAAATCTATCCCTATGGCCGGCCTTATTAATGAAGGATCCAAATCCCTAAACAATAGGACTGGCCTTGACTAGGTCTCCCATACCTAGGGCCGGCCATTACTAGTGCATGGGGGTGTATAGTTTTACCAAAACGCCCTTATGTCACTAATTGACCATTCCTCGTGTGCGTTACTTTGCAAGTCACTCACAAGTGAAACTCACTAGTGATTTCACTAGGGCTGCAACTCGGGCAGGTTGGGTCGGGTTGGGGGTCAACCCAAGCCCAATCCAAGTACTAGAACCCTCAACCCTAACTCAACCCAACCCAACCTCCAAACCGAGATACCCAGCCCAAGCTCAACCCAAGCAAAAATTTCCATGCTTGGGTTGGGCTTGGGTTAGCCCAAGTTGGTAGGACGGGTCGGGTTGTGCGGGTTTGGGCATACTTATTTTCAATTATCGTTTAAAATTTTGTCATTTGAAGATAAAAAAAAAATTAAAAAGAACTTATACTTCCTAACACTATTATACAACTTTTTTTGTATTTCTATTCGTGCGATTTACTACATCATCCAATAATGCCTTTATTTGATAAGTAAGAAGGAAATAAAAATATGGGACTGAGAGAAATGGATGGCTGTGATTGTGACCACCCAACATGAGTACTCGGGATGATTGCGATTGTTTCATATATATACACTAGTGCATGACCGTGCCTGTCGGCACTGCAGCGGGCCCCCTTTGGCGGCAACACACATGTCAACAATGCAGTGGGCTGCCTTCAGCGGCAAGACACTGTTAGGATTGATGTGTTCTAAGCTTGTAAAACTTTATGTTTTGGTCTAATAAAGATTGATAGTTATTATTATATGAGATGCATATAGGTGTGTAACATAGTTACGTGTTCTTTTAAGAACAGAGAGCCATGGTTATATGGTAGTCCACTGAGTTGAAGACTGAGTGGATTGGTCCCATATAATCTAAATCAGTTCACAGCTATGATCAGGTTGGTCGCCTCATCATGTTAAACTGTTGGCGATGACAGTTCATGGGATGTCTTCACCATGGTCATCACCAGGCACAGTGTCTGTGGCTGAACGGAACTAACACGGTGTATAGATCAGTGAGCAGACACTGATACACTAAGCCGTGTTTTTGCTTAGGGTAAAACGGTCCTAAACCCTGAGGAACCACGTCTGATGGACTAACCAGTTGCGTGGTGCTTTGGCGCACCAATGTGTGAGGATCCGTATGCAGTGATCCAAAATCACGGTGTACTGGGTTATCCGGTTGGCGTTGCATTAGCGTGTCACTCCTGCAGGCCATCCACACCCCTGAAAGGAGGTGCGTTCCTTGGTGTGACTTACACTGTACCAAACCCAGGCCTGGTGGTCATCAGTCTTGACTGTTGATCGGGTTTGATTACTCGACGGGGTAATCAGAGGTACGATGTATAGGTCAACCTGAAAGAAACCAAGTCATATGATCATTCGAGTCTGACGGTAGTCTCCACCGCTCGAAGTGAATCATGGCATCAAGTGGAGGGCCAGCGAGTTTACCACTACTAAGCGGAGAGCAGGGGTATGATGGAGAACATAGTAAGTCTGGGTGAATTGGAATACAGCCTGAGTCGCACTCTGGGTGGCTACGCAGGTTGACTCGAGCTCAGAGGATCGATGGTACACTCGGGTAGTGTGTCGATCGAGCTTGAGTTGGAAGCCATGAACCCCGGTCCCTGATGGTTCCACCTTATCAACATTATGTACGGTTCTTGAACCATCTCCTCGGAACACCATAAGCACTAGGAGGAAGAAAGAAGTATACGCTCCGTGTGTGCTTGGCACTAGAGCACGGTAGATGCGTAACTATATGCGAGTACTAAGGGTTATGCCCGAGACTAGTATAGAGGCGCACGTAGTAATCCCTAGCCATAAGTGAACTTCGCTGCATAGGTGCGATGCACCGGGGTATGCTGCGAGTTGACTAGTTGACTTTGCTAGAGGCACCCTCTGGTGACCTCAGTTAATAGTAGGTAACTAGTAGATATCGCTTAAGTAATGGCCGCTAGGTATCGCACGCTAGAAATGGTCAAAATGAAGCGTTAGGGCGTTTTGGTAAAAACCTCACTTTGCCGGACCTCACTCTTGGCCGACCCTAGCAGTGGGAGACCTTGCTAGGGCCGGCCCTATGTTGTAGGGATGAGAATCCCTCATCTATAGGGGCCGGCCATATAGATAGGGATAGGGCCTAGAATCGGTTAAGATCGAGCCCTAAAATGTGGGAAAATGGATAAATACAAGGAGAGATAAAAAAAAGATAATGGAGAGATAATTGTGGGAGGTCTTTATCCCCTTGGATCCTTATCCAAGGGGGTAGGTCGGCCCTATATAAAGGGTTATAGGGGGCCGACCCTATGTGGTGCAAAAACCGAACCCCTCTCCCCTCTCATCTCTCTAGTTCTCTCCCTAGTCCATCTCCCGTTTTCCGCTTGCAACTTCGTCTTCCTCGCGTGGAGTTTTGAAGAAGGAGAAGGGTCGTTCTTCGGAGGCACTCAGAGATCCGAGAGCAACGTTCCGTGCATCGTGTGAGATCGGGTGAACAAGAAGGCAACATCTCCAATCGTACCATCAGCATCTTCACGAACAATCTTCTGTCTCCATCGACAAAGAAGACAATTCTCCACGGTTAAAAGATCCGTACGAAAGGTATGTGTAATCTAACATGTAGATCTAGCGAGTATAATGATTTGCATGCATGCTAGTTAATCATCACGTTAGATTACCGTTAGGGTTTTCGATTCACATGCATACACATGCACACATATGTAGATTAATTTCTATGAAAGTTTAAATCGTGTAACGTGCACCATGAACGGTCTTTCGACCGTAAAATCGTTTCCGCTGCGAGCCTCTACCATGGAATTATTTCCAACAATTGGTATCAGAGCCAGGTTAGTGGTGTGCGTTTCATATTTTTTCATGAAACCAATATGTGTGCGCATGATGAATGCGTGAATTCATCGGGGTTCTTACGCTTAGATCATGCATATGTTGTGCTTGTTCTATTAATCATTCTTGCAGGGCGCCGCTATAAAAATCTAGATCTATGTTTTGTGCTTGCTACCGGGGGTCAGACCACGAGTTAGCAATTGTCTGGATTTACTTTCTGTGTGTGGATATGTAATTGAGCCGTAGATTGGGCGAGTGATGGGGGTTGACCATCCTCGGTTCCCATGGCCTTTTTTCCTAGGTGTGTTTTCTTTTCTTTCTTGGAAATTATGTACGAGCGAGCACTTGCTCGAAGCGTACTAGACTTTTTCGGTTACAGATCGAGAAGAAAGATGTGCCAAAGAAATCCACCATCGGGAGCGTAAGCGGAACCCTGGAGGATGAAGACGATCCGGCAAAGTATTCGCGAGCGCGACGGACGAGCCGGACCGAGGGACCTTGCGAAGAAAGCTAGATGTATGCGCTGTGCTAATTAGGTTCAGGGGTCGGACCCTGAACTTAATTCAGTTTTAATGGTTGCTTTCTTTATTAGTTCTTTATGTTTCATATCGAACCCCGATGAGATAATGTGATTATCAGTTTTTAGAGGGATGCCTTTCCCCTCCGGTCCAAGTGACTGTTTGAGGATAGGATCCCGCTAGATGACGCCTATTATTTAGTTAACTTTTGATGTTAGTGGGATCCCATCACATATGGTTATGCTACCATTAGGTCAGCACCCGACTAGTCGGGTGTGCCTATTTGGCCAGCATCGAAATCAAAGATGCGATGGTGATCCATTGAACATCAATTGTCAAATTTATAAGCGAGGCGCCATGACTAGTGGGAGTCCTTTCCAGTGAGTCTGACTCTAGGATTAGCTCCAGAGCATTAGCGTGATAACCAATTTTGCAGAGCATCGATATTCTCGGAATATGTAATGTGACCCTTGAATGGAGAAATCCACTTGAGGCAGGGACTATGATATTCCGAGAATGATTAATGCTAGGCGAAAGGGCTTGAACGCTAGTGGGAGCATGGTGTGACCAGGGTCTAGTATATAGGAGGTCGCTACCTTTGCATTTGCATAAATTCATACTCGCAAAATAACCCTCATATATATAAGGGATGTAATAAAGACCTTTTTGAGATCCTCTGGCCTCCATGGCTAATCACTTCGTACTCGGGTGGAAGGGCATAACTCAACAACCCCCTCGGGTGAGAGCTGTGTTTTTCTATGCCAAGCTACTTAGTGATCTCCTTCGGGATATGGCGGTTACGGTGCCAAGTGTTCAGGCTTTACTCACCCTCGTGGGGGCCGTTAGACTTCCCGTGCTGTAATTACCTAAGCTCGTGGGTAAGCATCCTAAGTACACGTGAGGTATTCGTTGCGAAGACAACGGTGATCACGTGGTACTAGCCAAAAGATAACCATGGTCCATCAAAGCCCGTAGATGGCAGATTTGGATAGGGTCAAGGAAAAGACCCGTGTAAGCGGAAGACCTACACACTGCCCCCTCGGACAGGTGTAGCCTACTCCGAGATCTTACATACATAGTTAATTAATCCATAGAGATGGCTTCGCTTGAGGGTAGCGTTGACATATGGATATAATTAGCTTGTTTTAAAAATCCATAAAATAAGTTTTCATACATTCTCATTATTCAGTCTTTTATTTTCAGATGACCAAGTTAGACCCCCTGACCTCTATCCTAAATGACCACAAACTTACCGGTCCCAACTATGAGGACTGGAAGCGCAACCTGTATCTGGTCTTAAGAATTGGTAAACACATGACAGCCCTGAATGACCCTGAGTCGGATTTGCTAGGACCCAATGCCACAGAGGCACAGTTAAAGGCTTTCACTGACTGGAAGGAATCTAATGAAATATGTAAATGCTATATTATAGCATCCTTGCAAACAACTCTGCAGAAGCAAGTCGAGGAGATGCCCGACGCTTCTGACATGATGTTGTATCTGAAGGAGATGTTTGAAGGTCACAATCGCGTTACGCGATACCTTACCATCAAGAAACTCGTCGGCACTAAGATGTCCAATGGGACGCTGGTTCGGGAACACATGATGAAAATGTTTGGGTTCCAGAACGAACTAGCGACCATGGACATTGTGCTAGAAAGCGAGGTGATGACAGACATCTTCCTCTCGTCACTGTCTGGAGCCTTTGAAGGCTTTGTCACCAACTTTAATTTGAACAAGTTGGCTATGACAAATGCAGAGCTTCTGGGAGCTCTCTAGGCAGCTGAGGATGGCTTCAAGCAGAAGGGCGAAGCACTTCACGTGCAACACAGATCCTTCAAGAAGTCTGGTAAATCTCAGGGCAAGAAACATAAGAAGAAACCTAAGTCAGCGCCTGTGCAAGACTCTGCTGGGGCCTCTGGGTCTGGAGAATCAAAAAAACCGGGCACGAAGTGTTTCCGATGTGGCCAGAAGGGTCATTGGAAGAAGGACCGCAAGAAGCCTCAGAATGCTGGTGAAGGTAATCTACAACTCTTAGTTGTTGAATCATTTCTTTCAAGTAATAG
The DNA here is from genome assembly GCA_947650365.1 of Chamaelirium japonicum. NCBI lineage: Eukaryota > Viridiplantae > Streptophyta > Magnoliopsida > Liliales > Melanthiaceae > Chamaelirium > Chamaelirium japonicum. The sequence goes on along the minus strand of OX393549.1, from coordinate 70,398,666 downwards.
TTCTTTTGCTAGTTGGATTGTGGATTCAGGATCCACTAACCATGCATGTAACTCTCTTCAGGGGTTTCGAAAAAGCAGAAGGTTGCTTGATGGAGAGGTGACCTTGAGCATGGGAACTGAGGCCGTGGCTGCTGTTGAAGCTATTGGAGACGTTAATCTTAGTTTTTCAAATAATAAGACTTTGACTCTTAGAGATGTCTTTTATGTACCGTCCTTGAGACGTAACTTAATTTCTGTTTCTTCTTTAGTTAATGAAGGTTATTCAGTTTATTTTGATGCTTCTGGTGTGTCGTTTAAGCTGAATGAAACTTTTATAATAAGAGTAATGGTTCAGAATCATCTCTATGAAGTCAGTCCTAAATTTGAAAAAGATAACATAATAACTTCAGTATTTAATGTTAATTCATCTAAGGGTAAGAAACCTTCGGAGAATTTAATCCAATTGTGGCACTTACGGCTTGGGCATATTGCCTTAGACAGGATCTATAGGTTGGTAAAGGCCGGGCTTCTGGAAATAGATCCTACGGAGATCCTTCCCACCTGTGAATCCTGCCTGGAAGGCAAGATGACCAAGAGGGCCTTCAAAGGCAAAGGAGTAAGAGCTACTGAGGTATTGGAGTTAATCCATTCAGATATATGTGGACCCATGAGCGTCAAGGCGATAGGAGGCCATAAGTACTTTATCACTTTTACTGATGATTACTCAAGATATGGTTACAACCTTATGCATCGGAAGTCGGAATCCTTTGACATGTTCAAAGAGTTCAGGGCTGAAGTAGAAAAACAGACAGGTAAATGTATAAAAACTCTTCGATCTGATCGAGGAGGTGAATACCTATCTGATGAGTTCCTTGGGTATTTGGTGGAGCATGGGATAACATCCCAGTTAACTGTTCCAGGTACCCCACAACAGAATGGAGTCTCTAAGAGAAGGAATCGAACCTTGTTGGACATGGTTCGAAGCATGATGAGTTACGCCTGTTTACCAACGACCTTTTGGGGATATGCCCTTCAGACAGCAGCATATGTTCTAAACCACGTTCCGTCTAAATCAGTGCCTCAAACCCCTAGAGAACTATGGTCAAGGCAAAAGCCAACACTACAGCATTTCAGAATATGGGGATGTCCTGCACATATGCGGATAGACAAGAGGGAAAAGATGGAGCCAAAGTCTAAAGCATGTCTGTTTGTAGGGTATCCCAAAGAGACTAAAGGTGGACTATTTTATGATCCTGAGGAAAAGAAGGTAATCGTTTCAACGAATGCTATTTTCCTAGAACATGATTATATTATGGACCACAAACCTGCTAGTAAGGTAGTTCTGGATGAGCTGCTGGATACTAGTACAGATAGCACATCTAAAAGCATAGTGGGAGCTGACATCACAGACATTAATATACCAGAAACTATAGAACCAATTTATCCTGTAACACAACCACCACCTCGTCGCAGTGGGAGAAACATCAGAGCTCCTAACAGATACTATGAAGAAACCTTATTGGTTGATCCAGAAGGTCAGGAGAATGACCTACTGAGCTATGATGAGGCAGTAGGAGCTTCTGACGGCTCTGACTGGCAAAAAGCTATGGAGGCAGAAATTGCATCAATGTCCCATAACGCAGTCTGGACTCTTATTACACCATCATCCAATATTAAACCTATTGGGTGTAAGTGGGTGTATAACAAAAAGAGAGAATCCGATGGTACAATTGAGACTTATAAAGCTAGATTAGTTGCCAAGGGTTATACCCAGAGAGAAGGAATCAACTTTGATGAAACCTTCTCGCCGGTAGCTATGATAAAGTCTATTCGGATCCTCCTATCCATTGCAGCCCATTATAACTGGGAGATCTAGCAAATGGATGTCAAGACAGCATTCCTTAACGGGAATTTGGAAGAAGACATTTATATGATGCAGCCACCAGGTTTTGAGTCAGAGGGTCAGGAATATCTAGTTTCAAGTTGCAAAAGTTTATTTATGGACTAAAGCAAGCATCTAGAAGTTGGAACATCCATTTTGATCAGACAATCCAGTCATATGGATTTACTCAAAACGAGGATGAACCATGTGTATACAAGAGGAGTGATAAGACTACAGTGGTATATTTGATACTTTACGTGGACGATATTCTACTTATTGAAAATGATGTAGGAACATTGTCAACGGTAAAGGTCTGGTTGTCAACACAGTTCGATATGAAAGACCTAGGTGAAGCGAGTTATGTTTTGGGGATCAAGGTAACACGAGATCGCCAGAACAGGATTCTCTCGCTGTCACAGGCCGCGTATATAGATAAGGTTATGGCTAGGTTTGACATGCAAAACTCCAAGAAGGGTTTTGTGCCATTTAAGCATGGCAAAAAACTGTCTAAGGATCAATGTCCTAAGACACCTGAGGAGAGAGCAGAAATACAGAAGATACCTTATGCTTCGGCATTAGGTAGTCTAATGTATGTTATGCATTGTACAAGGCCAGATATCTGTTTTGCAGTAGGCATGATGGGTCGATTTCAGTCGAATCCAGGTCCAGATCACTGGACAGCTGTGAAGTGTATACTCAAGTACCTTCGTAGAATAAGGGACTATGAGTTGGTTTACACTGCACAAGAACTGACGTCGATTGGATACACAGATTCTGACTTTATGTCAGATTTGGAATCCAGAAAATCGACATCGGGTTTTGTGTTTATATTAGGAGGAGCAGCGGTTAGTTGGCAGAGTGTGAAGCAGAAATGCATCGCAGACTCTACCACAGAGGCTGAGTACGTTGCAGCGTGCGAGGCAGCCAAAGAGGCGGTATGGCTCAAGAAATTTCTTACGGATTTGGGGTGCGTACCAGAGGCCCAGTTACCTATTATGTTTTACTACGACAATAGTGGGGCGGTAGCACAAGCAAAGGAGCCAAGACATCACCAAAAGGGAAAGCACATCGAGCGCAAGTTCTACTTGATTCGGTAGTTTCAAAAGCAAGGGCGAGTAGCGGTGACACAGATTGTATCTACAGATAATGTTACTGATCCTTTCACAAAGGCAATACCTAGCAAGGCATTCGAGCGACATGTGGACGCGATGGGAGTTAAAACCGTTTTGCTATGCTAGACCAAGTGGGAGATTGTTAGGATTGATGTGTTCTAAGCTTGTAAAACTTTATATTTTGGTCTAATAAAGATTGATAGTTATTATTATATGAGATGCATATAGGTGCGTAACATAGTTACGTGTTCTTTTAAGAACAGAGAGCCATGGTTATATGGTAGTCCACTGAGTTGAAGACTGAGTGGATTGGTCCCATATAATCTAAATCAGTTCGCAACTTTGATCAGGTTGGTCGTCTCATCATGTTAAGCTGTTGGCGATGACAGTTCATGGGATATCTTCACCATGGTCATCACCAGGCATAGTGTCTATGGCTGAACGGAACTAACACGGTGTATAGATTAGTGAGCAAACACTGATACACTAAGCCGTGTTTCTGCTTAGGGTAAAACGGTCCTAAACCCTGAGAAACCACGTCTGATGGACTAACCAGTTGCGTGGTACTTTGGCGCACCAATGTGTGAGGATCCGTATGCAGTGATCCAAAACCACGGTGTACTGGGTTTCCCGGCTGGCGTTGCATTAGCGTGTCACTCCTGTAGGCCATCCACACCCCTGAAGGGAGGTGCGTTCCTTGGTGTGACTTACAATGTACCAAACCCAGGCCTGGTGGTCATCAGTCTTGACTGTTGACCGGGTTCGATTACTCGACGGGGTAATCAGAGGTACGATGTATAGGTCAACCTGGAAGGAACCAAGTCATATGATCATTCGAGTCTGACGGTAGTCTCCACCGCTCGAAGTGAATCATGGCATCAAGTAGAGGGACAACGAGTTTACCACTACTAAGCGGAGAGCAGGGGTATGATGGAGAACATAGTAAGTCTGGGTGAATTGGAGTGCAGCCTGTGTCGCACTCTGGGTGGCTACGCAGGTTGACTCGATCTCAGAGGATCGATGGTACACTCGGGTAGTGTGTCGATCGAGCTTGAGTTGGAAGCCATGAACCTCGGTCCGTGATGGTTCCACCTTATCAACATTATATACGGTTCTTGAACCATCTCCTCGGAACACCATAAGCACTAGGAGGAAGAAAGAAGTATACGCTCCGTGTGTGCTTGGTACTAGAGCACGGTAGATGCATAACTATATGCGAGTACTAAGGGTTATGCCCGAGACTAGTACAGAGGCGCACGTAGTAATCCCTAGCCATAAGTGAACTTCGTTGCATAGGTGCGATGCACCGGGGTATGCTGCGAGTTGACTAGTTGACTTTGCTAGAGGCACCCTCCAGTGACCTCAGTTAATAGTAGGTAACTAGTAGATATCGCTTAAGTAATGGCCGCTAGGTATCGCACGCTAGAAATGGTCAAAATGAGGCGTCAGGGCATTTTGGTAAAAACCTCACTCTGCCGGACCTCACTCTTGGCCGACCCTAGCAGTGGGAGACCTTGCTAGGGCCGGCCCTATATTGTAGGGATGAGAATCCCTCATCTATAGGGGTCGGCCATATAAATAGGGATAGGGCCTAGAATCGGTTAAGATCGAGCCCTAAAATGTGGGAAAACAGATAAATACAAGGAGAGATAAAAAGGAGATAATGAAGAGATAATTGTGGGAGGTCTTTATCCCCTTGGATAGGTAGGCGGGCCCTATATAAAGGGCTATAGGGGGCCGGCCCTATGTGGTGCAAAAATCGAACCCCTCTCCCCTCTCATCTCTCTAGTTCTCTCCCTAGTCCATCTCCCGTTTCCCGCTTGCAACTTCGTCTTCCTCGCGTGGAGTTCTGAAGAAGGAGAAGGGTCGTTCTTCGAAGGCACTCAGAGATTCTAGAGCGACGTTCCGTGCATCGTGTGAGATCGGGTGAACAAGAAGGCAACATCTCCAATCGTACCATCGGCATCTTCGCGAACGATCTTCCGTCTCCATCGACAAAGAAGACAATTCTCCGCGGTTAAAAGATCCGTACGAAAGGTATGTGTAATCTAACATGTAGATCTAGCGAGTATAATGATTTGCATGCATGCTAGTTAATCTTCACGCTAGATTGCCGTTAGGGTTTTCGATTCACGTGCATACACATGCACACATATATAGATTAGTTTGTATGAAAGTTTAAATCATGTAACGTGCACCATGAACGGTCTTTCGACCGCAAAATCGTTTCCGCTGCGAGCCTCTACCATGGAATTATTTCCAACAGACACCCCCCGGCCAATACCACCCCTATCCCCACCCCCACCGTCGTATGCGGCGACAACACACCTGACCGCCTTTGTCAACAAAATACTTTCAGCGGCAACATCGGCCCCACCCCGACGGACCGACAACCTCGACACCACCAACAATAGCCATTGTTGTGACATTCACTGCCACCTAAGCGACCGTCTTCGATGGTAATACACTGGCACGTCGCCATCAAACCACCGAACCAAAAACACCAAACACCGCCGCCGGAACTACTCGCCGCTGCCAAACCGAACCAAACCTAAACCTAACCCTAACCCTAAGGTCTACAGGCCATGGGATGAACCCTAGGCCTAGGAACTGCAATCGAACCACCGAACCGCCGCCGTCGGAGCTGCTCGTCATTGCAGCTGCCGCCGCCATCTCTATTGCTCGTCGATGTTACCACCACCTCTGTTGCTCTCCGCTGACATCGCCGCATATATATATATATATATATATATATATATATATATATATATATATATATATATATATATATATATATGAGGAGGGATACTCTTACTCATGGCCTCTCACTCATATAGTTACCTATGATTTGGGCCCTCCATTAGATCCCGACGTACGGTTCGGATTAGATATGGAGTTAAAGCAATGGTGTCCATATTAAATGCGGGTTTTTAATAAGGGCTTTTAATACGGGCATTTAATGCGTACACCATTGCTTTAACTCCCCATCTAATCCGAACCGTACGTCGGGATCTAATGGAGGGCCCGGATCATAGGTAACTATACGAGTAAGTAGCCATGAGTAAGAGTATCCCTCCCCTATATATATATATATATATATATATATATATATATATATATATATATATATATATATATATATATATATATATATATATATATATAGAAAGAGAGAGAGAGAGAGAGAGAGAGAGAACCCTTCGGATCGCACCCTGCTAATGAATCGCAATCCTCCCGATCGCACTCTCTGATGAATCGCAACCATCCAGGTCACACCCTGCCAATGAATCACAATCCTCCCGATTGCACTCTCCGATGAATCGCAACCATCCGAAACGTTTTGTCTAAATCCTCCCGATCGCACTCTCCAATGAATCGCAATGATCCGGAACGTTTTGTCAATATTGGTAATCGGAGACAGTCATGGCTGATATGACTAATGCTACTCTTCAATTATTTTGACAGGGTGGCATACTATTTGCCAAACCATTGGAGGGCAGCCTTTATTGTCTTACTACCTAAGGTGGCTAACCCTTCATTGCCTTATCATTTTCGGAGATTATTATTCTTGGTCAGGAGGCCTTGCGTTCAATGAACTACGCAGGGTCTCAATTCGCATGTTCTTGCCCTTAATTTGGACATAGAAGCAAGCATATGACTCGATGGAATGGTCGTGTTTATTTATAAGGTGATGTCGCATGGTCTTTTATGCGATTTACCCTGAAATGGGAGGAAAACTTCCGAGTAGGTCAGTGAGTATTTTTCGAAGGGATTTTTTGAAAATTTTTTTTGATGACTGACCATTGGCATTGCGCTACGTACCCTACATAAGGGTAAGGAGACCGCCGTCGCTTGTTATATAGATGGGCTAACAAAAGGGAAATTAACGTCTGTGTATTTATTTAAACCTCAGAGGTTCCATGTAATTACCCCAAACCTCAGGGGGGTCAGTTTAAATACCCCAAACCACAGTAGGTCTATTTCTCCCAATGTCTAAACTCTAGATTCAGATGAGCACATCCATAGCAATTTCGGTGGTGGCGATGCCATACCCGGGGCGAGGCCACATCAACCCCATGCTGAACCTCTACCACCTCCCGTGACCTCCTCGTCACCGTCGTCCTCACCGAGGAGTGGATCGGCCAACTTCGCTCTGGACCCACCCCTCTGCCGCCTCTGCCCTCCAACCTTCGCCTCAGCTCCATCCCCAACGTCATCCCCTTCGAGATGGGCCACGACGTCGACTACATCGGATTCCTGAAGGCCGTCTATACCAAGATGGATGCCCCTTTCGAGCGGCTCCTCGATCGGCTGGCGCCGCCGGCCACCGGGATCGCGGCAGACACCTACCTGCCGTGGGCGGTGGCGGTGGGACGCCGCCGAGGGGTCCCGGTGTACTCGCTCTACCCCATGGCCGCTTCCTTCTTCTCCGTTCTCTACCACGTTGACCTCCTCCCCATCTCCGTTCACACCCCTGTTCTTTACTCGTTTGATACGGAGAGAGAAAGAGAGGGGGGGGAACAAAGGGAGAGATACGGAGAGATTTTTCTTGCCTTTTTTACTGTGCATAGATGAGCTCTATTTTATCGTTAGATCAAAAGATGAAGATCAGATCTATCCGTCCTTTTTGTCTAGTCAACATTGGCTTCCATTTTGCCCTAGTCAGCACAAAACCACCGTGCCATGTTATATAGATATCAAAGACTCACAAACATACATGAGTACTCGGTTTCGAGTTGGGTCAGGTTGCCCGACCGCTTAACCCAAGCCCGACCCAAATTCAACTCAGGTTATATTTTCTCAACCCTAATCCAACCCAATCTTCAAATACATCAATCCAAACCCGACCAAAATTTGGGTTGGGTCGGATTCAACCCGCCCAAGTTACAGCCCTAGATTTCACTATTCACTGAGGTTCCCGAAGGGTACCCCTAGTAATGTCAACTAGTCAACTCGCAACATGTCCCGGTGCATCACACCTATGTAGCGGAGTTCACTTATGGAAAGTGATAACTACATGCGCCTCTGTACTAGTCTAGGGTTTCTCTTAGTACTCGTATATAGTTATGCATCTACCGTGCACTAGTGCGAAGCACACACGAAGCGTAGATATAAACTTCTCGCTTTCTCCAACTGTGTTCTGTGTTTCGAGGAGATGATTCAAGAACCATACATAATGTGGATAAGGTGGAACCTTCAGGGACCAGGGTTTATGGCTTCTAACTTGAACTCGATCAATACACTACTCGAGTGTACCATCGATCGTCTAAGCTCAAGTTAACCTGCGTAACCACCCAGAGTGCGACGCAGGCTATACTCCAATTCACCCGGACTTACTATGTTCTCCCATATACCCCTGCTCTCCGCTTAGTAATGGTAAACTCATTGTTCCTTCACTTGGTGCCATGACGTAAATCGAGCGGTGGAGACTACTGTTAGACTCGAGTACTTATATGACTCGGTTCCTTTCAGGTTAACCTATACATCGTACCACTGATTATCCCATCGAGTAATCAAACCCGGTCAACAGTCCAACTGATGACTACCAGGCCTGGATTTAGTACAGCATAAGTCAGACCAAGGTACATACCTTTCGCAAAGGAGTGTGAATGGTTTGCAGGAGTGGCATGCTGATACAACGCTAATAGGGTAACCCAATACACCGTGGTTTTGGATCACGTAACTGGATCCTCACACATTGGTGTGTCAAAGCACCACACAACTGGTTAGTCTATCAGACGTGGTTCCTCAGGGTTTATGACCATTTTACCTTAATTAGAAACACGGATTAGTGTACTGGTGTCTGCTCACTGATCTGTATACCGTGTTGGTTCCGTTTGGCCATAGACACTGTGCCTGGTGATGACCATGGTGAAGACTCCCAATGCACTGTCATCTCCAATAGCTTATCAAGATGAAGTGACCAATCTGATCATAGCTATGAACTGATTTAGGTTACAAGGGACCAATCCACTTAGTCTTCAACTCAGTGGACTACCATGTACACATGACTCTCTATTCTTAGAAGAAAACGTAACTATCTTATGCACCAATATGCATCTCATATAATAACATTCAACCTTTATTATTAGATCAAATCATGGAGTTTTACAAACTTAGAACACACCAATTCTAATAGGGGACTCTATTGATTTGAGGATATGAGTGAGATTTGTCGATTAGATTTACACTAAAGCTAAACAATTCAAGACGTAAGTTCACCATCAGCTCGCATATCCTACAGATCGACATTAAGCAAAGGTTCAAGTCGAGAGGCACATTCTGTCTATACATAACTCTCATAAGAACTTTAAACAACTTCTTTTAAATTGATTTTTAATATTTCATGCTTCTGGGGGATTGTTACAAAAAACTCCTCTTTTGTCCTGAGAATGAAAATGTGTGTTTTGAGTTTAGTCCCATATTGTCCGGAAAGAGAACTAGAGTTGCATATTTAATAGAACTCCCCTTTTAGGGTCTTGTAGGTTCACAAGAGCCAAGGCCTGGCCCACCACACGTGCGCGCCCGCATCGAGTCGGGTCGGGGGTCGGTTTGCGTAGATGCGAATAAGCTTTGGGATACTTTTTTGGGCTATATTTAATTTTTATCTTTAAGATTTTGGACCTGTCTGTTACCAAAGAGTAAATATCGTATGTTACAGAAAAGTAACAGTTGCAGGTTAAAGATTATGTTACCAACCATTATGGGTTAAGTCTATAATATTTGTAACGCCTTTTTACTGTAGTCTAACGGCTCTGGTGGAGGGCTCTATATAAGATTGAGAGGGTCCAGGGATGTCAGAGACACACAGAAGAATTTCTTATACCTCTCTTTCTGTTCGATTATTATGTTGTTCGTCTGGAGTACGCTTAGAGTTTCATTGATCTTGGTCTTGGGTGTTGGAGCATGCTGCTGACCGTCGTTGAACCCTTGGGAGCTATCGTTGGAGGCCGAAGCACACCTGTGTCAGCGGTGATTAAAGCTTTTAGGGCACCGTGATCTGCACAAGCTTCAACGTCATCTTATTCAACCGATAAGTTATATTTCACTTTCTTTTGTTTCTAAACCTTTGTCTGTAGACATACCTATAGGTTCCCAATGACTATTCACTAATTTTGATTGCTATCAAATGTATAGAAACCCACATAGGAGGGAGGTGGAGGAGGAGTAATGGATCGACAATGGCGGAGACGGACGCTGGCTTGTAAACGGTTAGATATGGCGACGAAAGTGAGCAGTGATCTGCACGGGGTTGGAGGCTACGATGTCCTGCATGGGATCGAAGATGGTGACAATGAGAGGAGGGCAAAAGGATGGAAGAAAAAGTGAGTTGCTCTTATTAGATGGAATGTGCTAGTATTCTATTAGTCCCACCTCGGTTGTGGTAACGTAATGGTGTGCGTTCTCTCTATATATAAAGAGAGGTAGTCTTATGTAATGACAATGAGATTGATGAGATAATACAAGGAGTTTTTCTCCCCAAACCTATTCTCTCTCCCTTTCTCTTCGTAACATGGTCTCAGAGCCAACCCTCTTGGCCTAGGGTTTCGACGCTTTCCTCTCGGCCTCGGCCTCCTCGGTCATCGTTGACGACATCGAGGAGGCCAGGTTCAGTAAAAATTAGTTTTTTCCCGTCTCTCTCTTCGTAACATGGTAACATTGATGTTCTTCTCTCTTTACCAGCCGACCTTGGGCCGGTCCCGCCGTTGCCATGCGCCGTGCTTGATACTGGTTGTTCTCCTCGATGCCAACGGTGTAGAGCCAGAGTCGGAGATGGCGAGCACCTGGCCTTGTTATGTGACGCTCACCGGATCCTCCGCTCGTCGGACGGCCTCCCATGTTACATGCCATGTCGCGCCGATCGGCAGTCGCCTTTGTTGGCTCTCTACCGCAGATCCGGACACCGCCCTTGCGATCCGGTGCTACCACGGCATAGGGGGGGAGGGCAGATTCGGTCGACCTCCTCCCCTGCGTGCAATCCGATGTCGTCCCTGTCTCCGGCACAGCAGCACGGGGGGCCAGATCCTGACTTTGCGCCGCGCCCGGCTCTGCACCATCGGCCTCACCTCCAGCCTCTCCTGTCACCGACCGCCTGCCCTTTGTGCAGATATGCGCCCCTGCGCCGGCCTCCCTCCCTCGCGCCGACCACGTCTCTAATCTCCCCGCGCCGGCCTCCTTCCTACTGTTAGGTTTGATGTGGTCTACAGCTCGCAAAACCCTAGGTTTGGCTATATATAGTTGATAGTTTATTTAGGATTGTATAAAGGTATGTATTATTATACGTGTTCTATTTAAAGAACTTAAGGAGCCATGGCTATATAGTAGTCCATCTGAGTGGGAGACTCAGTGGATCGGTCCTATGAGCCTAAATCGTTCACAGCTCTGATTTGGGTTGGTCGCCCTATCAGGATAAGCTGTTGGAATGACAGAGCATGAGAATCTCCATAATGGTCATTACCAGGCACAATGTCTGTGGCCGAACAGAACCAACACGGTGCACAGATCGGTGAGCAGACACCGGTGCACATAGCCGTGTTTCTGCTTAGGGTAATCGGTTCTAAACCCTGAGGAACCGTGACCGGTGGACTAACTAGTTGCGTGTAACTTTGATTCATCAACGTGTGAGGGATCTAACCACGACCCAATACCACGGTGCGCTGGGTTACCGGCCTGACGTTGCATCGGCACGCCACTCTTGCAGGTCATCCACATCCTTATCGGTAGGTGCGTTCCTTGGTATGACATACACCGCACTAAACCCAGGCCTGGTGGTCAGCAGTTGAGCTGTTGACCGGATCCGGTTGCTTGGCCAAAGCGATCGGAGGTGCGATGTGATAGTCAACCTGGAAGGAACCTAGTCATATAGTCACTCGAGTCTGACGGTGCTCTCCACCGCTCGAGTTGACTCATGGCACCAAGTGGAGGGACATTGTATTACCAATACTAAGCGGAGAACAGGGGTATGCGAGAGAGCTTAATAAGTCTGGGAGAATTGGAGTGCAGCCTGCGTCGCACTCTGGGTGGCCACGCAGGTTAACCGGGACCCAGAGGATTGACAGGGACACTCGGGTAGTGTGTCGATCGGGTTCGGTTGGAAGCCATGAATCCTAGTCCCTGAAGGTTCCACCCTATCCACGATCATTACGGATCAATACTTTTTTCTTGTCTCACAGCATATTATGAGTTGAAGAAATAATGCCTAATCGTCCTGTGTTCCGTGAGTGCATCGCACTGGAGCATGGTGGTAGCACAGGACTAAGTGTGTTCACTAGGGGGCAACCCCAGAGTAGTGTAGAGACATACGATGTTGCCATTATACCATGAGGAGTATATTCCGTGTGTGCGTGTTGCACTAGAACGCAGAATGCGAGTTTAGTAATTTTTACTATGGGGCACCCCACCTTTTACTAAGGGCACCCTAGTAAATAGTAAAAATACTATTCATCATCCCATGGTGTATTGACTTGTTGCTGATGCCGATGAGGTGCCCTAAGTGTTAGGGTGCATTATCGTGCACGTAGATGGGCCATACATTGTCCCGCATGAGGTGAACGACCACTAGATGCATGGGGGCATTTTGGTCATTACAAAATGTCCCGCATGCCCTAGTGGCCGCCATCCTCACTAGGGCTAGCATGCATGGCCATAAAACTTATAATTAAGGGATTAATTCAGATTTGAATGATTTTGAATCATCTCCTTAATTGCAACAATTATAATATGGCAACTAGTATTAAAAAGGGGCATTGAATTTGAGAGTAATGAGAGGGAGAGAGAGAGGAACGGTTTCAAATGACAAGAGAGAGTGAGGGGCACAAATTTCAGATCTGAAATGGTGCATCCTTCTCATATTTCCGATGAAGAACCAAAGCCCCTTCGCTTATGGTTCGGATTTTTGTAATCTCTCTCTCTCGGGTTCATCTCTTCTCTCTCCCTCATCTTCTTCTCCAAGTGTGTGTGTGAGATTGATGGAGATCGCTTGCACTCTGAGGCACTCAGAGATTAGAGTGCAAGGATCCGGGATGATATGTGAGATCGGGTGAATCCGAAGAGATTCATTTCTCTCTTGCATGAGGATCCGGCTCGAGATTGCTGCCCAGATTTTACGGGAAGATCTGCACTGTTTTGATTACTGCAGGAGTTATAGAAGTCCAAATGACTTCAAACCGGTTGCCAACTCTTGACGTTGAAGTCTTCTTTCCGGCAAATCAAGTTTCGCTCCATTCCGATGTCGGGATAGAAAGTTACGGCCTTTGCACTGAAAGGTGTTTGTGCAGATCCGAATTTGTCTTCATCAATATTGAAGCAATTCTTCGCGGTGTTAAATCCCGCACGAAGGTATAACCTACTAACCCCTAGATCTATCATAATGCATACATATGAGATATGTCAATCATTTCGATAGATGACTATAGGGGTTCGATTCGTATTTGTTTTATCATTTACGCATATGATTAATATGAATGAAAATTTTAAAATGTACCGCACACCGAAACGATCCTCGGGATCAACTCCACCTTCCGCTGCGCCTCCGATATCATTCCAACAAATGGTATCAGAGCCATTTTGGTGTGCGATTCATGAGAAAAATTTTCATGGAATGAATCGTATGTGCATTTGATGAACGAATGCGTCACCGGGGTTTGCGTAGATCATATATTCATATATGTCGCATGTTATGCATAGTGTGTTTTACAGGGCGCCGCTATAGTGTGATTGTTTGCTTTCGGGGGTCGGACCCCGAAATATAATTGCATGGTATTTCGATTGTTTTTGTGATGGATGAATGTAAGGCATAATGGGACAAGCGCGTGGAGGTTGACCACGGCTTGGTTTTTCCCGGCCCTTATTTCTATTCTTGTCTTTATTCTTCTACCTAGGAAAATGTGTACGAACGAGCAATTGCTCGGAGCGTACTAGTATTTTCAGTTACAGGTTGAAGTCTTGGAGGACAAGGATAGATCAGAGATTCATCACTGGAGGACCGAGCGCGGTGGCCCAAAGTAAGGAATATTTGGAAGATGTCATTGAAGAAATGTCAGAGCATTGCTAGTCAGGTTCAGGGGTCGGACCCTGAACTTGATATCAATGGATGTTTGTTTTTTCTTTGGTTGGATATTTCTTTAAACCCCGGTGAAAGAATATAATCTGATGCAGTATGTGGTAGATTGTGGGATGCCCTTTCCCCACTATTTGTGGGATGCCTTTTCCCCACTTGGTCCATGCGACCATTAGGTTAGATCTCTATTTATTGACACCCGTAGTCTAATTGGTGTTTGATGGTAGTTGGATCCCATAACACTCGGTTATGCCACCGTTAGGTAGAGGTCCGACGGAGGTTGTCGGATGTCCCTAATTGGTTTGACATCGAAACCAATAGTGATGTGGTGATCATCTACGACATCAGACATCAAGTTACATATGAGGAGTCATACTAATGGGAGACCTTTCCTAGTATGTCTAGACCATAGGCTAGGCTCTAGAGCACAAAGGGTAATGATCATTTTATTTAGTATCGAAGGCTTGGAGAGTACGTAATGTGATTCTCGGGAGAAAGGTGACAACTGAGTATCCACGGGATAGGGACTATGGTCCTTTCCAAGTCTATCTATACTTTATAAGAGGTCTTAACTCTAGTGGGAGCGCGGTATGACCAGGGTCTAGGTCTAGGTTATCGCAACCTAGGAACTAAAATACTTGCATTAAAATAACCCTCACTATAATTAAGGGATGTGAAAGAGGACTCAGTGTGAGTGCCCCTGGCCTCCACGGCCAATTGCTGAATTTCTGGGTGATAGGGTATGACTCAATATCCCCCTCGGGTGAGAGTTATGTTCTGTCATGCCGGAGGCTTAGCAGTCTCCTTCGGGATATGGTGGTCACGATGCCAGGAGAGAAGGGCTTTTCCCGCCCTCGCGGGGGCCGCATGAACTCCTGTGTCGTGATTGCCTAGGCTGGTGGGTAAGCATCCGAAGCACCCGTGAGGCTACCCGTTGCGTCGCATGGAGATCACGGGGGGCTGGCCAAAAGGTACCATGGTCCATCATAATCCGGTTGTGGCAGATTTGGATTGGGTCGGAAAGATCCGATGTGAGCGGAGGACGATACACACTGCCCCCTCGGGCGGGTGTATCCGAATCTGAGATCTCGCATACATGGTAAATTACTCCATGGAAATGTCTTCGCTTTGAGGGTAGCGTTGGCATATGGATGTAATTAGCTTGTTTTAATAATATCCTTAAAATAAGTTTTAATACAATCTATATTCAACCATAGATTCCCTGTTCGCTATCCCATTAGAGAACTAGATAACGGGTACCAACTTCGTAGATCGGTAATGCCATCATGATCTTATATTTAGGGTTAGTAAACTACAATGACTATAAATCTTAATGTCCCTAAACCAGACCTATCGGGTCTAGATGCCACTGTAGTACAGGATATGGCATATAACGACTAACGAGAGTCTGTAGAGATGTGCAAGTGCTATGTCATAGCATACTTGCAGACAACTCTTCAGAAGTAAGTCAGACATATGTCGGGTCCTCTGATGTAATGTTCTGTTACAGCATCAGATGTCTGAGGGGCGCAGTCAAATGACTCGCTATCTCACCATTAAGAAACTCATCAGCACTAAGATGTTTGATGGAATACTGGTTTGGAAACACATTCTTGGGTTCCAGAGCAAACTGGTTTTCTTTGAAATATTGCTAGATGTCGAGGTGATAGAGAACATCTGTCTTGCATCCTTATATGGAACCTTTGAAGGCTTTGTCAGAGACTTCAGCCTTACAAGCTGGAGATGACAAATGCGGAACTTCTGGGAGCTATCCAGTTCACTAAGGATGGGATCAAGATTAAAGGTAATTCCTTTAGTGCGTAACTTAGGCTTTCTATGAAGTGCCTAAAAGTAAGAACTGATCAGAAACTAAAAACAATGACTGTATAGAATCAGGAGCGGACTCTTAAGTTTGGTGAAGCCTAGTGCGAAAGTGCTTCCGATATGGCAACAGAAGGGGCATTGGAAGATTGAACATATGGTCTCAGGGTGCTAGGACAGGTAAACATCAACTCTTGGTAGAGTCGAATTGCCATCTAGTAGCAGTGCTTCTGCTTCTTGAAATATGGACTTCGTGTCTATAGAGATTCAAGGAAAGTAGAAGGCTACTTATTGGTAAGGTGGTCCTAACATAGATACTGATACCATAACAACTGCAGAAGCTATTAATATGTTATCTTAGATTTTTCGATAGAAGGATTTTGATCCTTAGACATTTAGTTATGTTTCCTCCAAGCTAAATAAAGGTTTTCAGTTCTAATCGATGGCTTTAGTGCATCTCTTAAACTGAATAGGTACCTTCATTGCTAAAGGAATAGTTCATAATAATCTCTTTGTATTAAAATCTAGTTCGAAAATAGATTACATAATAGCTGTAGTATCTAATTCATATTCATCTTATTCCTTGGGATAACTTAATCCAATTGTGGCTCCTATGACTTAGATATATTGTCTCAGACATAATTCAAAGGTTAGTGAAGGCTGAGTTTCTAGATACAGACCCCTTGGAGACCCTTCCGACCTGCGAGTCTTGTTTGGAAGGTAAAATAACTAAAAAGGGCCACTGAGGTATTGGATTTTGCCCATTCTGACGTATGTGGTTCCAAGAGTATCCAGATGGATGATATCCATTGGATGAGTTCCATAGCTACCTGATGGGGCATGGGATGATATCCCAGTTAATTGCTCCAGGGACACCATGCCAGAATGGAATATCCAAGAGAAGGAATCAGACCCTGTTGGACATGGTCTAAAGAATGATAAGTTTTGCCAAGTTTACTACCCACCTTCTATGGGTTACACCTTGAGACACAGTAGAGTATATCTTGAATAATATCTCATCTAATCAGTGCCTCATACCCCTGAAAAGCTGTGGTCTGAGCGAAAGCCTATACTACGGCATTTTAGTATATGGGGATGTCCTGCATATGTGCAGAAGGACAAGAGGGATAAGATGGAGACTAAGTTCAAGGTGTATCTGTTTATAGGTTATCCTAGAAAAATATAAGGTGGACTATTCATGATCCTGAGGAATAGAAGGTGATCGTTTCTACGAATGCCATTTACCTAGAGCGGGATTCTATTATAGACCATATGTTCACTAGTAAGGTAGTTCTGGGTGAATTACTGGATACTAGTGGAGAGCGCATGATCGAAAACGTAGTGGTAATAGATGATGCAGACACTAGTATACCAGAAACTGTAGAAATAATTTGCTTTGTACCACAACCATCTTGTCGCAGTGGGAGCACCATTAGAGCTCTTGAAAGATTTTGTGGACAAACTTTGTGAATTAGTCCATAAATTCAAGAGGATGGCCCTTTGAGCTACGACGAAGTAGTGAAATTTTTTGACAGAACTGTCTAACAGAAAGTCAAGGAGACAAAGCTTGCATCAGTGTTCAGTGATACTCTTTTGTACCAGGGTTCATCATAGCTTTATTAAAGCATATTTGGATTGGGTCAAAGTTAAAGACCTGTGTAAGCGGATCACTGTGCGCACCCTCCCTCGAGTGGGCGTATACTGAACCTAAGGCTTGCGCACCTAGCAACTTAGCCCATTGGGTAGAAGTTGGCAGAAGAGAGGATATATGATGCAGTTTCCAGGCTTAGGAGTTAGCAGGTCAGGAATACCTGGCTTACAGAATTGCAAAAGGTTCATTTATGGACTAAAGCAAGTATCCAGGAGAAACAATATCTATCTTGATCAAGTATGATCTATTCATACAGATTTGATCAAAATAAGTCAAGTGTGTACAAGAAGAGTGATGGAACTATAGGGGTGTACCTAGTACTTTACATAGACGATGTTCTACTGATTGAAAATGAAGTAGGAACGTTGCCTAAGTTAAATGTCTGTTTATTATCTTAATTCGACTGAAAGACCTTCGTGAGACGAGTTATGTTCTGGAGATCATGGTAACTCGAGATCATCAGAACAAGATTCTCACGCTATCACAGGCTATGCATAGAGATATGGTTCTAGCCAGAATCAATATACAAGACTCCAAAAGGGGTTTATTGCTAAAGCTTGAAACTGTCGAATGATATAAATCATTTGACACCTAAGGAGATGGCAGAAATACAGAAGGTGCCCTATGCTTATACAAAGGGTAGTCGTATGCCATGAATGTATAAAATGCTAGTTATCTGTTGCGTAGTAGGAATGGAGGGTCGGTTTTAGTCGAATCCGGGTCCAGTTAGCTGGACTGATGTGAAGAGTATACTCGATATCCTCGTCAAACAAGGACTACGAGCTAGTTTACACTTCACAAGACTTGACGCCGATTGGATGCACAAGATCTGATTTAGCATCAGATGTGTAATCTAGAGAATCGACTTCAGGTATAGTTTTTCACCTTGGGATGAGAAGCGGTTAGTTAGCAGAGTGTGAATCTATAATGCATCACGGGCTCTACTACAGAAGCCTAAGCACATTGTAGCGTGCGTGACAGGAAAATAGGTGGTATGGCTCGGTAAGTTTATAGTAAACTTGGAAAGCATACCAGAGGCTCAGTTTTTTGTTGTAATAACAAAAGAGCGGTAGCAAGAGCCTGGGCACCACCATAAAAGGGAAACATATCAAATACAAATTCTACTTGATCTGGTAGTTTTAGGAGGAAAGGCAAGTGGCGGTAATCGAGTTAGCATCTACAGATAATGTTGCAGATTCCTTTAGGGAATTCCTGTAAAGGCTTTTGGGCAGAATGTAGAAGCTATAGAGCTCATGACCGTTTTTCCTCGCTAGACCAAGTGGGAGATTGTTAGGTTTGATGTGGTCTACAGCTCGTAAAACCCTAGGTTTGGCTGTATATGGTTGATAGTTTATTTAGGATTGTATAAAGGTATGTATTATTATACGTGTTCTATTTAAAAAACTTAAGGAGCCATGGCTATATAGTAGTCCATCTGAGTGGGAGACTCAGTGGATCAGTCCTATGAGCCTAAATCGTTCACAGCTCTGATTTGGGTAGGTCGCCCTATCAGGATAAGCTGTTGGAATGACAGAGCATGAGAATCTCCATAATGGTCATTACCAGGCACAATGTCTGTGGCCGAACAGAACCAACACGGTGCACAGATCGGTGAGCAGACACCGGTGCACATAGCCATGTTTCTGCTTAGGGTAATCGGTCCTAAACCCTGAGGAACCGTGACCGGTGGACTAACCAGTTGCGTGTAACTTTGGTTCACCAACATGTGAGGGATCTAACCACGACCCAATACCACGGTGCGTTGGGTTACCGGGCTGACGTTGCATCGGCACGCCACTCTTGCAGGCCATCCACATCCTTATCGGTAGGTGCGTTCCTTGGTATGACATACACCGCACTAAACCCAGGCCTGGTGGTCAGCAGTTGAGCTGTTGACCGGATCCGGTTGCTTGGCCAAAGCGATCGGAGGTGCGATGTGATAGTCAACCTGGAAGGAACCTAGTCATATGGTCACTCGAGTCTGACGGTGCTCTCCACCGCTTGAGTTGACTCATGGCACCAAGTGGAGGGACATTGTATTACCAATACTAAGCGGAGAACAGGGGTATGCGAGAGAGCTTAATAAGTCTGGGAGAATTGGAGTGCAGCCTGCGTCGCACTCTGGGTGGCTACGCAGGTTAACCGGGACCCAGAGGATTGACAGGGACACTCGGGTAGTGTGTCGATCGGGTTCGGTTGGAAGCCATGAATCCTAGTCCCTGAAGGTTCCACCCTATCCACTATCATTACGGATCAATACTTTTTCCTTGTCTCACAGCATATTATGAGTTGAAGAAATAATGCCTAATCGTCCTGTGTTCCGTGAGTGTATCGCACTGGAGCATGGTGGTAGCACAGGACTAAGTGTGTTCACTAGGGGGCAACCCCAGAGTAGTGTAGAGACATACGATGTTGCCATTATACCATGAGGAGTCCATTCCGTGTGTGCGTGTTGCACTAGAACGCAGAATGCGAGTTTAGTAATTTTTACTATGGGGCACCCCACCTTTTACTAAGGGCACCCTAGTAAATAGTAAAAATACTATTCATCATCCCATGGTGTATTGACTTTTTGCTGATGCCGATGAGGTGCCCTAAGTGTTAGGGTGCATTATCGTGCACGTAGATGGGCCATACATTGTCACGCATGAGGTGAACGACCACTTGATGCATGGGGGCATTTTGGTCATTACAAAATGTCCCGCATGCCCTAGTGGCCGCCATCCTCACTAGGGCTAGCATGCATGGCCATCAAACTTATAATTAAGGGATTAATTCAGATTTGAATGATTTTGAATCTTCTCCTTAATTGCAACAATTATAATATGGCAACTAGTATTAAAAAGGGGCATTGAATTTGAGAGTAATGAGAGGGAGAGAGAGAGGAACGGTTTCAAATGACAAGAGAGAGTGAGGGGTACGAATTTCAGATCTGAAATGGTGCATCCTTCTCATATTTTCGATGAAGAACCAAAGCCCCTTCGCTTATGGTTCGGATTTTTGTAATCTCTCTCTCTCGGGTTCATCTCTTCTCTCTCCCTCATCTTCTTCTCCAAGTGTGTGTGTGAGATTGATGAAGATCGCTTGCACTCTGAGGCACTCAGAGATTAGAGTGCAAGGATCCGAGATGATATGTGAGATCGGGTGAATCCGAAGAGATTCATTTCTCTCTTGCATGAGGATCCGGCTCGAGATTGCTGCCCAGATTTTACGGGCCGATCTGCACTGTTTTGATTACTGCAGGAGCTATAGAAGTCCAAATGACTTCAAACCGGTTGCAAACTCTTGACGTTGAAGTCTTCTTTCCGGCAAATCAAGTTTCGCTCCATTCCGATGTCGGGATAGAAAGTTACGGCCTTTGCACTGAAAGGTGTTCGTGCAGATCCGAATTTGTCTTCATCAATATTGAAGCAATTCTTCGCGGTGTTAAATCCCGCACGAAGGTATAACCTACTAACCCCTAGATATATCATAATGCATACATATGAGATATGTCAATCATTTCGATAGATGACTATAGGGGTTCGATTCGTATTTGTTTTATCATTTACGCATATGATTAATATGAATGAAAATTTTAAAATGTACCGCACACCGAAACGATCCTCGGGATCAACTCCACCTTCCACTGCGCCTCCGATATCATTCCAACACCTACTCCCGCTGCCACCAGCCTCGAGCTCATACCAGCCGGCGCCCGGTGTTCCCTGTGTCGGCCCACCTGCCAGCCATCCCCTATACGATCGGTCACCTCCCCTGCGTGATCGTCTCTCCCAACCGGATTTCTCTCTCTATCCTTCTTTCTCTATCTCTTTCCTTATCTCCTCTCTCCCTCTCTCCTAAAATCCAGGTTATATAACTGATCACAGCTATCCGATTTGCATCAGATGGCTGTGCTTTAAGATTTATTGCACTTGTGCTTTAAGATTTGCTACATATGTGCATTCTCTCTCTTATATGATCTACACTGGACGGCCGGTTGTGATCTGTTGCATCGGATGATTATGATCTGCTGCATCAGACGGCTGTGGCTTGCTGCATCGGACAGTTGTGGCCCTCTCTATCTAATCTTCTTTTTCAGCCTGCTGATTGATCCGCCGGTCTACTCTCTTCTCGTGCCGCCCAGATCCTACCCTCGCAGCAACTAGCCGCTAGAGTCCCAACCCTACCATACCTGGCCACCTGTGCTTCCCTGCACCACCTCGGTTGGCTGACCTATACCGGCCTCTTGCCAGCCCTTCTCTGCTCTCCCAGTCTATTCCGGCTGCCTTTGCTATCGGTCTGCCTGCGCCTGCATTCGTGCCCTGCGCCCTTGCGTTCTACTAGTCCGCCTGTGCCTTATGCCTTGTCGCTTGCCTGCACCCCGCACTTTACCGGCCTGACCAGCGCTCGGCGTTGTACCGGTCCATCTACTCACTTTTTCTCTTGCCGATCGAGATCTTCTCCCTCATTCTGATCGAGTTTCTTTCCCTTCGGTGTCTCTCTCCTTAGCCGGTTGGCTTTATTCTCTTTCTCTTTGGTCGTGTGACCCTTGGATCCTCTCTCCGGTCATAGTTCTGCCGGCTTTCAGATCCTCTTTCTCCCTGGTCGTGTGACCCTTGGATCCTCTCTCTCTCTCTCCGGTCATATTTGTGCCGGCTTTCGGATCCTCTCTCTCTCTTTCTAGTTACTCTTGTGCTGGCTTTTGGATCCTTTCTCTTTTCGGTCACTCTTGTGCCGGCTTTCGGATCCTCTCTCTCTCTTTCTCTCTCTCTCTCTCTCTCTCTCTCTCTCTCTTTTAAATCACTCTTATGCTGGCTTTCGAATCCTCTCTCTCTTTTTCCTGTCACTCTTGTGCCAGTTTTCGACTCCTCTCTTTCTCTCCGGTCATACTTGTGCTAGCTTTCGGATCCTCTTCCTTTCCTTGGTCATGTGACCCTTGGATCCTCTCTCGTTCCGGTCACTCTTGTGCCGGCTTTCGGATCCTCTATCTCTTTCTCTCTCCGGTCACACTTGTGTCGGCCTTCGGATCCTCTCTCTTTCCGGTCACTCTTGTGCCGGCTTTCGGATCCTCTCTCTTTCCGATCACTCTTGTGCCGGCTTTCGGATCCTTTCTCTTTCCGGTCACTCTTGTGCCGGCTTTCGGATCCTCTCTCTCTGGTCACAATTGTGTCGGCCTTCAGATCCTCTCTCTTACCGATCACACTTGTGCCGGCCTTTCAGATCCTCTTCCTTTCCTTGGTCATGTAACCCTATCAGAACTACGACTCTATATTATCTTCTTCCTCTAATTCTCTTCTTCATCTGTGATGATTGAGATCTTCTAGAAGGTGTCAAGTGCTTACTTCGGCCGGGTGCTTGCCTCCTATAAGGTCTCACACATTCATACATTTTTTCTTAGCCATTCTCTCTCCTTTCAGCCTCTTGTATTGTCGGCTTCCATCACCGTTGGCCTGGTTCTCCCGGTTGTCCTGCTTGCTGGTCAATCGGGTTTTCAGAAATACTTGTTTGCAGGTCGCCCTAACACTATCTTTTCTTTACAGCATAAAAATAGATTATTTTATGTAATATTTTTTACTTTCTTCTTTCTTTTATTAAGCAAACTGATGTCGGTTTATACCTTACATCAGTTTGATGGGAGGTATTAGATGTAATGTGTTAGTATTTTATTAGTCCCACCTCAGTTGTGGTAACGTAATGATGTGCATTTTCTTTCTATATAAAGAGATGTAGTCTTATGTAATAATAATGAGATTGATGATATGATACAAAGAGTTTCTTTCCAAACCTATTCTCTCTCCCTCTCTCTCTCTCTCTTTCTCTCTCTTCGTAACAGCTTTAAGTAAACCAAGGGATACACTTAAAAGTGTGCTGCCCTACTAATATGTGTCGTGCAAACAGCGGGACTCCAATCAGCTTCAAGTCGCAAGAAGCAAGAACCTTTTTCTTTGGCCAGACAACCTTTTCAACGATGATGGGCCCTATGCCATTTGAGTTTCATGATTGATTAAAGTTACTAAGTTCTTCAATCACGTGGTCAGTCAGTCAATCACGTGGTCCACCTTCCACTGAGAAACCGAGAAGCCCTAGGAAAGTAACGAGAGCAATTTTGTTCACTCGGTGCGTGCACTTTGATGCCCAATCGTGATGTGCCACGTTGTTCATTAAAAAGGGCGCTATACATCTGTGCTACCGAGTACGAGAACGATTTTGTTCCGACCTCTTTACGTCACGACACCTACGTCTTCGTTGACCCATTACAAGGGCGTGTATGTCATTTTATTTTATTCATCACGGTGAAATGATCAGAAGCCCTTCAAATGTGTCAAGGAAGATGTTGTTCCAAATTCCTTCAAAGGTTTGGACCAAGTCAAGGGGGCATTTGGTATCAATCCGGACAAATTTATTTTCTTTCATAATTTTATAATTTAAAAATAACGGCTAGTAATTGTTTCAGTGGAATAAAAGATTTGGAAACCAAAAAAATATCACTCAAACTGTTTTTATGTTAAGCAAAAAATTGGATCATCAAATTATATTAATAATAATAATTAACGATAATAATCTTATTTAAAAGAGGATTAAGAGGATCAGTTGTTCCACATACCAAACACCCCCTAATTTGCAGCTGTGGTTAGAATCACGAAAATGATATAAATTTTGTCCCCCCTCTAGTCTCTAGTGACTAGAGTAAGAAAAGAGTCTAGCTCCGATAGAGAGGAGGGGGTAGTAGCGAGTTAGGCCATGACCCTACAACCATATTGACTAGAGTGAGCTGACGAGCATCGAAATAAGGCGTGTTTTGAGGTTTCCTCATGTACATCACAATTGGAGCATTCAAGGGACAGATTTTCTCATGTACATCCCAATGTTGAACAAACTGAAGATCAATTTTGACAGCGCTATTGACCAAGCTACGGGACAGGCTGGAGCTGGATTCCTTATCCGAGATTCTACGGGTCAGGTTCTTAAGTTTGGCGGACTTCGGTTATTCAAGCTGATGGTCAGGATGCATGGCTTGGCATATGCGTGGCTCGTGCTTTTCCTCATGTCACGGCGATTTGGGTTGAAGGTGACTTCCAGGTCGTCGTTGATTCCTTGGTTCGTGGTGAACCCCTCGACGCCACGACTGTTGATTGCTGCCTCCTTCCTTCTTACAAACTGGCTCGTACATATCTCACACATATATCAATCTTGAGGTAAATTGTGCTGCTGATAGGATTGTTGGAATGGCTAAGTACTAGGATGGTTTTGATTGGTTGCCTCCAGAGAAATTTCCTGTAATAATAGTGGAATTTTCCAACCAAAAAAAAAAAAAAATCGACCTTAATCTTCTACTGTTTTAGGCTTTTTAGCAATCAACGGCTGGAAATGATGTTGCAGCTGTTGTGGCTAAATGTGATTCATAATGGGATAGTTTTTTTAAAAAAAATAATACAATGGGATAGTAGACATAACAAGCGTACACCACATATGAATCACACTCAGTCAAACGGTTGTGTTGATAGTCGTGCCACGTGGCACACATCGGTTGCCCACCATCACACTGAAGGTCACGGGAACCACCCTAAACGATTGGAACTCCTTGCTAACAGGACGTACGTACGCTACAGCTACACTTCCCTCCCCTCATTATGCTCTTTTAATGGACGATGTGACAGACCACGATTGGGCCCTAAGCCATGTAGCAAATCAATCGGGTTGCATGTCCCGTTTGGTTCGAATGCCGATGCACTGAGCCTTGAGCCCCACTACTAGGGCAAGGGTCTTGTTTGTCAAAGATTATGTCGACGGAAATTATTCAAATAGCTACTTAAAAAAAATACCACCTCTCAAAGCTTCAAATTTTTAAATAAAAACCTTCCATATAAATTGATGTACTTAAACCTAATTGACAAAAGGAGTTTTTTTTTTTTTGTTCATTGAAGGGGAGGTCAGAAACAGACCTTATGAGGCACCACAGTCTGGCACAAACAAGAAACCTCGTCACTCTAGCAGAGTCAGGGCACAAACGCCACATCAACAACCCCCGCCATTCCGGCAAGAAGAAAGAGGGGCACAAGCCCCACCATCACACAGACACCACGCCATACCGGCAGCGATGATGTACGAAGCCACACACCACAAAATCTCCCCATAAAGAAATCAAACCCTTAAAAAAACAACCCATAATCAAACCAAAACTCTAACATGTCGATACCGGAGAAGATCCACCACCAGCAGAAACCTGGCCACAAAAAGGTGATGCCGATGAACCCCGTTCTGCCATCGATCAGAAAGTTGCCTCCACGAACCACCAAGAGCGCCGTCACCGCACATAGGAAGGGATCCGGAAAACCCAATCGGAACATCCACCAAGCAGGCCTGGGCCGGATCACCACTCCGGTCGCAACCGACTAAGGCCACCACCCCGTAGCCAAATGGGCGGTCTACCCCAAGCAGCATAGTGAGTCTATGGCGCCGGTGATCATCGAACAAAAACACCCCTATCTACATTGTGGGGGAGGATTTCGGCCGTCATACATAACCCTCCTCCTACAGTCGATTGGAGGTTTAACCCTTCGAGATGTGGCGGGCTTCGAAGTCTTGAGTCGTGACTTGCTGGGCTTTATCTGATAGATAGGTTCAAAGGTTGAAGCCTTTGAGTAGTATCTAAAGAATATAGAGAATATTGAAAGACAGTGGACATGAGGTGTGATCTCAGAGTTCAGCCGAAGCCTACGTCTCTGTGCTATAGAGAGCAACCCAAATTCACTAACTCTTTGTTTGAAGTGACCTCGACAGGCCGAGTGTCACTGCAGTGTCACTGAACTCTTCTAAGACCAGAAGAAGATCGAGGAAACTGGAATATCGAAAGATGGGATTCCAGAACTCTGGGATTCTGGTCTCTGGTTTTTGAAATCAGATTTCAGATCCTTTTTACATTTGAAGGGTCTACTATTTATAGAAAAACTCTTGGTGGAAATCCGGGGCAAATGGCGGTTTTTGCCTTTGTATCCGGGGATTCCCCGGGAAGGGCCGGTGGGTCCTACGGTAGTCTTCGTGTGTCCCGCGGTCGTCTCTGTTGACCCCTCAGACAGAGCTGGTGGGTCCTGCGGTAGTCTTCTTGGGTCCCGTAGTCGTCTCTGTTGACCCCTCAAACAGGGCTGGTGGGTCCCGCGGTAGTCTTCTTGGGTCCCCCAGGCAGGGCTGGTGGGTCCCGCAGCAGTCTCCGTGGGCCCCTCAGGCAGGGCTGGTGGGTCCCGCAGTAGTCTCCGTGGGCCCCCCATGTAGGGCTGGTGGGTCCCGCAGTAGTCTCCGAGGGCTCCTCAGGCAGGGCTGGTGGATCCCGCGGTAGTCTTCGTGGGTCCCTCAGGCAGGGTTGGTGGGTCCCGCTGTCTGTGGGGCTTCTTGCCAAAGTTTGCACCCACAGTTACCCCCTCAAAGTTAGTTACAGGTCATCCTGGCTGGCTTGGATTCTTGGTGCAAAATAACAACCCCCTGTCAAGAGTACATATTTTCTTGAGTGTTGGTGTCTGCAAAAAAAAGTCGCTGAGTTAATTCGCAAATGATCGGTCAAATCTTACCGATCGGTCGAGTTTGACCGATCGGTCGATTTTGACCGATCGGTCAAGTTTGACCGATCGGTTAAAATCAACCGGTGGGGTTCGAGGTGATCAGGCAAAAAGTCTGAATTTTTGCTCGATCCAGTAGAAATATGATCGATCGGTTGAATTTACCCGATCGATCAAATTTACCCGATCGGTCAAAATTGACCGATCGGTTAAATTCAACCGGTCGAGGTTGAGGCGATTGAGCAAAAAACTGGGTTTTTTGCCTGATCCAGTAGAAATTCGATCGATCGGTTGAATTTGTCCAATCGGTTAAGATTGACCGTTCGGTTAAATTCAATCGATCGAGGTCGAGGCGATCGGGCAAAAAACAAAGTTTTTTACCCGATCCAGTAGAAATTCGACCGATTGGTCAAGATTGAGCGATCGATTAAATACAACCGATCGAGACGATCGGGCAAAAAATAAAGTTTTTGCCTGATCTTGTAGAAATTCGACCGATCGGTTGAATTTGTCCGATCGGTCAAGATTGACCGATCGGTTAAATTCAACCGGTCGAGGTCAAGGCGATCGGGCAAAAAACAAAATTTTTTGATCGATTCAGTAGAAATTCGACCGATCGGTTGAATTTGTCCGATCGGTCAAGATTGACCGATTCGTTAAATTCAACCGGTCGAGGTCAAGGCGATCGGGCAAAAACAAGGTACTTCGCCCGATCTAGTAGAATTTTGACCGATCGGTTGAATTTGTCCGATCGGTCAAGATTGACCGATCGGTTAAATTCAACCGGTCGAGGTCGAGGCGATCGGGCAAAAAACAAGGTTTTTCGCCCGATCCAGTAGAAATTCGACCGATCTGTTGAATTTACCCGATCGGTCAAGATTTGACCGATTGGTTAAACTCAACCGGTCGAGGTAGAGGCGATCGGGCAAAAAACAAGGTTCGTCGCCCAATCCAGTAGAAATTCGATCGATCTGTTGAATTTGCCCGATCGATCAAGATTGACCAATCGGTTAAATTCAACCGGTGGAGGTCGAGGCGATCGGGCAAAAAATAAGGTTCTTCGCCCGATCCAGTTGAAATTCGACCGATCTGTTGAATTTGTCTGATCGGTCAAGATTGACCGATCGGTTAAATTCAACTGGTGGAGGTCGAGGTGATCGGGCAAAAAACAAAATTCTTCGCCCGATCCAGTGGAAACTCGACCGATCTATTGAATTTGCCCGATCGGTCAAGATTTGACCGATCGTTTAAATTCAACCGGTTGAGGTTGAGGCAATCGGGCAAAAAACAAGGTTCTTCGCCCGATCTAGTAGAAATTCGACCGATCTGGTGAATTTGTCCGATCAGTCAAGATTGACCGATCGATTAAATTCAACCGGTGGAGGTTGAGGCGATCGAGCAAAAATCAAGGTTCTTCGCCCGATCCAGTAGAAATTCGACCGATCTGTTAAATTTGCCCGATCGGTCAAGATTGACCGATCGATTAAATTCAACATGTGGAGGTCGAGGCGATCAGGAAAAAAACAAGGTTCTTCGCCCGATCCAGTAGAAATTCGACCGATCTGTTAAATTTGCCCGATCGGTCAAGATTGACCGATCGATTAAATTCAACCGGTGGAGGTCGAGGTGATCGGGCAAAAAACAAAATTCTTCGCCCGATCCAGTGGAAACTCGACCGATCTATTGAATTTGCCCGATCGGTCAAGATTTGACCGATCGTTTAAATTCAACCGGTTGAGGTTGAGGCAATCGGGCAAAAAACAAGGTTCTTCGCCCGATCTAGTAGAAATTCGACCGATCTGGTGAATTTATCCGATCAGTCAAGATTGACCGATCGATTAAATTCAACCGGTGGAGGTTGAGGCGATCGAGCAAAAATCAAGGTTCTTCGCCCGATCTAGTAGAAATTCGACCGATCTGTTGAATTTGCCCGATCGGTCAAGATTGATCGATCGGTTAAATACAACCGGTGGAGGTCGTAGCGATCGGGCAAAAAACAAGGTTCTTCGCCCGATCCAATAGAAATTTGACCGATCTGTTGAATTTGCCCGATCGGTTAAATTCAACCGGTGGAGATTGAGGAGATCGGGCAAAAAACAAGGTTCTTCCCCCG
The DNA here is from genome assembly GCA_947650365.1 of Chamaelirium japonicum. Classification (NCBI taxonomy): domain Eukaryota; kingdom Viridiplantae; phylum Streptophyta; class Magnoliopsida; order Liliales; family Melanthiaceae; genus Chamaelirium; species Chamaelirium japonicum. The sequence continues at coordinate 70,369,516 of OX393549.1, read as the reverse complement.
ATCCAGTAGAAATTCGACCGATCTGTTAAATTTGCCCGATCGGTCAAGTTTGACCGATCGGTTAAATTCAACCGGTGGAGGTTGAGGCGATCGGGCAAAAAACAAGGTTCTTCGCCCGATCCATTAGAAATACGACCGATCTGTAAAATTTGCCCAATCGGTCAAGATTGACCGATCGGTTAAACTCAACCGGTGGAGGTTGAGGCGATCGGGCAACAGAGCCTGTTTTTTGCCTGATCCTTTGGAAAATCACCCGATCGTCTACCTGTCGAACGGGCGAAGTCTGGAGTTAGTATTTCTCCAGGTTTGATGTTTTGCTTGAGCCGGCGGTTCACATGGATCGGTGATTCTTCTGAACCGGCGGTTCGCTTGAACCGGTGGTTTGCTTGGACTGGCGGTTCAACTGGTCTGACGCTTTTTCTGGTTCGATGCTTCGCTTGGAAGAGCGCTTCCTCCGGATTGATGCCACTTGTCCCTTTCAAAAACATAGCTTTTGACTTGGTGGTGCCACGTGGCATTTCGGTTTTCGTGCTAGTTTCTCCAGGGTTTATAAAAAATTTCAAAGTCTAGAACTTTTTGTTCTTGATTTTCCTGCGTCTTGTTCTCTGTGCTCGATCGGTTGCAATGGCATCCTTTGGCAGCATAAAGATAAAGAACATCGTTCCATCGAAGAAGGGGAAGGAGAGTGCTGAGGTTTCACCTAAGCCTGTTGGCAGAGGCAAGGGCAAAGCTGCCCTTGGTGTGCTTGGCAAGAGGCATATGGGAGTGGGGTTTGCCTCCGCACCTTCAAGGCCCGAGCATATCCCTAAGACCAGCTTCGTTCTGGGGCTGCTGATGCTGTTGTCGGAGGAGCCTATCTTTGAGTACAATATTGGCGGAAAACTCAATGACGTAAAAAGGGCCAAGTGGCACAAACTGCTCGCCTGCTTCACTGAAGAAGCTCATCAACCAGCTCTCGCAGGGGTTCAATCTGCCTTCGGGATCGACAAACGATCCATCTTTACAGAGGTGGCCAGCAAGGAGCAGGTGCTGGGGACGATCGTCACCGTCGGCCAGTTGAACTGCGAGCTTCGCCTCCCTCTGCTGCCGTTCGTTGCCCGGGTGTTAAACACTTCAGGACTTTGTCCTGGGCAGCTAACAGGGAATGCATGGAGGATAATATATGCATTCTGCCGGGTGGAGTCCGACTTCCAGGAGGAGATCAGAGCGTGCTACTCTAGCATCCCTGAAGGCGAAGTGGCCCGGATAGAGTTAGGATACTGTAGGTGCAAATTTTAGCAAAGAATCCCACAGAGGCTACCGCGGGACCCACCAGCTCTGTCTGGTGGGCCCACAGAGGCTACCGCGGGACCCACCAGCCCTGCCTGGCGGGCCCACAGAGGCTACCACGGGACCCACCAGCCCTGCCTGGTGGGCCCACAGAGGCTATCGTGGGACCCACCAGCTCTACCTGGTGGGCCCACAGAGGCTACCGCGGGACCCACCAGTCCCACCCTGAGGATCCCCAGAGAAAACGGCGGGACCCACCAGCCCTGCCTATGGAATCCCCAGATAAGATAGCAGAAACCGCCATTTGCCCCCAGATTTCCTCCCAGAAAATCCTATAAATAGCAGAGCCTTTAAGTAAAAAAAGGATCCAGATCTCAATTTAAAATCCAGAAACCAGAGCTCTAGAATTCCAGCTTTCAATCCTTCAACTCTCCTTGATCTTCTTCTAGTGTCTGAAGAGTTCAGAGAGAGATCAGTGACACTCGGCCTGTCGAGGTCACTTCGAGCAGAGTGTTAGTGAATTCGAGTTGCTCCCTATAGCACGGAGACATAGGCTTCGGCTGAACTCCGAGATCACATCTTGTGTTGACATTCTCTCTGTTTGCATATCATAAGAGGCAACTCAAAGTCACCAAGATATCAACCTTCAAACCTACCTTCCAATCAACAGATCGATCAACGATCTTCGACTCAACTTCAATTGACTGATGAGGAAAAATCTTCGGATTCACACGAAGATTTTTTCCCACAGTTTGGCACCGTCTGTGGGATCCGAGCGAAAAGCCAAGTTTGATCCGCAACAAGCATCAGATCGGTTGAGCAGACAACCGTTCTAGACAGTCAAACTTCCCAGCCCCTTTGGTTGAGCAGACAACCGTTAGGACACTGGCAATCTCGTTGCATCCTTCGCTCTTTCTAAATGGCGAAGACGAAGCATCAGGATCATCTAGAGGGAAATAACACACGTTAACCTCGTCCGGAGACTCGTTCAATGAGTTAACGGCTCAAGTTCGGGCAGCCCCTTACTGTCCCCGAAGTGGGGGTTCGCTCAGGGAGCGGAAGATCGGTCGATCGACCGGTCGCACCACCTCCTCGACAGTCAATAGGGCAGACTGCCCCTATCCCTGTTGAAGACCAGCCATCTACCTATCAAATTTCGACGGTCGATTTTCAACTGCTATAATTGGCTAAGCAAAATGCCACCCTCACTACTGAAAGGGATGCTCTCAGGAAGGCAGCCTCCGAGGCCGGAATTGCTCTCCATATCCCTTCGCTCGGTGAAAGAGCGGATCTGCCACGATAATCGATCCACTTTGAACCACGGAGGTCAATGGGCACCGCTGCCCTCGAGAGGATCCATCGCGATCCAACTCCCTCTGCTGCTCCATGGAAGCAGAGTGTCTGGGATCGTATAGATGATGAGTTCTCTCAGTCATCATCGGGTCGTAACTGTGTCGAGCGGACGCAGTCGAAGCCCAACTTGCAAAGGAGGCATCAGATGAAAGGAGCGCCCTCAAAGAGTAGAGCTTCTCCATCTCTCCCACTCCAATATGAAGCCAGAACGGATCTTCGTCACCGTCTCCATCCAATAGCTGCTCAAAGGCCCGGACAAGACCTCACGATCTTGCCTCTCGATCTGCACCCAGGTCGAGGGCATGGTCGTAGAGAGGGATACTCCTCTGCTGGACTTCTCCGTCGGAGTTTGTTCCAATCATCATTTCCAAGGGGATGGAGGACTGCCACTCTCCCCAAATTCAACTGCCTAAAGGGAGATCCGACTCTCCACATACTGGCCTTCAAGCAAGCTTTGACGCCGCACGAAGAAGAGAACAACGTGCTCTACCGCACCTTCGCCGGGAGCCTCGACGAGCCATCTCTCGACTGGTACCATAACCTTCGGGCTGGATCCATCACCCAGTTCGGAGTCTTGGCTAACCATTTCGTGCAACACTATCAACTCAACTTGAAGCCAGAAAAGAAACTTGACTCCCTCTACAGGCTGAGGATGGGTGCTGACGAGAGCCTTCGCAGCTTCACGCGAAGATTCCGCAATGAGCACGCTGCTCTCTCAGGATAACATCTGGATGATGAGGCTATCATGCTAGCCTTCCAGAATGCTCTCTATTTCAATCTGCACATCGATAATGACTTCATTCGCAATCCTCCTCCTTCCCTGGGTTCAATGTTTGATCGAATCCAAAGGGAAATTGAAGTTAAAGATAATCAAGTCGCCCGAAAGGGGCGAGAGACGAAGTGACGACCCGCTGAAAGGGAAGCCCCGAAGTATGCTGCCAAAGCTCACAATGCAGAGACAGTGGTTCCCCCTGCATCCAAATGGTCAAGAAACGACGGACGTAGATCCTCGCTGAAGAAAACTACATTCACCGATTGGACTCTACCAATCGAGCAGATCCTCGATCGAATTCAATATGAAGAGTTCCTCCGAAGGCCGAACCCTCTGCAGCCTGATACCAAAGTCACGGCTGACAAAATGGTCTACTACGACTTTCACCGCAGTCACGGCCATTCTACCGATAGATGCTATCAACTAAGATATCATCTCGAGGATTTGCTACGAGAGGGCCACCTCCAAGATTTCGTCAAGGGCGGACCGGACCAACACCGACCTTCCGCTAAGGGTAAAGAAGCTTGCTGGATCCACCAGATCTCTACCGATCAGTCACCTATCACTGTGAGTGCCAACGTCTTTGGCATTCATGGGTCATTGCACAACCAAACGTTGACGGGAAAAGAAGTCGATAGGCAAGTGTGACGCATCTTCAATGTGCGCTCTGCAGCGAACAAGGAAGATACCTGGATCGAGAAGCCTGTCAAGGGCCTAACTTGGCCCTCCATCATCTTCAACGACTCAGACCTTCAAGGAGTACACACTTCACATCGAGATCCCCTGGTCCTGAAGCTCATTATCGATGGGAGCACTGTCAACCGCATCCTCATCGACACCGGAAGCTCCATCAACATCATGTTCTCAGACTGCTTCAAGCGTCTAGGGCATAAGTATTCAATCCTCGAATTCGTCCCAACAGTGATCACGGGCTTCAAAGGGAACAGAGCATCATAATGGGGGAATCCAGGTTCACCCTCGACCTCAGCCGAGAGACCCGAGTCTCGATAAGGTTTGCCATCGTCGAAGGGACGTCCAACTACAACATCATTCTTGGTCGACCATTCCTCTACCAGATCAATGCCATCTCCTCCTCCTACCATCAACTCCTCAAATTTGCAACAGGAGAAGGTATTGTCTGCATTCGGGGAGATCAACAAACTAGGCGATCATGCGAAGCTGCAGCTATAAAAATAGATCGCAGAATAAATCTCGCTCCCCCAAAGCGACCAAGAGAGGAAGTTGGCCCTTCTTCAAGATAGCAACCAAAAGAGATCCCACTGTTCAAACCCCCACCGATCGAGTGGGAAACGTCACCTTCAATCGAAGAGATCATCCCAATTAACATCAGCAGTGGAGATCTCCCACGAGAAACCTTCATCGGTACCGGTCTCAGCGACGCAGAAGCGCAAGACATGGTATCCTTCCTCCAATCCAACATCGACGTCTTCGCCTGGTGCTTCGAAGATATGCTTGGTATCAACCCAGATGACGCGTGTCACCGACTCGCGATCAAAGAGGGAGTGAAGCCCGTCAAGCAAAAACCACGCATAATCCGACCAGAGCGACAAGTTGCAGTTCAAGAGGAGATTAGTAAGCTACTCGCAGCAGGCTTCATTCATGAAGTAGAGTATCCTACTTGGATCTCCAATATAGTTGCTGTCCCAAAGAAGAATGGGAAGGTCAGAGTGTGCATCGACTTCACCAACCTCAACAAGGCTTGTCCCAAAGACCCGTTCCCCATGCCAAGGATAGATAGACTCGTCGATGCCACTGCTGGCCACGAGCTCCTATCTTTCATGGACGGATACTCTGGGTACAATCAAATTCCGCTACATCTGGATTATCAAGAGAAGACTTGCTTTGTGACTGACCGAGGTCTTTACTGCTACAACGTAATGTCCTTCGGCCTCAAGAACACTGGGTCAACCTATCAAAGGTTAGTCACAAAGATGTTCGAAGATCAAATCAGACGCAACGTCGAAGTCTATGTAGACGACCTCCTCACCAAAAGCTCCAGTCGTGAGAGCCACCTCTCTGATCTGGTGAAAACATTTTAAATCCTCCGAAAGTACCGCATAAAGCTCAACCTGGCTAAATATGCCTTCGGTGTTCAATCGGGCAAGTTCCTGGGACACCTTATGACCAGGAGAGGTATTGAAGCTAACCCCGATCAAATTCGAGCCATCCTCGATATGCCCTCATCTACCAATCGGAAGGAAGTGTAACGTCTCATCTGAAGATTAACTGCTCTCAATCAATTCATTTCAAAGTCTTCCGACAAGTGTAAGCCGCTCTTCGACAAGTTATGAAAGACAGATACCTCTGGGTGGAGTCCAGCATGTGAACAAGCATTTCAAGACGTCAAGAATTATCTCGTACGGGCTCCTATTTTAACAGCTCCGCTCCCAAAAGAAGATCTCTGGCTCTATCTCGCCGTCACCGATCAAGCAATTAGTGCAGTCTTGGTCAGTAGAAGAGAAGGCATCGAACATCCGGTCTACTATATTAGCCATACACTTCTCCCGGTAAAGACTCGCTACTCAAGGATTGAGAAGGTCGTATTAGCCTTACTCACCGCATCACGATGACTCCAACCCTATTTTATCCCCCACCTGATTACAGTCGTCTCAGAGCACCCCCTCAAAGATATCCTCGACAAAACAGGTCGAACAGGTCGAATGACCAAATGGGTGATCGAGATGAGTGCTCTCGGGGTTCAATTCGAATCGCGCACTTCGCTCAAAGGGCAGGCAGTTGCTGACTTCCTAGCCGACTTCCCAGTAGAAGACCCCATAACATGGGAAGAAGACGTCGATATGCGCCTTGAGGATGACGATAAACCTCCCTCCGATATGGTTATAAAGACTAATCCAAGCCTTGAGGCTCCTGCCATCTCGCCAGCTCAGTGGAAACTTTATACTGATGGAGCTAGGTGCACGATCGGTTCGGGAATTGGGATAGTCTTAGTATCCCCTGAACTTGATCATCTTCAAAAGGCCATCCTCCTTGGATTCAACGCTACCAACAACGAAGCCGAATACGAAGCACTCATCTCCGGGCTTGAAATGGCTGAATCCCTGGGGGTAGATCGACTCACTATCTACAGCGACTCCCAATTAATCATAAGACAAATCAACGGTGAGTACACAGCATGAGAAGAAATAATGCAGCATTACTTGGCCCTAGTGTGACATTTTCAACAACGTTTTGCTAGCACTAAGTTCATCAAAGTCCCGAGAGCAGAAAATCGAAAGGCAGATGCCTTGGCTAACGCCGCCTCGGTACTTGGAGACTCACTGGGGCAGAGGCAAATACAAATCAACTATCAAGAATCACCCAAGATTACTATCGAGCAACAAGTCATCGCAACTACAGAAAGAACCGGGGGTGGAGAACAGCCAGCTACCGATCATGCCACAACACATGAACTCGAAGATTGGAGACGGCCAATCTTCGACTTCTTCAAACAAGGTACAACACCAGAAGATCCAATTCAAGCCCGAAGACTTCAAAGGAAACTGTCATGCTATAGCCTCCAAGGGGAAGATCTATATTTCAGATCACACAACGGGATGTTGCTCAAATGCATAGGTCCTTTACAAGCAAAGGTGATCTTAATCGACATCCATTCTGGAGCTTGCGGAATTCATTCGGGAGGAAGATCTCTTGAAGCCAAGACAAAGCTTCAGGGTTACTACTGGCCGACAATGGTAAGAGATGCTCACCAAGTAATTCAAAGATACGAGCATTGTCAACGGCACGCTCAAGCAATCCACCTCCCAGCAGACAAGCTCCATCAATTAACAAGTCTATGGCCCTTCCATCAGTGGGGGTTGGACTTCTTGGGTCCTTTTCCACCAACTCCAAGTAAAAAGAAGTATTTATTGTTGGCTACAGATTACTTCACCAAGTGGGTTGAAGCAGTGCCACTCTTTCGGGAAACTGACGATGAAATCATCAAGTTCATCAGACATAACATCTTCTCGAGATTTGGCACGCCATAAGTTCTTATTGCTGACAATGGGGCTCAATTCGACTCCGACAAGTTCAGGGAATTCTGCCTAAACAACGGGATTAAACTCTTCTATTCGACTCCAAGGTACCCTCAGTGCAATGGCCAAGCTGAAGCCTCAAACAGAGCTATCCTGGGTTTGCTCAAGAAGAAGCTCGATGACAAGAAAGGATTGTGGGAGCAAGTCCTACCTGAAATCTTGTGGGGCTATAGAACCACTCCAAGAAGATCAACTGGGTTCTCACCCTTTCGCCTAACATACGGGTCAGAAGCAGTTCTCCCAACATAGACCATCTCAAACACTTTAAAGACCAGAGCAATCGAAGAGGGGTTAATAAAGAGCTTCGAGTCAATGACCTTGATCTCTCCGAAGAATTACGAGATCGAGCACCCGTTCGTGTTGCCAAGTATCAACAGAGGATCAAATGAGCCTACGATCAGAAGGTCAATAAGTGACAGCTCCCAATTGGCAGTCTGGTCCTCAGAGCGGTCTTCTACAACACAAAAGAGCACAGCTGCGGAAAACTAGCTCCCAATTGGGAAGGACCCTACATCGTTGAATCAGTTGGAGGCAAGGGATCTTATCGACTGATTTCGCCAGAAGGAGATAGACTACCACGAGCTTGGAATGCTAGACATCTCAAAATGTTTTATCCTTCATGTAAATTCTATGCTGAATAACGGCCACTTTCAAATGTTCGTCTTGTCTACTCATATTATGAAGCAGTTCCAAGTCATCTACATTCAAATTACCAGGTCGTTTAACAAGTTTGGGTGCTTGAGTCGCGACTTGACCCCTTATAGGCAGATGTTAAACGGTTTCAGGTTGTAAAACAAAACATACTTCAAGTCACTTGATCAATTTAACAAGTTTGGGAGCTCGTGTTGCAACACAACCCCTTACATACAAATGTTAAATAACCTTCAATTGCAAGATCGTCTAACAAGTTTGGGTACTTGAGTTGCGACTCAACCCCTTAGAGGCAAATGTTAAACGGTTTCAAGTTGTGTTACAACACGACCTTCAATTACCAAATTACTTAACGAGTTTGGGTGATCGGGTTGCGACTCGACCCCTAACGGTCAAGTGTTAAGTATATTCAAATATTCCATTCAGAACGCAAACATTCAAAGAATTCAACACAAGAGACATTCAATTTCAAACACCAAAAAGAAGTCTTTATTTCTCAAAATGTCCAAGTACAAATGAGCTTTTATATGTGCGAGGCTTACATGTACCATCAAGGCTTGGCCACACTTGGAGCGCGCGACCTCTCTCCTTCAGATCCGTCGCAAGCCTTGCTCGCTGCAGAAGCCTTGGAAGACTGGACGCCACTAGCATGGACCCTGAGGGCTTCCACCGCTTTCTCTGCTGTCGACCTAAAGCTCTCGCACTCAGCACGTGTCTGCTCCAGCTCCTTTGTGAAGGCCTCCTCCTTGGCAGCAATGGCAGTTTCCTTGGCAGCAAATTAGGCCTTCAGCTCCTTTATTTCCACGGCACGGTCGTGAGCCAGAGTCTCCATTTTGAAGAATCGGTTCTTCAACTCTTCGAGCTCATGACCCCGAGCCACGTAGTTCTCGAACCATCTCTTGCTCTCAATCCTCTCCTTGCGGAGAGCCTCCTTCTTCGCGGAGAGAGCTTCTTTCCTGGCAGCCAAAGTTTCCTTCAGCTTCGCCTTCTCCTCGTTAGCGGACTCCAGTTCAGCCATCAAGCGAGAGACTTCAGCTGAAGCCCCCCGCTCTCCGACCCTCCTGAAGAGCCTGGTAGTGAGTTTCAGGACCGCTGAGTTCTGCAAACAAACAAAAGAAAGCAGAAACATTTTGAGAAATACAACTCAAAAACCAAGTCAAGCTGATGCACTTACCACAACTTCAAGCCTGTTATAGGCCTCATCAATGGTAGCGTCCGGAAGATTGTAGAACTTCCGGATCATAGCCGTTGGGTGGTTGATATCAACCTCACCCAAGTCTTTGAGCAGCTGAGCGAGGCCAACAGGAGCATCTGCAATCAGTACAAAAGTTTAAACAGTTAGAATCTTGAATGTCAAAAGCAATGAAGAAAAGAGAAGTTAACAGAAACATACATGTGGCCTCAACTCGAGATGCTTCGGCCTTTCCCTTCCCCCGATCGAAACTCTTACCCCCGAGGGTCGACCTTTCCTTTTCGAGGGATGCCACTGGAGGAGGTTGGGGAGCCCCAGCCTCCATGCGACTCCCTCCCTCCTTTTGCAAAGGGGAGGGAACATCACGCAGAGGAGTGATCTCCCCTTCCTCAGGGCGTTCGCCAGTCTGCTGCAGCCTGGCCATTAGGGTGGCCATCTCCTCGGCCATCTGAGCAGCCGAACGACGGGCAGCAGGAGGAGGTTGCTCAACCTCCAACCCATCGCTCGCCGAGGCGCCTTCAATGCGAAGGACACTCGGGGGTACTTGGTCGAGGGGAGTGGGGTTGCTCGCAACCACGTCACTCCCCGAGTACCTTATTCGGATGCGCGTCGGGTGCTTCAACTCTTCAAAATGATAGGTGGGCAACACCTTCTAGCCGTTGCCCACCGCATCCATCACATCTTCCATTCGACGGGCCTTAGCCTTGTCGATAGGAATGGGCTGAGATTCATCCTTGCCCCCACCATCGCCTCCGTCTTCGCCGCCGTCGTCCCCTCCTTTGCCGCCTCCATCACCTCCATCTCCTCCGTCTTCGTCACCATCACCACCATCATTATCATCGCCATCATCATCATCATCGTCATCGTCATCTCTACCATCGTCACCATCATCTTCATCACCTCCATCTTCATCGCCGTCATCGTCGTCTTCATCTTCTTCTCCTTTCTTTTCTTCTTCTTCTTCTTCCTTTTTCTCTTCTTCTTCCTTCTTCTCCTCCTCCTCCTTGTAGATTCTTCTTTTCTTCACTTGACCCCTGCGGGTCATCACCAGCTTTTCTTCTGTTGGCAAACGGCGCCTTGCCCCGTACGCCCTCTTCTCGACCCGAACAGCCCTGACAATCTTGCCCGATTGAGGATCCTCCTCGTAATCGGAGTACAAGACGTCATTGTCTTCTTATCGGGCCTGTAGCCTGTGGAGGAGATTGGCGTTGCCGTGCCTGACCGGGCAGTTCGAAAACTGCTTCCACGATTGGGTACTGCACGTTAACTCCAGGAAGAGGTTGACGATAGCCCCGGCCCGCTCTGATGGCCATGCGAAGGCCCCTCCGGCAGAGTACATGTCCACCTCTTCTGAAACTGAGAGCGAGGAGTCTCAGGCACAGAGAGGGGATTCCATGCCCCAGCGATGGATATCAGCCAGTCGGTGTACAGCTTGACGGAGGACACGGTGTCGATGATCGGGCGGAGTGCGGAGACACCCGTCAGATTGAAGAAGGGGCTGTCCTTCCTCGAGACCCACTTGTAGTGGTAGAAGAAGTACCCCAGCTCAATCCTGGCCTCTTCACCTTTAGGGATGCTGGAGTAGCATGCCCTGAGTTCATCCTGGAAGTCAGACTCCACCCGGCAGAATGCATAGATGATTCTCCATGCATTCCCCGATATCTGCCCCGGGCAAAGACCCGAAGTGTTCAGCAGCCTGGCAGCGAACGGCAGCAGAGGGAGGCGCAGCCCGCAGTTCAGCTGGCCGATGGTGACCATCGTCCCCATCACTTGCTCCTTGCTGGCAATCGCTGTGAAGACAGTCCGCTTGTCGATCCCGAAAGCGGATTGAACTCCTGCCAGTGCTGGACGGTGTTTCCCCTCCGTGAAGCAAGCGAGCAACTTCTGCCACTTCGCCCTCTTCACATCAGTGAGCTTGCCGCCAGTGTTGTATTCGTAGACAGGCTCCTCCGACAAAGACATCAAAGGCCCCAAGACGAAGCTAGCCTTCGGGATGTGCTCAGGCCTTGACGGTGCAGAAGCGAACCCCACTCCCATGTGCCTCTTTCCGAGCACACCAAGAGCACCTTTGCTTTTGCCCCGGCCGATAGGCTTGGGTGACACCGGAGCCTTCTCCTTCCCAGCCCTCTTAGACGGAACCACGTTCTTGAACTTGATGCTGCTAGAAGATGCCATTTCAACTGATCGGGAGCACGGAGAACCGGAAACTCGGGGGCAAAAGGTTCTGGACTTGAAAAAATTTTGGAAGTGTGAGGCAGAAATGAAATCCAGAAAAGGCTTATAAACCCCGGAGAGACTAGCGCGAAAACTGAAGAGACACGTGGCGTCACCAGGTCAAAAGCCGTGTTTTCAGAAGGGACACGTGGCGTCAATCTGAAGGAAGCGCTCTTCCAAGCGAACCGTCGGAACCAGACGGAGCGTCACCCACTGAACCACCGGTCCAGATAAACCACCGGCTCGAGCGAACCGCCGGTCCAAAAGAATCACCGGTCCGTGTGAACCACCGGCTCAAGCAAAACAACGAAGTTTCATAATCTTCAACTCCAGTTCTCCTCAAATTCCGACGGGTTTGAATCGACCGATCGGTCAAATATGCCCGATCGGGCGGAATTGATCAATCACCATTCGAAGACTTTACCCGTTCGACAGGCAGACAATCGGGTAATTTACCAAAGGATCGGGCAGAAAACAGACTCTTTTTCCCGATCGTCTCAACCTCCACCGGTTGAATTTAACCGATCGGCCAACTTTGACCGATCGGATAGATTTGACCGATCGGAGTAATTACTACTAGATCGGGCAAAATACTTAGGTTTTTGCCCGATCACCTCAACCACCACCGGTTGAATTTAACCAATCGGTCAAACTTGACCGATCGGATAGATTCAACCGATCGGTTCAATTTCTACTGGATCATTCAAAAAAGTAAGGTTTTTGATCGATCACCTCGACCACCACCGGTTGAATTTAACCGATCGATCAAACTTGACCGATCGGATAGATTCAACCGATCGATTCAATTTCTACTAGATCGGTCAAAAAACTAAGTTTTTTGACCGATCACCTCGACCTCCATCGGTTGAATTTAACCGATCGGTCAACTTTCACCGATCGGCCAAATTCAACCGATCGATCAAATTTTTACTGGATCGGTCAAAAACTAAGTTTTTTTACCGATCACCTCGACCTCCACCGGTTGTATTTAACCGATCGGTCAACTTTGACCGATCAGCAAAATTCAACTGATCGATCAAGTTTATGCTGAATCGGTCAAAAAACTAAGTTTTTTGACCGATCACCTCGACCTCCACCGGTTGAATTTAGTCGATCGGTCAACTTTGACCGATCGGCCAAATTCAACTGATCGGTCAAGTTTCTACTGGATCGGTCAAAAAACTAAGTTTTTTGACCGATCACCTCGACCTCCACCGGTTGAATTTAACGGATCAGTGAACTTTGGCCGATCGGCCAAATTCAACCGATCGGTCAAAATTCTACTGGATTGGTCAAAAAACTAAGTTTTTTGACCGATCACCTTGATCTCCACCGGTTGAATTTAACCGATCGGTCAACTTTGACCGATCGGTCAAATTCAACCGATCGGTCAAGTTTCTGCTGGATTGGTCAAAAAACTATATTTTTTGACCGATCACCTCGATCTCTACCGGTTGAATTTAACCGATCGGTCAACTTTGACCGATCGATCAAATTCAACCGATCGATCAAGTGTCTACTGGATCGGTCAAAAAACTATGTTTTATGACCGATCACCTCGATCTCCACCAGTTGAATTTAACCGATCAGTCAAATTCAATCGATCGGTCAAGTTTCTACTGGATCGGTCAAAAGACTATGTTTTTTGACCGATCACCTCGACCTCCACCGATTGAATTTAACCGATCGGTTGAGATTCGACCGATCGGTCAAATTTAACCGATCGGTCAAAATTGACCGATCAGTCCATCAGCACCGATACTCAAGGGTTTTTTATAAACGTGGCAGGGGGTTGTTACTTTTTCACCTAATCCAAGCCAGCCAGAATGACCTCTAGCTAACTTGGATGGGTTAACCGTGGGTACAAATTTTGGCAAAGAATCCCACAAAGGCTATCGCGGGACCTACCAACCCTGCCTGGTGGGCCCACAAAGGCTACCGCGGGACCCACCAGACCTACCTGGTGGGCCCACATAGGCTACCGCGAGACCCACCAGCCCTGCCTGGCGGGCCCACAGAGGCTACCGTGGGACCCACCAACCCTGCCTGGTGGGCCCACAGAGGCTACCGCGGGACCCACCAGCCCTGCCTGGTGGGCCCACAGAGGCTACCGCGGGACCCACCGGCCCCACCTGGAGGATCCCCAGAGAAAACGGCGGGACCCACCAGCCCTGCCTGTGGAATCCCCAGATAAGACAGCAGAAACCGCCATTTGCCCCCAGATTTCCTCCTAGGAAATTCTATAAATAGCAGAGCCTTCAATTAAAAAAAGGATCCAGATCTCAGTTCAAAATCAAGAAACCAGAGCTCTGGAATTCCAGCTTTCAATCCTTCAACTCTCCTTGATCTTCTTCTAGTGTTTGAAGAGTTCGGAGAGAGATCAGTGACACTCGGCCTGTCGAGGTCACTTCGAGCAGAGTATTAGTGAATTCGGGTTGCTCCCTATAGCACGGAGACATAGGCTTCGGCTGAATTCTGAGATCACATCTTGTGTCGACATTCTCTCTGTCTGCATATCATAAGAGGCAACTCAAAGTCACCAAGATATCTACCTTCAAACCTACCTTCCAATCAACAGATCGATCAACGATCTTCGACTCAACTTCAATTGATTGGTGAGGAAAAATCTTCGGATTCACACGAAGATTTTTCCCCCACATATACTTCTTCTACCACTACAAATAGGTTTCGAGGAAGGACATTCCTTTCTTCAACCTGCACGGCGTCTCAGTGCTCCGCCCGATCACCGACACCATACCTTCCGACAAGCTTTACACAGACTGACCGATTTCCGTCTCTGGGGCGTGGACTCCCCTCTCTGTGCCCGAGACTCCTCGTTCTCAGGTACATAATGTGGTCGAGAGATATGCCTCAGGAGGGGACTTTGCCTGGTCATCTGATTGAATCGGGGCCATTGACAACTTGTTCTTGGAATTGACCTGCAGTACCAGATCATGGAAGCAGTTTTTGAACTACCCGGTCCGGCACGGCAACGCCAACCTCCTGCATAGGCTGCAGGCCAGGTACGAAGACAATGACGTCCTGTACTCCGATTATGAGGATGATCCCGAATCGAGTAGGATAGTCAGAGTCGTCAGGGTTGAGAAGAAGGCCTACGGGGCAAGGCGGCGCTCGGGCCCGACGGAGGAGAAACTGGTGATCACCCGTAGGGGTCAAGTGAAGAAAAGAAAAATTCTCAAGGAAGAGGAGAAGAAAGAGGAGGAGGAGAAAGAAGAGGAGAAGGAAGACGAAGAGGAAGAGGAAGAAGAAAGCGAAGGGGGAGAAGGAGGCGGTGAAGAAGACGACGACGACGATGAAGATGGAGAGGATGATGATAAAGAAGGTAGAGGAGATGGTGATAGAGATGGTGGAGGAGATGGTGATAGAGAGGTTCTGCCCACTCCTATCGATGAGGCTAAGGCCCGTCGAATGGAGGAAGTTATGGATATGGAGGGTGATGCAAGAAGGTGTCGCCCACCTATCATTTTGAAACTTTGAAGCGCCCGACGTGTATAAGAATAAAGTACTCGGGGAGTGATGATGTTGCAAGCAACCCCACGCCCTTCGCTCAAGTACCTCCGGGTGTCCTTCGCTTGGAGGGGGCTTCGACGAGCGGAGGGCTGGAGGTTGAGCAACCTCAGCCTACGCTTCGACCCTCAACGGCCCAGATGGCAGAAGAAACGGCTGCACTCGTGGCCTCTCTTCAACACGTCGACGAACAGTGCGAGGAAGGGGAGATCACTCCTCGCGACATTCCGTCCCCTTCGCGAAGGGAGGGAGGGAGTCGTGTGGAGGTTGGGACACCCCAACCTCCCCCTGTGGTATCTCATGTGAAGGAAAGGTCGACCCCCAAGGGTAAGCGTTCCGATCGGGGAAAAGGCAAGGCCAAAGTATCTCGAATTGGCACCGCAGGTATGTTTCTGCTAACTTCTCTTTACTGTATCTGATACTCTAAATTCTAACTGTTGAACCTTTGTATTGTCGACAGATATTCCAATCGGCCCTTCTCCTGTGATTAGGGATCTGGGTGAGGTTGACATCAACCACTCAACAGGTGCGATACGGAAGCTCTTCAATCTTCCTGATACACCCCTGGATGAAGCCTACAACAGGCTTGAAGTAGTGGTAAGTGTATTAGCTCTGACTTGGACTTTGAATTGTTCATTCTTTGATATACTTCTGATTTGCACTCTGTTGTTGGTAGAACTCAGCAGTTTTGAAGTTGGCTAGCAGGCTCTTCAGGAGGGCCGATGAGCGGGGCGCTTCAGCAGAAGTCTCTTGCTTGAATGCCCTCCTGGAAGCCTCGAACGATGAGAAGGAGAAGCTGCAGGCATCTTTGTCTGCCAAGAAGGAAGCTTTCCGTAAAGAGAAGCTCGAGAGCAAGAAGTGGCTCAATGGCTACACGGCTCGGGGTCACGAGCTTCACGAATTGAAGAATATGCTCTTCAAAGTGGAGACCTATGCCCACGATCGTGCGGTGAAAATAAAGGAGCTGAATGCCTAGCTTGCTGCAAAGGATGCAGCTTCTTCAGCCAAAGAGGAGGCCCTTATGAAGGAGCTCGAGCAGACATGCGCCGATTGCAAGAGTTACGGATCGACTGCGGAGGAGGCAATAGAAGCCCTCAGGGCTCACACTAGCGGCATTCTATCTTCCAAAGCGTCTACAGCGAGCAAGGCTCATGGTGGATCTGAAGGAGATAAGTCGCGCGCTCAAAGTGTAGCAAAACCCTGATGTATTCTATCTCTTTTCTTTTTGCTTTTGTACCTGTAAGACTTGCATATGTAAAAGCTCACTTGTACTTGAAAGTTTGAGAACTAAAAACTTGTTTTTGATATTGAAATTGAATGTGTCTTATTGAATTCTCAGAATGTTTGTGCTTTGGATGGAATGTTTGAATGTGCTTAACGTCTGCCTGTAAGGGGTTGAGTCGCAACTCGGACACCCAAACTTGTTAAGAGACCTGGTAATTGAAGGTTGCGTTGTATCACAACTTGAAACCGTTTAACATCTGCCTGTAAGGGGTCAAGTCGCAACTCGAGCACCCAAACTTGTTAAGCGATCTGGTAGTTGAAGGTTATTTAACATCTGCCTGTAAGGGGTCGTGTCGCAACACGAGCTCCCAAACTTGTTAAATGACTTGCTAGCTTGAAGGTTGTTTTGTTTCACAACCTGAAATCGTTTAACATCAACCTGTAAGGGGTCGTGTCGCAACACGAGCTTCCAAACTTATTAAACGGCCTGGAAATTTGAAGGTAGATAACTTGAAACTGCTTGAGAACTTGAGTAGATGAGATGGACATTTGAAAACGATCTTTATTCAGCATGGAGTTTACATCAAGGATAGAACATTTTGAGATGTTTAGCGTTCCAAGCTCGTAGTAGTCTATCTCCCTCTGGTGAGATCAGACGATATGACCCTTTGCCTCCTATCGATTCGATGATGTAGGGTACTTCCTAGTTGGGAGCTAGTTTTCCACTGTTGTACTCTTTAGTATTGTAGAAGACTACTCTGAGGACCAGGCTACCAATTGGGAAATGTCCCTTGCTAACCTTTTGATCATAGGCTTGTTTGATCTTTTATTGGTATTTGGCAACGCGGATGGTTGCTCGATCACGTAACTCTTCAGAGAGATCAAGATCATCGACTCGAAGTTCATCGTTAACCCCCTCTTCGATTGCTCTAGTCTTCAGAGTGTTTGAGATGGCTTCTTTTGGGAGAACTGCCTCTGATCCATAGGTTAGGCGAAAGGGTGAGAACCCAGTTGATCTTCTCGGAGTAGTTCGATAGCCCCATAAGACTTCTGGTAGGACTTTCTTCCACAATCCTTTCTTGTAATCGAGCTTCTTCTTGAGTAGACCAAGGATAGCTCTGTTAGGGGCTTCGGCTTGACCATTGCACTGAGGGTACCTTGGTATTGAATAGAAAAGTTTGATTCCGTTGTTTAGACAGAATTCTTGGAACTTGTCGGAATCGAATTGAGCTCCATTGTCAGCGATCAAAACTTAGGGTGTGCCAAACCTGGAGAAGATATTTCGCCTGATGAACTTGATAACTTCATCATCCGTCTCTCGGAAGAGTGGCATAGCCTCCACCCACTTGGTGAAGTAATTTGTGGCTAACAACAGATACTTCTTCTTACTTGGTATTGGTGGGAAAGGACCCAAGAAGTCCAACCCCCATTGATGGAAAGGCCATAGACTTGTTAATGGATGGAGCTCATCTACTGAAAGATGGATAGCTCGAGTATGTCGTTGACAAGGCTCGCATCTTTGAATCACTTGGTGAGCATCTCTCGTCATAGTTGGCCAGTAGTAACCTTGTAGTTTTGTCTTGGCTTCGAGAGATCTTCCGCCTGAATGGTTTCCGCAGGCCCCGGAATGAATATCGATTAGGATTGCCTTTGCTTGTAGGGGATCAACACATTTGAGCAACATCCCATTGTGTGATCTGAAATATAGATCTACTCTTTGGAGGCTGTAGCATGGAAGCTTCCTTTGAAATCTTCTAGCTTGAATTGGATCTTCTGGCATTCTGCCATGTTTGAAGAAGTCAAAAATTAGTTGTCTCCAATCCCCAAGTTCATGTGTTGTGGTAAGATTGAAAATTGGCCGTCTCCAACCCCTAGATATTTCATTAGTGGCAACGATCTGCTGTTCGATGGTGGTTTTTGGTGATTCTTGATAGTCGATCTGTATTCGCCTTTCTCCGAGTGAATCTCCAAGTACCGAAGCAGCATTAGCCAGAGCATCGGCCTCTCGATTTTCAGCCCTTGGGATTTGAAGGAATTCGATGTTGTTGAATCGTTGTCGATGATGCATCACCAAGGCCAAGTAGTGTTGCATCCTCTCTTCTCGGGCTGTATACTCCCCATTGATCTGTCGAATTATCAGTTGGGAGTCGCTGTGGACAACGAGACGGTCTACCCCCAAGGATTTAGCAATCTCCAATCCAGAGATAAGTGCTGCGTATTCTACTTTGTTATTTGTATCGTTGAATCCGAGGAGAATAGCCTTTTGAAGGTGATCGAGCACGGGGGATATCAAGACTATCCCAATTCCCGAACCGATTGCACTTGAAGCTCCATCAGTGTAAAGCTTCCATCGAGTTGAAGTATTGGGAGTCTCGGGACTCCGATTGATGGTTATGGGAGCAGAGTTGAGTGGAGGGTCGTCTCCGTCATCGAGGTGCATTTCGATGTTATCCTTCCATGCAATAGGATCTTCCATAGGGAAGTCGGCAAGGAAGTCAGCTACAACTTGTCCTTTGAACGAAGTACGAGTCTCGAATTGAATCCCGAGAGCACTCATCTCGATTATTCATTTGGTCATTCAACCTGCTCGACCTGCCTTGTTGAGGATGTCTTTGAGTGGGTGCTCTGAGACGACTGTGATCGGGTGGGAGACAAAATAGGGTTGAAGACGTCGTGATACGGTGAGCAAGGCTAGTATGACCTTCTTAATATTTGAATAGCGAGCCTCTGCCGGGAGAAGTGTATGACTGATGTAATAGACCGGATGTTCGATGCCTTTTCTTCTGCTGACCAGGACCGCACTGATTGCTTGATCGGTGACAGCAAGATAGAGCCAGAGATCTTCCTTTTGGAGCGGAGCTGTCAAAATGGGAGCACGCACAAGATAATTTTTGACACTTTGAAAAGCTTGTTCGCAAGTTAGACTCCACCCAGAGGTATCTGCCTTTCGCAACTTGTCAAAGAGCGGTTTGTACTTGTCGGAAGATTTCGAGATGAATCGGTTGGGGGCAGCTAATTTTCTAGTGAGGCGTTGCACTTCCTTTCGATTGGTATGCGATGGCATATCAAGGATATCTCGAATTTGGTCGGGGTTAGCTTCGATGCCTCTCTTGGTCACAAGGAGACCCAGGAATTTACCCGATTGAACACCGAAGGCACATTTAGCTGGGTTGAGTTTCATGCGGTATTTTTGGAGGATTTGAAACGTCTTTGCCAGATCGAAGAGGTGGCTCTCTTGATTGGAACTTTTGGTGAGGAGATCATCGACATAGACTCGACGTTGTGGCCGATTTGCTCTTCGAACATCTTCATGACTAGTCTTTGATAGGTCGATCCAGTATTTTTAAGACCAAAGGGAATTACGTTGTAGTAGTAGAGACCTCGATCTGTCACGAAACACATCTTCTTTTGATCGTCCGGATGTAGCAGAATTTGATTATACCTATAGTATCCGTCCATAAAAGATAGGAGCTCGTGGCCAGCAGTGGTGTCAACGAGTCTATCTATCCTTGGCATGGGGAATGGGTCTTTAGGGCAAGCCTTGTTGAGGTTGGTGAAGTCGATACAGACCCTGATCTTGTCATTCTTCTTTGGGACAACGACTATGTTGAAGATCCAAGTAGGGTACTCTACTTCATGAATGAAGCCTGCTGTGAGTAGTTTACTGATCTCCTCCTGAACTGCAGCTTATCGCTCTGGTCGGATTGTGCGTGGTTTTTGCTTGACGGGCATCACCCCTCCTTTGATTGCGAGCTAGTGACAAGCATCCTCCGGGTTGATCCCGGGCATGTCTTCGAAACACCAAGCGAAGACATCAATGTTGGATTGAAGGAAAGATACCATGTCTCACGCTTTTGCATCGCTGAGACCGGTACCGATGAAGGTTTCTCGAGGGAGATCTTCACTGCCGATGTTGATTGGAATGATTTCTTCGATTGAGGGTCAGGTCTCCCATTCGATTGGTGGAGGTTCGGACAGTGGAATCTCCTTTGGTTTCAATCTTTAAGAAGGACCAGCTTCATCTCTTGGTCGCTTCGGGGGGGGGGGCGAGATTTATTCGGTGATCTGTTTTTGCAGCGGCCGCTACGCAAGATCGCCCGGTTTGTTGATCTCCTCGGATGCAGACGATACCCTCTCCTGTTGCAAATTTGAGGAGTTAGTGGTAGGAGGAGGATATGGCATTGATCTGGTGGAGGAAAGGCCGTCCCAGGATGATGTTGTAGTTGGACGTTCCTTCGATAACGACGAATCTTACGGAGACTCGAGTCTCTCGACTGAGGTCGAGGGTGAATCTTAATTCCCCCATTGTTATGCTCTGCTCCCCGTTGAAGCCTATGATCACGGTCGGGACAACTTCGAGGCTTATATATTTATGTCCCAGGCACTTGAAGCAGTCTGAGAACATGATATCGATAGAGCTTTCGGTGTCGATGAGGATGCGGTTGACGGTGCTCCCATCGATGATGAGCTTCAGGACTAGGGGGTCTCGATGTGGAGTGTGGACTCCTTGAAGATCAGAGTTGTTAAAGATGATAGATGGTCAAGTTAGTCTTTTGATAGGTTTTTCGATCCAGGTGTCTTCTTTGTTCGCTACAGAGCGAATATTGAATATGTGTCGCACTTGCCGATCGACTTCTTTCCCTGTCAATGTTTGATTATGCAACGCTCCGTGAATGCTGAAGATATTGGCACGCACAGCGATAGGTGATTTATCGGTAGAGATTTAGTGGATCCAGCAAGCTTCTTTTCCTTTCGCAGAAGGTCGGCGTTGATCTTGCCCGCCTTTGATGAACTCCTGGAGATGGCCTTCTCGTAGCAGACCCTCCAGATGATACCTTAGTCGGTAGCATCGATCGGTAGAATGGTCATGGCTGTGATGAAAATCACAGTAGCCCGTTTTATCAGCTGTGACCTTAGTATCAGGCTGTAGAGGATTCGGCCTTCGAAGGAACTCCTCATGTTGAATTTTATCGAGGATCTGCTCGATCGGTAGAGTCCAATCAGTGAATGCAGTTTTCTTCAAAGGTGATCTACGTCCGTCATTCCTTGGTCGTTTGGATGCATGGGGGGCCACTGCCTCCGCATTGTGAGCTTTGGCGGTATACTTTGGGGCTTCCCTTTCGGCAGGTCGTCGTTTTGTTTCTCGTCCCTTTCGGGCGACTTGATCATCTTCGACTTCGATCTCTCTCTGGATTCGATCAAACATCAAACCCAGGGAAGGGGGAGGATTGCGGATGAAATCATTATAGATATGCAGATCGAACCGAAGGGCATTTTGGAAGGCTAACATGATAGCCTCATCATCCAGATGTCGTCCTGAGAGAGTGGCGTGCTCATTGCGGAATCTTCGCGTGAAGCTGCAAAGACTCTCGTCAGCACCCATCCTCAGCCTGTAGAGGGAGTCAAGCTTCTTCTCCGGCTTCAAGTTGAGTTGATAGTGTTGCACGAAGTGGTTAGCCAAGACTCCGAACTGGGTGATGGATCCAGCCCGAAGGTTATGGTACCAATCGAGAGATGGCTCATCGAGGCTCCCGGCGAAGGTTCGGCAAAGCACGTTGTTCTCTTCTTCATGCAGGGTGAGGGCTTGCTTGAACGCTAGGATATGAAGGGTAGGATCCCATTTGAGGCAATTGATCTTGGGGAGAGTTGGAGTTCTCCATCCCTTCGGAAGGGACGATTAAAACAAACTTCGGTAGAGAGGTCCGGCAGAAGAGTATCCTTCTCTACGACCATGCCCCCGACCTGTATGCAGATTGAGGGGCAATATCGAGAGGTCTTGTCCGGGCCCTTGAGTAGTTGTCGGATGGAGCTGGTGACTCTATGCCAGCTTTATGTTGGAGGGGGAGGGATGGAGAAGCTCTGCTCTTTGAGGGTGCTCCTTTCATCTGATGCCTCGCTCGTAAGTTGGGCTTCGACTGTGTCTGTCTGACACAGTTGCGACCTGAGGATGGTTGAGAGGACTCATCATTGATATGATCCCAGACACTCTACTTCCATGGAGCAGCAGAGGGAGTTGGGTCGTGATGAATCCTCTCGCGGGCTGCGGTGCCCGTTGACCTTCGTAGTCCGGAGAGAATCGATTGCCGAGGCGGATCGACTATCTCGTCGAATGAAGGGACGGGGAGAGCAATCCCGGCTTCGGAGGCTACCTTCTTGAGAGCATCCCTTTTAGCCGTGAGGGTGGCGTTTTGCTTAGCCAGTTGCAGCAGCTGAAAGTCGACTGTCGAGATTAGGTAGGTGGATAAAGGATTTTCAGCTGGAGCAGAGGCAGTTTGACCTATTGACTGTCGGAGAGGTGGGGCGATTGGTCGATCAACTGATCTTCCGCTTCCTGAACGAACTCCCACCTCGGGGATAGCGAGGGGCTGCCCAAAGTTGAGTCGTTGACTCATCGAACGAGTCTCTGGACAAACTTAACGTGTGTTACTTTCCTCTGGATGATCCTGATGCTTTGTCCTCGCCATTCAGGGGAGGCGAAGGATGCAACCCGATCGTCGGTATTCTAGCGATTGTCTGCTCAACTGAAGGGGCCGAGAAGATTGGTTATCTAGATCGGTTGTCTGCTCAACCGATCTGATAGTCGTTGTAGAGTTAAAGCTTTTTGAACAGGATCCCACAAACGGCGCCAAACTGTAGGGGAGGATTTCGGCCGTCGTACGCAACCCTCCTCCAACAGTCGATTGAAGGTTTAACCCTTTAAGATGTGATGCACTTTGAAGTGTTGAGTCGTGACTTGCTGGGCTTTATCTGATAGATAGGTTCATAGGTTGAAGCCTTTGAGTAGTATCTAAAGAATATAGAGAATATTGAAAGACAGTGGACAGGAGGTGTGATCTCGGAGTTCAGCCGAAGCCTACATCTCCGTGCTATAGGGAGCAACCCGAATTCACTAACTCTTTGTTTGAAGTGACCTCGATAGGCCGAGTGTCACTGAAGTGTCACTGTACCCTTCTAAGACAAGAAGAAGATCGAGGAAATTGGAATATCGAAAGATGGGATTCCAGAGCTCTGGGATTCTGGATTCTGGATTCTGGTCTCTGGTTTTTGAAATCAGATTTTAGATCCTTTTTACATTTGAAGGGTCTGCTATTTATAGAAAAACTCTTGGTGGAAATCCGGGGCAAATGGCGGTTTTTGTCGTTGTATCCGGGGATTCCCCAGGTAGGGCTGGCAGGTCCTGCGGTAGTCTTCGTGGGTCCCGCAGTCGTCTCTGTTGACCCCTCAGACAGGACTGGTGGGTCCCGCGGTAGTCTTCGTGGGTCCCATAGTTGTCTCTGTTGACCCCTCAGACAGGGCTAGTGGGTCCCGCGGTAGTCTTCATGGGTCCCCCAGGCAGGGCTGGTGGGTCCCACAGCAGTCTCCGTGGGCCCCCCAGGCAGGGCTGGTGGGTCCCGCAGCAGTCTCCGTGGACCCCTCAGGCAGGGCTGGTGGGTCCCGCGGTAGTCTCCGTGGGCCCCCCAGGCAGGGCTAGTGGGTCCCGCACCAGTCTCCGTGGGCCCCTCAGGCAGGGCTGGTGGGTCCCGCGATAGTTTTTGTGGGTCCCTCAAGCGGGGCTGATGGGTCCCGCAGTCTGTGGGGCTTCTTGCCAAAATTTGCACCCACATACATATGGATGGAGATGGCACCAGCTCCCACCTCAGGATAATCAGCCCTAACGAACCCTTGGCCTCCTCGGAGCCGTCGACGACGACCAAGAAGGCCAAGGGAAGGAACCCACAACCCTAGAAACATGGGGGGAAAAGGGAAAAGTCGAAGGGTGCTCCGAGCCTGACCCCCCTATAGGAGACTAAAAAGGAGTACATATATGTTCTATTGAAAGAATATCGTTACTTTCCAACGGATAGCTCAGTTGGTAACTCGTATGCGACCCGTTGCCTTGGTCAAGGTTGCGTGCATATTTCACCCCGCTCCTATAGTGGTAGGCTTTCCACTCGCCTTAGTGGCAAGGGTTCTGTGGGTGCAAAATTTGGCTAACGCCCTACAGTGGGACCCGCCACCCTGCCTGAGGTCCATGAGTACAACAGTGGGATCCGCAGCCCTTCCTGGGGTTCACAAGTACAACAGTGGGACCCGCAACCCTGCCTGGGGCCCACGAGTACGATGGTGGGACCCGCAACCCTGCTTGGGGCCCACTTGCACTATCTAGAGTCTGGTAAATCCCCTAGGGTATTTACCAAACCCCGGATGTTTCTGAAATATTCCCCAGATAAACCAAACCCCTATAAATAGCAAACCTTGTAAATGATTCCAGATCCAAAAAACCAAACCAGAATCTTATTTCTTGTTTTCCAAAGCTCTTCGAGTCTTTTGGCTTTCAGACTCCTTCCCTTTCTCCACCCTCCTTCTACTTAGAAGAAGCACTCCTCGGCCTGTCGAGAGTAGCTCTATTTTAGACTCAGTAATAGTGGATTCCAAGGTTGTATTTTGTCACACGGAGACGTAGGCTTCGGCCGAACTCCGTCATCACACCCCATGTTAACCTTTTCTCTCTCTCTCTCTCTCTCTCTCTCTCTCTCTCTCTCTCTCTCTCTCTCTCTCTCTCTCTCTCTATTCTGCAGCCTAGCAAGTTACAGCTCAGCGCTTCAAAGCGCGCCACATCCCGAAGGGTAAACCTTCAATCGACTGTTGGACAGGTATTACGTACGACAGCCGAAATCCTCCCCCACAGGTTCCAATAAGTGCCACTGCATATTTTCTCCTGCTCTGTAGTGGCGGGCCTCCCTCTCATCTTAATTGCGAGCTTTCCTAACTTGGGGTTATTAAAAATCAAGGTGTTTCTTTCACTCTAATGGCGAGTTTTGATACTTAGCCTATCTTATGCCGGTGATTTACTAACCACTATGGTGATCCTTTCAAAAAGAAAAAAGAAAACATGATAAGTATAAGGGTAGCAATCGATCGGGTTTGGGCCGGACTCTACCCCTACCCCTACCCTATCAATACCCATTCGGGAATGGTAAGGTCCATACCTGACCCATACCCATTCGGGTAGAAGATCCATATCAAAACCATACACAATCGAGTTTTGGGTTTTGGTTTGGGTTTCGTGTATGAATTGGGTATAATTTTGTCTCTTTTCCTCCCTCATATATATTACTTGAGGAAAAAAAAAAATCACGGTATCACAATGCAAACTTAAGAATCTCTTTTGATTTCTTATTACAACATATGAGCGATTAGAATATGAGTATATAACAATGAGTTTTGAGTCCAACTATATTATCTAAGTATACACAAGTTAGAGGGACAATTAGATTTCGGGTATCGGTATTGAGGTACCCATACCTATACTCAAAAGTCAATCAGGTATGGGTTGGGTACAAAAACCATATCCTACCCAAACCATTTTTCGGATACAAAAATTCTACCCATACCTGATGTTTCGGGTCAGGTATGGGTCGGGTTTTTGGGTTTTCGGAGTCCAATGTCATCCCTAGCTGAGTAAGGTTGGTCAAACTTTGTGGTGGGCTATCATGAAAACACAATCTTATATTTAAATTTGAAATTTCTAAGTAAGCTCCCTACGGTTTAAGTTTAAATTTACAAAAACCTAGTTTGGGGATGGATGGGTGGGTGTGGGTGCGTGTGGGTGGGTGGGTGTGGAAGAAGTATATCTTGAATCGTTTCAAATAAAAGAATGCTATTTTAAGCTTGGTCGAAGTCTTCTATTTTATTTTATTTTTTATTTATTTTTATTTTTTTTATTTCACGAGGCAAGAAGCTTAGTCTAACTTTTGAGGGGGGATTGATAAACAAACCCTCTTAACGTGAATATTTCTTAACAAGCACCATGCCTGTATTTTATTTTATTTTTTTTGAAAGGGGGGTCCACCACCAGATCCCTGGAGCCGCCACAGACCGGAGGAAGCAATCATCACAACAACGCCTCCGGTAGAATAGAGGGGACACCATCACCACCACGACAGACCTCGTCACTTTGACAGCACATACACCACCACAGCCCGGCAGGGACACAACATCAGGGCTGGCAATTTCTGGGTCAGGGCTAAACGGGTTCGAATCGTAAACGGGTCGACACGATAGACCCGTTCAATAAACGGGTCGGGTCCGAGTTTAGGGTATGGACACTGTGAACCAGGAAAGACCCATTTAATATTCAACGGGTCGGGTCGGATCTATCCATAATCCGATACTGTAATATATATAGTATCAGCGGGTCTATCAGGTTAGGTCAGGTCGAGTCGAATCGAGTCGGATCAGGTCAACTGAATAAACTCGTGTGGTTAACAGGTCTTATCGGCTCTACCCGTTTATAAACGGGTCGGGTACAGGTTTAGGATCTAGACATGATTAGTTAAACGGGTCGGATCCAGGTCTCGAAGTTTTGGACATGACCCAAAACTAGACACGACACTAACCCGACCCAACACGGCCCATTGCCACCCCTAACCACGACAGACCTCACCACTCCATTGAAAGATAAGGAAAACATAGCCTTCAAAAAAAAAAAAAACACACAAAAAGGAATCAAACCAAAAAGAGCCACCACAAGTTCGTCGGAGGACGATCAACAACTTCGCGGCGAGCAAGGATGAAAGCAGCCAGTTTTCCTACATCGACGCTGAGCCACCCTCCACCGCCATGTGCTAGGCTGGGAGCCACCGCACCGAGCTAGGTCAGGGTCCATATCCACCACACTTGCTGCTCCAGCAAGGATCCGCCACTGCGATCCGTGCAAGGAGCCGTAGACCCGAGCAGGAGGAGCTGCATGACCCATGGACGAGCCGAACTCCACCACCGACGAGGCCTCATCCCTCCATGACAAACATTGAAACCCTAGATTTCCCACTACTTACATGGGGAAGGGATGGGAGGACAAAATCCTACCCCGAAGAGGAAGATCCATTGAAAGCCCGACCTCCCAGGTGACATCGGCCGCGACTAGGGGTGGTAATGGGTCGGGTTTGTGCTATGTCTAGTTTCGGATCGTGTCCAAAACCCCTAGATCTGGACCCGACCCGTTTAACTAATAGTGTCTGGATCCTAAACCCGTACCCGACCCACTTATAAACGGGTAGACCGGATAAGACTCGTTTACCACACGGGTCTATTCAGTTGACCCGATCCGACCTGACCCGATCAGACTCACTGGTACTACATACTACAGTATCAGATTGCGGGTAGACCCGACCCGTTTAACCCAAACCCAAACCCGTTTAACCCAAACCCACTAACTTTGTGTCGGTGTCGGGTCATGTCCGGTCCAGAATTACTAGTCCTAGCGACGACCGAGAAAGTTAGGATGCATATCGCCGAAACCCTATCCCGGGGAGAGAAGTGAAAGGGGAAAGAGGCTGGGGTAAAACATAATCAGTTACACCTTGGCACCTTGTCTCGAATTAATATTGAAAAAACCTAGCACGCCTTACCTTTATGGGTGTAGGGTTTGTCCAAGAAGAGAGCTCTCACAATTCGTAAATGCTCAAGCCATTTGGGTGTATCATGTATGGTTGTCCAAGACACGAACCCGAAAATCTGACGTGTTAAAATGTGGATAAGATGTGGCCTTTCATAGGGTAACACGAAACACAACTTTTTTAAAATA
The DNA here is from genome assembly GCA_947650365.1 of Chamaelirium japonicum. NCBI lineage: Eukaryota > Viridiplantae > Streptophyta > Magnoliopsida > Liliales > Melanthiaceae > Chamaelirium > Chamaelirium japonicum. The sequence continues at coordinate 70,341,692 of OX393549.1, read as the reverse complement.
TATAAAATATCCGTTAACCACCATCCATCACTCTACCTTGAGGTCATTGAGTTGTACCCGATTACTATATTCACCAGGAACCACAACCCCAAGCAGGAGCAATGGCTGAAGATGTAACCAAATTATTATTTTTAATCAAGACCCTTTTAGCTCTCTTCCCCTAGGGTTAGGGTTTTAGCGATCTCCTACCAATGACCTCCTTGGTCACCGATGGCGGCACGGGGGAGGCTGGGACTTTTGTAAGAAACAACGCTCGGGGTTGGATATACCACCCCCTTCCCTTCCCATGTAGATTATCTATACACCACACCAATTTGAGAAAAAAACTACATAAATAAACGACGGACAAAGTTTGTCTTTTAATAAACGACGGACAATTTAATTTTTTTAGTGGTAAAAAACGACGAGTATTGAAAAACGACAGACTAAAAAACGACGATCATTGCCCGTCGTTTTTCAACAGTATTGGTGAAGTGATAGGGCCTCTCCGGTAGCGTGCTTGTTGGGATCTGAGGCACTCGCACAACGGAACACGACGCACGTACAAACACCACAGTGCAGACGACCACCGACAAGACCGAGTGGATAGATAAATACAAGCAAAACTACATACAAAAAATTCCGACAACGACCGATCAATGGATTCACTAGTATGGAAAAAAAAACCCAAGTACAAGTACACTTTTCTCTAACCAATTTCTCATACACCACAAAGAGATACCCCCAAAGAGAATAGAACCCGCAGCCCTCTCATCCCGAAGACAAGAAGAAACCATTCCCGAAACCCTTCAGTCTCGAATGGTTTCCTCTCCCTCACCCTTGATGGCGGCTACTTTCTAAACTCTAACTGGGTTGCTCTTGTGCCACCATGATACACTAGATTCATTCTAGGACCGCCTATTTATAGGCGTACAATCGTATTCAACTTGGAGAATGAATTCCACGCGAAAACGCAGGCTGAACCGCCTCACCCGCATACTGCCAGCTCAGATTGTGCGCACGACCTGGGTAGATTGTGCGCACAATCTACCAGTGCAAGTCGTGCACATGACCTGAACAAGTTATGCGCACGATCTTCCTGGCATAACTGATCCTCTACCTTTGTGCTCTGTGTTCTGTCGTTCCTTCACGCATGAACCTTGGAGTTGTATAAGGCTTATTTGGAGCCACATTTTTAGTAATCTCCACCTTGGCTTCATAATAAGACATGAACACCTCCTCGAATCATGAACACCAACTCTTTAAACATTGAATCCATCACTTGATCGTCGTCACTGCCTTTGCCCCCGCACTAGGAGCTCAATCACCAAACATGGCGATTGCCCAAGTCGTTATAAATTTGGCACACATCCTGATCATCCTCACCCCAGAGCATGCTCCACTTGCACCCTTGTTCTTCACCAAACACAGTGCATATGCTGCGGCTCTTCCGGCTACCATCATGATCATGGAAGTTCTACCATTATCCGTTGATGACTCCGCTATAAACCATGGTCCTTGATTCACTCTGAGAAGTTACCTACACCCATCACTCCTGAGCTGCTGCACATCGATCAATGCTCGAACTTCTTTTGGCACCCCGCTGCATTGCAAGTGTGCCCGCGACTGAGCCGCCGCAACCACGATCGTCGTCGCCTTTTTTCTGTCGTCAGTTGACAGCCACTGCACCCTGTTGCTATAGCTCGTGTTCCTGAACGTGGATTTTCTGTATTAACATTAATTAAGATGACTTTGGTTATTGCTTTAATTAAAATACTACTTTGGTGTATGTTAATTCATATATAATAAAGGACCCTAAGAAACACAGTAGGCCACTGAGGCGCATGGTGGATCCATGCTTAAAAGACCCAGTGGATCGATTCTGCGTAGACCTAGAACTAGTTCACAACTTTGGTGATGCTGGTCACTTCACTGAGAATAAGCTATTGGCAAGTAGAGGATGTGGTGAAGTCTCCACCATGAAAACGTGGGATTTTCATTCACCTAACCAATCATAATGATTATGTTGAACAGGAACCAAGACGGTGCATAATTCAGTGATTCAGACACTGGTGCATAAACCGTCTTACTACTATAGATAATCTGTCATTAACCCTAAGAAACCATGTACACTGAGCCAACCAGTTGTGTGATGCTTTGATGTGCCAATGTGTGCAGACCTACCATAATCTGATACCACGGTACGTTAAGCTATCTGGCTAGCACTAGAGTGGCATGTAATCCCTACAGGTTATCCGACTTCCAGTGTTGGATGGGTGCATTTTGATAAGTCAATATATCAACACAATTAATCCACGCTTGGTGGTTGTCAGTATGACTGACGATATTCCAAATACTAGGCATAGCACTGGAAGGTGTAGGGTGTTATAAATGATAAGTCATCAAATCCTAGTCAGATGATCGATCGGTATCTGACGGTGCTCCCCACCGCCAGAGTTAAAGCATGGAACCAATAATAGAAGGGACTAAAGATTATCAAAGTATAGTAGAGAACAAGATTATGAGGGAGTAACATAAGTTTAGAATCACTAGAATTTAACTCGCGTCGCACTCTGGGTGCATGGCTATACGGGTTAATCAGATTAGGGACGATTAGCGAAACTTTCGGTGTGTCACCGGAACAGTTAATCAGGGATCCGGTTGGAGCTAGAGATCCTGAACCCTAAAGGTTCCATAGTGTTATTACATATAGGAATTGTTCCCTAACCTAGTTGGACATGTTAGATGCAAAGTAGCACGATAGAGCGCAAGCCCGAAGCCTAAGAACCAAATTTACATGTGTTAAGGGGCCATAGGGGTATTTTGGTTAATACTGAAATATGGCTCAGAACATATTGAATATGGATCTTTAAATGAGCGGAATAATTCCAGGAGCTCATAGGTGCTGACGGAACTTGATTCTGACTAGCGTACCTCATTATATCTCTCTATTAGCGGTATGCCGACAAAAGGACGTTTTCGTCCAAGGTATCATGGAGATAAGAGAAACCCTATCCCATGGCCTTATCCCCTTAGATAAATCTGACCTTCCCTCTCTTGTTGGTATCATAGGGACGGCCACAAGTAGTTTACACTAGCGTAAACCACTTGGGGACCGATCTATAAAGGCACAATAAGAGGGGGAGGGAAAAACCCTAATTTTCTCTCTCTCCCCTTAAGAAATCCGACCCCCACCCCACCCCCTCTCTCTCCTCTGTGATTTCGGCCAAGAAAAAGGAGGAAGAAGAAAGAGGAAGAAAGGAAGAAGGAAAGGAAAAAGAAGAAGAAAAAAGAAAGAAAAAGATAAAGATGAGGTATTCGAGGCATGCTATTTACTTCGCTACGTATCATCCTTCGTCGGTGCGTCGTTCTTGCACTCAGAGATAGGATGTCGTGGGTTCCTTCCTTCGCAAAGGACAATGTGTTATCCGACAGATTCCCTCTTGATTCATATGCGGTTCATCATCGTTTCGTTCTTCGGATCAAAGATCCATAAGGTATGATGATTCTAACACCAAACTAAATGTATGCATAACTTTCATATATTATAGTATGCCTTTGGAGTGTCCACACATATTCTAGGATCATAGATTCACATATAGATTGTTTGAAAGATAGATTGTAATGAAACATACACCATGAAAACCTTGGATCTATCTTTTGTTTCTGCTGCAACTCTGATAATAGGATTTAATTCCAACACCTGCTAGACTACAGGTGTGCTAACGGTCATACCTACCGCCACCGCACCCATTAGCGCCCACATCGCCCATCGTGATCCACACCGGTGCACATCGACACCTCCTCTAGTCACCTATTGACAACCCATATCAATCCGCTCATCGGCGGCTGAACATGATATCGTCGGCAATTCCTTATGCCATCGAGGTGCTCCCCTATATCTGGCACCCACACATATCGTGCCATCACGACTTGCAACAGTGATCCGTCGAACCGGGGAGTAGGTGCCTAGACCGCACCCTTCTCCCGGCCAACGTCTCCTGTGTCTTGAACTGCCTCGGGGAGGAGATACTTAACCACAACCTCCCCCTCGATGTCTCCTTCGATTACTCGAACCACCCAGAGAGCACTAGACCATGCATCTCCCCGTCGTGCCCTTGACCTAGGGCACCGGCCATCGTAGCAACAAGCCTCCCGGGGGGGAGGTGCTATATCACAACATCCCCCCGGGCCTCTGGCTTTCTTCTTAGGCGTCGCTCATGGGTCCTTTGTCGCACCACATACCACACGTGCGTCTTGGCCCCCTTTTCTTGATCTACCTTGTTCTTCGCCATCAAAATAGAGACTCACCGGATCCCCAACAATAAGCTCTGATACCAATTTATTAGAATCTGAGGCCCTTGCACAGCGGAACATGACGTACGTAGAAACAGCACGGTGGAGACGACCACTGACAAGACCAAGCGAATAAATAAACACAAGTAAAGCACCCAAAAAATTCCGACAACGATTGATCAATGGATTCACTAGTATGGGAAAAACCCAAGTACAAGTACACTTATCTCTAACCATTCCCTCATACACCACAAAGAGATACCCTCAAAGAAAATAGAACCCATAGCCCTCTCACCATGAATACAAAAAGAAATATTTCTCAAAACCCTCATGTCTCCAATGGTTTCCTCTCCCTCTCCCTTGTTGACGGCTACCATCTAAACTTTAACCCTGGGTTGCTCTTGTGTCTCTATGATACCCTAGGTTCGTCCTAGGACCGCCTATTTATCGGCAAACATTCTTATCCAACTTCGAGAAGGAATCCCATGCGAAAACGTAAGCCGAACCGTCTCACCCGTGTGCTGCCAACCCAAATCGTCCGCATGACCTGGGGAGATCGTGCCCACGATCTGCCAGTGCAAGTCGTGCGCATGACCTGAACAAGTTGTGCGCACGATCTTCCTGGCAGATCCGATCTTCTCCTCTTGTGCTTGTCTTCTTTCGTTCCTTTGTGCACGAACCTGGAGTTGTATGCGACATTTTTGGGGCCACATCTTCAACATGCCTGTCTCTACTCGCTATGTTTTTTTAAAAAAAAACTCTTGTTGTTTGTATGGTCGCCGGTGTAGCATCTCTGCCCGTTGTGGCTTGGTGGTGGTGGGGCGTTGGTCCTCTTTGTTCTCCCAGCTGGTGTGGCGGTTCAAGGTTTGCACCGGCCTGTGGTGCCTCCTGGATGTCTGATTGTGACCTCCCCTTGCAAGGAACAAAAAAAAAAAGATGGAAAGAGACATTACAAATCGAAGGCTCCCAAGAGCATAAAGACCTAGGGTGGAACCAAGGGGAGGGCTGAGGGTGCCTGCGGCCCTCCCAAAGTTGGCAAAATACCAAGATGTCTCCTTTGAGAGTTTAAATTTTTTTAAAAAAAATCTTTACACATGGCCCCCAAAATTTTAAATTTTGGAGTTCCTAGGTAAAGAGTGATAACAATCTATAACAATTCAGCTAGTTTGGGGGCTCACTCATTGATACCTCTAAAGACATAGGTGAACTTGATTCCTTCGTGCAACACTTTGAGACTTCTACATTCTACGATGAGATTACGCACCTTGGCACCAAGGTGGCACGGTAGCCTCCTCCATCAGAAGCCGAGCAACTTTCATGCTATCGCCCTCTGTTAACCCCTTGTGGCTTTGAATCTTAGCTAACACTAATAGCCCTTCCCAAAACGCTATTGCTTCAGTCTCAAGTGGGAGAATCCAGGAAATACTCTGCTGTAGCAAAGCACCTGATTCCCCTCTCCATTCCTATTCTGAGTATTCTCCATCCTTGCTGATCTTGAGGTAACCAGAGCAAGAGGTTTCATCCACATTCTGTTGTTGCCCACAGCTGATTCCTTTATTGGGCTCAAAGGATTAGAAACTTGTTCCGTTGAGGTCATGTTGTAATGGAATTCTCTCGCTTGCGATATGGCATGGATCGGGTTTGGTTACATCTTTTTTGAAAAGAGTAATGTTATTTGAAAAGAGTAAAGCCGATGTGGCATGGATCGAGCCCCGCTAGCACTCTATGGGTCTGGCCTGTCAATAAGATTGTCAAACCAGATTGTTCAAATAGCATTACTATGTGTTGAGGAAGTCTGAATAAAAGACTTGGTTCAAGGCGTAGTACACCAAGGATCCACAGATGGATCCAATTATCACTAAGTGCAGATTCAAACCGGAAGGTAACTTCACATATTGCATAGTATAAAAAATCTGACATAAGTCTTTTTTCATGTCCTCCATATATTTTTAAAATTTTAAGAAATTCAACAAATTCCTTTTCATGTCCCAAATTTTGCAAATTCCTTATTTTTACGTTAAACAATATATTATTTTTAAATTAATATTTGGAAACAAAAAAATTGTTTTAATCTAATTATGTGATTTTTCAAATTTTAATTAAGTGAGGGATTGTTAGAAATTTAATTTAAGTTTTTTTTAATATTTAATTAATAAGTTAAAATGATTTTTTTTTTGGTACAACATGCTTGATCATGACATTGTGATCTTTAAGTCGTCTGACACAACAGCCGAAAGGGTACCAGGAACCGTATCTTCCTAATAGCCTTCTACCCCATGTAAACAAGCCTCCTGAGCCAGCCAGTGAGCCGCACTATTTGCTATACGAGTAACCCAATGAACAATGACTTCTGGGACATGATGCCACGCTCGTTGGCAAGCGATGATGATCGAATCGATATCTGCAATACCCCCCTTGCCAAGTATAATGGCTTCTCTAGCTGTTGTGGCATCCGTTAGAATCACTACCCGTTAATACTGCGTCCCTACAAACTCTTCAAAAGCTCCTCGAAGCGCCCAAAGTTCTGCCTGTAGGGAGTTCTACACATGACACCAGAACGTCACGGCCAAACACACCTGTCCTTGCGTCGTCACCATAACCCTAGCCCAGCTCGCAACCTTGCTTACTACCCGGAAGGCCCCATCTGTCCACATAATATAGTCAACCTCCCGATGCCAGACATCATGCTGTAAAATAGGACGCAGTCGCGTAACATAAGAGTATGCAATTGATCTCCCCCTCTGAGCAAGGGCCATTGAAGATGATGTGGGTACAAAATCTGGCTAACACCCGACAGTAGGACCCGCAGCCCTGCCTAGGCCCCACGGAGACGACAGTTGGACCCACGGCCCTGCTTGGGCCCCACAAAGACTACGGTGGGACCTGCAGCTATTCCTGAGATCCACAAACTACAGTGGGACCAGTAGCCCTGCCTAGGGCCCGCATATACTATCCAGGGACACGTAAATCCTCTCGGTATTTATTAAAACTCATGATATTTCCAAGAATATTCTCCAAATATTCTCAAACCTCTATATATAGCCAACCCTGTAAATATTCCAGATCGGATTTCATTATTCCACTTTCTGTTTTTTCAGAGCTCCCAGAGCCTTCTGACATTCGTACTCAAGTCAAGTCTACTCCACCCTTTGTCTACTTGTAAGATGCACTCCTTAGCCTGTCAAAAGTAGATCTACTCCTTTCAAAGATAGTGGATTCAAAGGTTGCATCTTACTGCACAGAGACGTAGGTTTCGGTCGAACTTCGCCACCACATCTTGTATCGACTCTCTCTCTCCCTCTCTCTTTATCCTTGTTTCTCTCTCTCTACTCTATATTGATAGCATAACTGCTCAGCACTTGACAGCTCAGCGCTCTACAGCGCGCCACATATCGAAGATTCAACCCTTCAAATGACTGTTGGAGGGGGGTTACGTACGACGGTCGAAATCCTCCCCCATAATTTGGCACCATCTGTGGAATCTATCCCTATAGACTTGCGACCTCCGTGCTTCCCAGCTCTTTCAGTTAAGCAGCAACCACTGATTGACCGAGCAATCCGTCTATCTCTATTGCTACAACTGAATAGCGAAGACACGAGCCGTGGACCAATCGGAGGGAAGCAACGTTCACCCCGATGTTCATCAACCTATGACCACTCAATGAGTCGTAGATTTGCGATGAGCCAACGCCCCGAGCAACAGCCTGCTGTGAACTCGAGGAGTCATCAGTCAGTCAACTATCAACTCTGGCTCAGCTCGGTAGTCTCCTCAACTGGCTGATGCAACTCCTTACCACCTGGGGAAAGCGCACGTCTTGATCGTTGCTGACCCTCAAGCGACGTACATCAGATCTCGGTGGAAGACTTTCAACTCCTTACCTTGATGAAGCAAAATGTTGCTCTCATTGTTGAGAGAGATTCTCTCTGGCGAGTCCCCGTCGAAGCAAGAGCCAACCTTCCTCAGTCAGCTGCCGGTATTAACGATGGAGCAGACATCCGCTGATTACTCGACCCTTCTCCCGCTCCTTCCAGATGCTCGGTCGTCAACACCTTAGGTCGGTCCCTCAAACCCCTTTCAAGAGAACCCTTGCCTATCTGTAACATCCGCCCCAAACACACAATATATTATCCGCTTTACCCGTGCCCGCACGAGGACTTTCCAAGGAGGTCACCCATCCTAGTACTACTCTCGCCCGAGCAAGCTTAACTACGGAGTTCTTACAAAATTTGTAGCGGTGCACGGCTTTAAAATGCGTCTTCTATGTTTAGGGAGGAAAATTATATAAATAGCTCAGGATCTCCTTCTCTCCAGGCGATGTGGGGCTAACTTGTGGCCGTGTACACCTCACCTTATCTCATCCATCTTGGCATCACAGCCTTAGGAGTCTTGGTTCTTGGCTATTGGATCTTGATCGTCACAATCCACCCCCCTTAGGGCTATACATCCTCATATAGGGTTAGACCCCCCCCCGATGAGAACTAGCTCTGATACCATTTTGTAACATCCACTCCAAACACACAAGATATTGTCCGCTTTGCCTGTACCTGCACGAGGACTTCCCAAGGAGGGAGGTTACCCATCCTAGTACTACTCTCGCCCGAGCACGCTTAACTACAGAGTTCTTAGGAAATCGTAGCGGCGTACGATTTGAAAACGCGTCTTCTATGTTTAGGAGGGGAAATTATATAAGTAGCTCAAGATCTCCTTCTCTCCAGGAGATGTGGGGCTAACTTGTGGCCTTGTACACCTCACCTCACCTCATCTATCTTAGCATCACAGCCTCAGGAGTCTTAGCTATTGGATCTTGGCCGTCACACTAATCCATCCAGGATAACGGTTTGGGAATGACATAACGAGTCAGCTCGTCACCCCGAACCTCTTGGATTTGAGTCATCCTCCAATCCCTGCATCGCGAGGGATGTATGAAATGACGGCTGCCACCTCAAAGTTAGGCACCATCACAACTATGATCGAACTTTAGCAGAGCACCACCCGACGATGACTCTAACGCCCTTGTTTCCTCCTCTTCCTTCGAGACACCACTCAGACCAACGACGTGATCGTCGGAATAGCCACGCCTCTAAGGGACCACTTCATCAACAGATCCTATGCGTTCCTTTACCTCGGAGCTGTAGGACTCATATCCTCCCAAAGTTCAAATGCTTGACAGGGGATCCAACGCTGTATGTCCTCGCTTTTAAGCAAGCTTTGACGCCTCACAACTATGACAACCAAGTTATGTGCTGCACCTTTACGGGCAGCCTGAATGACATGTCGCTTGATTGATATCACCACGTTCCAACAGGCTCCGTAAGCTGGTTTGGAAATCTAGCGGATCTCTTCGCCCAACACTATCAATTGAACATCAAGCAGGAGAAGAAGCTCAACTCCCTATACCGACTCCAGATGGGCTCGAATGAAACCCTCCAAGAGTTTACTCGGAGATTCCGGAACGAGCACGCAACACTCTTCAGATGGCACCTCGACAACGAGGCCATCATACTCGCGTTTCAAAACGCTTTACACTTCGATCTCCACATCTACAACAACCTCATTCGAAATCCACCCATATCTCTTGGAGCATTATCCATTCAAATCTAGAGAGAGATCAAAGTGGAGGACGACCAGATCACTTGCAAGAGTCACGAGCTCAAGAAGCGTCCATCTGATAAGGAGACTTCAAAACCGGCGGCTCGAGCTCACAATGCTCAAGCTAAGGAAGGTGGATCCTCTAAGAGACCGAAGAGGACATGCGATAAACCCGCAAAGTCTCAGAGGACCACGTTCACCAACTGTACTCTGCCTATCGACATCATACTCTAGCAGATCCAACACAAGGACTATCTCAGGAGGCCCGGTCCTCTTGAGCCCGGCACCAAACAGACAGAGGACAAATCAATCTACTGCAACTTCCACCGGTGTCACGGCCACTTTACTATCCAGTGTTATCACCTAAAGTACTACCTGGAGGACCTTTTGCAGGAAAGACATCTCCAGAAATTCAAGGCGGACACCGGCCCAACAAACGATTCACTTTCTTCTCCTCTCCCTCCGCAGAGGGAGAAGGAGATGTGTTGGATCTATTCGGTTGAATATCAATCGACCCACCTTGTAGTTCGAACAGAGATCTACGGTATACACAGTAATCTCCATCATCAGACCCCGACTTAGAAGGAAGTCAAACACCAGGTACGACATGTCCATCACGTGCTCACGATGGCTCAAGTTGAGAACTCTTGGATCGAGAAGCCAATCAAAGGCCTTCTATGGCCAGCAATCCTCTTCACCAACCAAGACCTTAACGGAGTCTGTACTCCACATCGAGACCCCTAGTCCTTCGCCTCGTCATCGACGGGAACTCCGTCAATCAATCCTAATCGATACCAGCAGTTCCATTGACATAATGTTCCCTGACTGCTTCAAGCACCTCGGCCACAAGTACGAGAGCCTTGACGTAGTCCCCACCAACATCACCGACTGCAACGGAGAGCAAAGCATGACGATAGCGGAGGCAAGGTTCAAGCTCGATCTTGGGCAGGAGATACGAGCATCCGTTTGGTTCGTCGTCGTCGAGGGGATGTCGAACTACAACGCCATCCTGGGCAGACCCTTCCTCCATCATATCAGTGTCATCTGCTCCTCTTATCACCAACTCCTTAAGTTCCCGTCTGGGGAGGGCATCCGGTGCATTAAAGGAAGTCAACAGACAGACAGATCATGTGAGGCTGCGACTGTAAGGAGTCAACAGACAGGCAGAGTCCGGAAGTGTTCAGTAATCGTACAGTGCAAGGAGGAAGGGGCAGCCACAACCTGCACTTCAGTTGCCCAATAATCATGATTGTTCCGAGGATCTTCTCCCTACTTGCAACCTCCGTGTATACGGATCGCCTGTCGATACTGAAAGCAGCTTGGATGCTAGGAAGCGATGGACGGTTGGCGGCTTCGGTAAAGAACGCCATCAACTTCTCCCACTTCTTACATTTCAAATCCATGGCACGGTCTGAAGCAGGGGTCTATTCCTGATACGCATAATGGGAAGAGATGGATGCCTACTGGAAAGGTTTTCACAGGTGGAGCTCCCTCAGACCTTGCTCCATTGGACACTGATAAATGGACTCAAGTAGGCCATAAGCATAAAGCTTCGACAAAGGCGGCGGGAGTAAATGCTGGGGCTGCAGGTTCTGATTCTAGCTTCAAGCTAGGGAGTGTTTCTCGATTTGCAGTTGTGGCAAATCAGGAGGGAGACTATGAAGGAGCTATGGGTACTGTAGTAGGTGACGATTCACAAACTACAAATTTCAATGATGTTACAACTGCAATTGGTGCAACGGATGCTGGATTTCCTGATGTTATGCTTGTTGCAGATGGTGCTAGTGTAGTGGCTGATGATGGTTCAGCAGATTGCGAGGTTGTGGATGATTATATGTAGCCTGGTGCTGTAGCAGGTGGTAATGTAGAGGTTGACTCTACGCAACAAACTGATGATGATATCAGAATTGTTGCTGCAGATAGCATAACAATGACAATGACTGCTGCTCCGCAAGTGATTGGCAGTGATTCTAGAGCTGAGTCTGCAGGTGTAATGCAGGTAGCAGCCAATGTTACGCGAGCAGTGGGTGCAGCTTGTCCATTACCTGCAGCGGTAGATGTTGTTGTTACGCAAGTAACTGATGCTGATTTGCTTGTAGGAATAAATGTTACGCGAGAGAAGAGTCCAGCTAATGAGAGGGAAAGATCGATTGTCTTAGCCCTCACTAGTGGGAGTAGGGTCGTGGCGGGTGGCGCAAAGAAGTCCGGTAGGTGGAGCCAACGTGAGGGAAGTCCCAATATTGCTATTCCTGCTCTCCAACAAGCTCACCGAAAGACCTTAGCTCAGGGTGCGGCAAGGCTAGCTGGAGGGCAAGCGTTGGATGCAATGCAAGTACCCTGCGGTGATCTTGGGGAGGATATTCCAAACCGAGAGAAGGAAGTGGATCCTCCGGATCCCTTTGCTCAGTACAAGAAGTTGCCACCCAATCTTGCTAATTTCCCCTCTCTTCTTACTATTTCGAATCCAGTGCTTGAGTCTTCCCAAGCCAAAGAATCTTGGCCTAAGGGACATTCTGATAGCGTTACAAGGAGTAAGGGGGCTTGTTAATACAGTCGGGGCACTCACTGTTGCTTTTACTCTCTTTTATCTATTTTAGGTTTGGATGCCAAACTTGTATGTTGCTTATTTCCTCACGACTGGGGGGCACCATGGTGGTCTGCGTCCCGGTCGATGAGTTAGCTTTTCATTTTTAGAGTGGCCCTATTTGGTAGTGTGGTCTGCTTGCTCACCTAGAGACAAGCCATGTTTTGTAACTCTGTCTTTGCTTTTCGATTAATAAATTTGTTTTTTACCCCTCAAAAAAAAAAATCAATGGCTTTCTTTCCCATACCATACTGGAAGACAAACTCCTCCCATATGGACATGAGCGGCTCCATCACAAAAGTGGACATGGGTATGTTGGTAGGCTTAAGCGGAGCAATGGCTAAGTCAAATCCCCGGTGCCTCTTACCAAGCCACCATTGCCCTTCCCGGCGATCTGGCCAAAGGTGCTAGCCTGGGGCACCGATTATTTAGCCACCCCTTTTCCCTTCTCTGTTCCCCCCTGATAATTCAGCCACCCCTTTGCCCTTTCCACCGATCGATAGGCAGACAATCGATCGAAATTCCAAAGAATCGGGCATAAAACCTATGTTTTTGCTCGATCACCAAAATCATGATCGGTTGAAGGAACCCAATCGATCACTAGGAACCGATCCCGCTTACCCTTCCACCGATCGATAGGCAGACGATCGATCAAAATCCCAAAGGATCGGGCATAAGACCCATGTTTTCGTCCGATCACTGAAGTCCTAACCGGTTAAAGATGACCGATCGGTCAAAGTCAACCGATCAGTTAAAGTTACCCGATTGGTCGCCAGGATCTGATCCCACATACCCTTTGACCAATCGACAAGTAGATGATCGGCCAAAATTTCAAAGGATCGGGTGGAAAACCCATGTTTTTGCCTGATCACCAAAATCCTGACCGGTTAAAGGCACCCAATCAGTCGCCGAAAACTGATCCCATTTACCCTTTGACCGATCGATAAGCAGACGATCGATCGAAATTCCAAAGGATCGGGCGTAAAACCCATGTTTTCGCCCGGTCACCAAAATCCTGACCGGTTGAAGATGACAGATCGATCAAAGTCTTCCGATCGGTCAAAGTCAACCGATCGATCATAGTCAGCCGATCAATCGCCAAGATTTGATCCTATGTATCATTTAACCGATCGACAGGCAAATGATCAGTCGAAAAACTGAAGGATCGTGCTGAAAATCCATATTTTCGCCCAATCACTGAAATCCTGATCGATTAAAGACAATCGATCGATCGAAGTCAACCGATTAGTCACAATCACTCGATCGGTCGCCAGGATCCGATCCCATGCACCCTTTGACCGATCAACAGGTAGACGATCAGTCAAAAAACTGAAGGATCAGGCGAAAAACCTATGTTTTCACCCGATCACTGAAATCCTGACCAGTTGAAGTCAACCAATTGGTCACAGTTAAACGATCGGTTTCCAAGACCCGATCCGATCCCACACTTTGACCATTGATAGACAGACAATTGGTCAAAAAACTAAATGATCGGGCGAAAACCCCATGTTTTCGCTAGATCACCGAAATCCTGACCGGTAGAAAACAACCAATCGGTCGAAGTAAATCGATTGATCACAGTCACCCGATCGATCGCCAGGATCCGATCCCATGTACCCTTCGACCAATCAACAGCCAAATGATCTGTCAAAAAATTGAAGGATCGAGCGAAAAACCTCTGTTTTCACACGATCACCAAAATCCGGACCGGTTGAAGACAACCGATTGATCGAACTCAATCGATCGGTCACAGTCGCCAGGATCCGATCCCACATACTCTTCGATCGATTGACAGGCAGACGATTAGTCAAAAAACTAAAGGATCGAGCGAAAAACCCAATTTTTTGCCCGATTGTCGAAATCCTGACCAGTTGAAGATGACCAATCGATCGAAATCAACCGATCGATCACATCACCCGATCGGTCACCAGTAACCGATCCCACTCACCCTTCGACTGATCGACAGGCAGACATTCGATCGAAAAACTGAAGGATCAGGCGAAAAACCATGTTTTCGCCCCGATCGCCAACATCCTGACCCGTTGAGAGCACCCAATCGGTCAAAATCAACCGATCGGTCGCATGCGCCCGATCAATCGACACCAATCGATCAATTGACAGCACCCGATGAGTAATTGATAACGCTGACCTTGGCAGGGGGTTGGATGACTATCGCCAAGACGAAGGATAACTGACTTCTAATTTTTGCACCAAGAATCCAAGTCAGTCAGATTAACACCTAAGTAACTTGGAGGGGATAACTGTGGATGCAAAATTTGGCAAACACCCTATGGTGGGACCCACCAGCCCTGCATGGGGGTCCACAAACACAACGATGGGACCCACTAGCCCTTCCTGGGGTCCACAAAGACGACATTGGGACCCTCTATCCTGATCTGGGGGTCCATGAAGACGATGGTGGGGCCCACCAGTCCTACCTAAAGCCTGTCTTGGCGTCAGCATAAACCGCCCTGGATCCCGAATATTTTCAAACCCCTATAAATAGCAGTCCCAATAAATGTTCCAGATCGATCTTTTGATTTCCAAATCAAACTTTCGAAAACCAGAGCTCTACCATCCTCTCTACCTCATTCGAAGACAGACAAGTGGCACTCAGTTTGTTGAGGTCACTACATTTCAGTGTTAGTGAATTAAGGTTGCACATTATAGCACGGAGACGTAGGCTTCGGCCAAACTTCAAGACCATACCTTTGTCTACTCTTCTCTACTCACTCTCTCCTTTACTTCAAAGATCAAGCCAAAGAACCAACATCGAATCGATTGATTATAGGGCGGAGTCTTCAGATGGCACGAGGATCATCCCCCACAGGTTCTTCACGAGTGATGAGTGCAGTCCCACAAGGTTGTTGTATCATGGGAGGCAATTCACCAGCAGATCCGTCAGCGACTATAGGGTGTGAATTATGCTTTAAAGAAAACGTATTTACACATGCCTCAACCTATATCGTGTTGTGTTATGTTTTTGTGAGTATTTTTTGTTTCTTGATCATATATTTCCAACAGTATATGTTACACATATCTCTG
Organism: Chamaelirium japonicum; assembly: GCA_947650365.1. Classification (NCBI taxonomy): domain Eukaryota; kingdom Viridiplantae; phylum Streptophyta; class Magnoliopsida; order Liliales; family Melanthiaceae; genus Chamaelirium; species Chamaelirium japonicum. The sequence continues at coordinate 70,326,198 of OX393549.1, read as the reverse complement.
TATTTAACCTCATTGATTGGCTGACAATAGTGAGCTTTGTGCTGGCCTATAAAACACACCCCAGGACCACTGTCTATCGCGTGGTCTTCTGAGGCTCAACGGGTCTATCGCGTGCCCGCCTTGACCTCTTGGAGGTTCCATCTTCCTCAGCCAGTGTGTTGTGAGCTTGAGCTATTGGTCCTGTTGGTTCCTTATCAGAAAGATGCTTCTTGAGGTCATGTCCCTTTCATGCGATCCGATCGTCCTCCACCTTGATATCCTTTTGAATTCGATCGAATAGCACTCCGAGGGAGGTAAGAGGATTGTGGATGAGGTCGTTATAGATGTGTAGGTCAAAGCATAGGGCGTTCTGGAATGCGAGCATGATGGCTTCATCGTCGAGGTGACGTCCGGAGAGCGCAACATACTCGTTCCGGAACCTCCGAGAGAACTCTCAGAAGGTTTCATCCGATCCCATCCTGAGCCGGTAGAGGGAGTCCAGCTTCTTCTCTGACTTGAGGTTCGGCCGATAGTGTTGAACGAAGAGCTCTACCAAATCCCTGAATTAACTTATGGAGGCCATAGGGAGGTTGTGATACCAGTCCAGCGACATGTCATCTAGGCTGCCAACGAAAGTGTGGCATAGAACCTAGTTGTCATGGTCGTGTGGCGTCAATGCCTGCTTGAAGGTGAGGACGTGCAGCGTCGGATCTTCAGTCAGGCAGTTGAACTTGGCGAGAGCAGGAGCTTTCCAATTTCGAGGAAACTAGACACGAAGAATCTGTCGATGAAGCAGGCCTTCGAAGGCGTGATTGTTCTTTCGATCACCTCGTTGGTCGAAGAGGCATCTCGGAGAAAGAGAAAGCAGAGAGGGCGTCGGAATCCCTTTCATTGTTCGATGCCCGACTGGGGTTCAGTTATCATTGTAATGTTGCCGAACTATGGAACAACGACCATCGTTCCAAATATCCCTCACGATGCGGGGATCAGGGCATGACTCAGAACTGAGAGATTCAGGATGGCAAGCAGACTCATTGAGACGTTCCCTGACCGTTGGCTTGGGAGGAATAAGCGAGGGTCTTCTCGAAGAGGGCACTAGGGGCCGTCGGGAGGTATCGATGATGTATCGTCTGGAAGGAGCGGAGGAGGGGCCGAGCAACCAATGGACTTCTGCTCCGTTGCTGATACCAGTGATTGACCGTGGGGGGGTCAACTCCCACTCCTATGGCGATCTACCGGAGTGAGTTCCTTTTGACTATGAGAGTAGTATTCTGCTTCATGAGGGTGAGGAGTTAAAAGTCCTTTATTGTGATTTGGTACGACGCTTGAGCATCGGCACTAGGAGAGATGTGCGCTTTCCCCAAGCGTTGAGAGATTAGGTCAACGAGTTAAGGCGCCTGTCGAGGTTGAGACTAGGCGGCGCGATCAACCGAAGGGCGACTCCTTGAATTAATAGCGTGTTGTTGTTCTAGGTGTTGGCTTGTTGCAAACCGATGACTCATTGAGCGAGTTGTTGGATGCTGAGCATCTGGATACAAACCATTTTCTTCCAGCTAGTCCACCGGTGTCTTTGCCATTTAGATGTAGCGATGGGGACAAACGGATTGCTCGGGCAATCGATAACTGCTACCAAAAGAGCTGGGAAGCTTGGAAGTTGCAAGTTGACAGGGTAAATCCCACAGACAGCGCCAAACTGTGGGGAAAGATTTTGTGCCATCGTACGTGTGACGACCAAGATCTAATAGGCCAATTGCCAAGAGCCAAGACTCCTGAGGCAGGGATGCCAAGATGGATGAGGTGAGGTGAGGTGTACAAGGCCACGAGTTAGCCCCACATTGTCTGGAGAGAAGGAGATCCTGAGCTAGTTATATAATTTCCCCTCCCAAACATAGAAGACATGTTTTAAAACCGTGCGCCACTACAAATTTCGTAAGAACTCTATAGTTAAATGTGCTCGGGCAAGAGTAGTACCAGGATGGGTGACCTCCTAGGAAGTTCTCGTGCGGGCACGGGCAAAGCAGACAAAATCTTGTTTGTTTGGGGTGTGGGTGCAAATTTTGGCAAGAAGTATGCAAACAGCAGGGCCCACCAACCCTGCCTGGTAGGCCCCCGAAGACTACAGCGGGACCCACCGGCCCTGCCTGGTGGGCCCCCGAAGACTACAGCGGGACCCACCGGCCCTGCCCGGTGGGCCCACGAAGACTACAGTGGGACCCACCGGCCCTGCCTGGTGGGTCCACGAAGACTACCGCGGGACCCACCGGCCCTGCCTGGTGGGCCCACAAAGACTATCGCGGGACCCACCGGCCCTACCTGGTGGGCCCAAGAGCCTGTGGAATCCCCCAGGAGACGGTGGCGGGGCCCCCCAGCTTTACCTGGAGGATCCCCAGATACAACAGCAGAAACCGCCATTTGCCACCAGAGAATTCTATAAATAGCAGCCCTTCGAATGTAAATTGATCTGATTTCCAATTCTGAGATCTGATTTTCAGAAACCAGATCTCTGGATTTCAGTTTCCATCCCTTCTCCTCCTCTCTTCGATTTTCTTCTTCTTGCCTTTGAAGAGATCAGAGAGGTTTCAGTGATACTCGGCCTTTCGAGATCACTTCGATACAAGTGTTAGTAAATTCGGGTTGCTCCCTATAGCATGAAGACGTAGGCTTTGGCTGAACTCCGAGATCACATCTCTCGCGTCAACTCTCTGATTGCATCTCTCTTGTCTATTGGGAACTGCAACTCCAATCAATAGAACAAACAACGATCCTCCACTCGAAACTCAATTGACTGGTGAGGCGGAGTCTTCGGGTCGGCACGAAGATTTTCCCCCACAGTTTGGCGTCGTCTGTGGGATTCGATGAAAAGCCAAGTCCTCTCTACAACAACTATCAGATCAGTTAAGCAGTCAACTGATCGATAGTCAAACTTCCTTGCCCCTTCGGTTGAGCAGGCAACCAGCAGGACACCGGTACTCTCGTTGTACCTTTCGCTCTCTACTAAATGGCGAGAACTAAGCATCAGGGGCAACCAGAAGGAAGTAACACTCGACAACCTCGTCCTGAGACTCGTTCAATGAGTCAAAGGCTCAATTTCGGACAGCCCCTTGTTGTCCCTGATGTGGGGGTTCACTCAGGAAGTGGGAGATCAGTCGATCGACCAATCGCCCCTCCTCCTCAATCAATTGGGCAGACTGCTCCTCCTCCTGCTGCGAACCCTCCATCAACTTATCAAATTTCGGTGGTCGACTTTCAACTGCTTCAACTGGCTAAGCAGAATGTCGATCTCACTGCTGAAAGAGATGCTCTCAAGGAAGCAGCTTCTGAAGCCGGGATCGCTCTTCCGATTCCCTCGACCTGTGGGTGCAAATTTTGGCATAAATCTACCACGGGACCCACCGGCCCTGCCTGGTGGGCCCACGAGGGCTACAGCAGGACCCACCAGCCCTGCCTGGTGGGCCCACGAGGGCTACAGCAGGACCCACCAGCCCTGCCTGGTGGGCCCACGAGGACTACAGCGGGACCCACCAGCCCTGCCTGGTGGACCCCCGAAGACAACCGCAGGGCCCGCAACTTTACCTGGAGGATCCCCAGATACTGCAGCAGAAACCGCCATTCGCCACCCAGAATGCCTATAAATAGCATAGCCTTTGAATGTAAATGGATCGAATTCTCAGTTCTAAAAACCAGAGCTCTGGGATTTTCAACTTCTGATCTACCATCTCTCTTCGATCTTCTTCTCTCTTTCGAAGAGATCAGGGAGCTTTCAGTGATACTCGGCCTGTCGAGGTCACTTCAACATAAGTGTTAGTGAATTCGGGTTGCTCCCTATAGCACAGAGACGTAGGCTTCGGCTGAACTCCGAGATCACTTCTCTTGTGTCAAAATCTCTCTCTCTGATTGCTCTTTTGTTTACATATCAAAAAAGCAACAACTTCAACCAACCGATCGACCAACGATCTTCGACATTAACTTCGACTCCAATTGACTGGTGCTGCGAAGGTCTTCGGGTCGGCACGAAGATTTTCCCCCACAGTTTGGCGCCGTCTGTGGGATCCGAGCGAAAAGTTGTGTTCTCTCTACTTCGACTACCATATCAATATAGTCAAACTTCCTCGTCCCCTTGGTTAATCAGACAACTGATCGGACGTCGGCAATCTCGTTGCACCCTTCGCACTCTGAATGGCGAGAACCAAACATCAGGGTCAACCAGAAGGAAGTAACACTCAACATCAACCTCGTCCTGAGACTCGTTCAATGAGTCAAAGGCTCAATTTCGGGCAGCCCCTTGCTGTCCCCGAGATGGGGGTTCATTCAGGAAGCGGGAGATCAGTCGATCGACCGATCGCCCCTCATCCTCATCAATCAATTGGGCAGACTGTCCCTGCTCCTGCTGAAGATCCTCCATCGACTTACCAGATCTCTGCAATCGATTTCCAACTACTCCAATTGGCGAAGCAAAACGCCACCCTCACTGCTGAGAGGGATGCTCTGAAGAAGGCAGCTTCCGAAGCTGGAATTGCTATTCCGATCCCCTCCGCAAGTGAGAGGGTTGATCCTCCTCGACATTCAATTTACTCCGAACAACGGAGGTCAATGGGCACTGATGCTCTCGAGAGGATTCGACGCGACCCAACTCCCTCTGCTGCTCCTTGGAAGCAGAGTGTCTGGGATCGTCTTGAAGACGAGTCCTCTCAATCCTCATCTGGTCGTAACTGCGACAAAAGAGCACCATCGAAGCTCAACATGCCAAGTAGGCACCAAATGAAAGGCGCTCCTTCAAAGAGCAGAGTCTCCCCTTCCATTCCACTCCAACGTGGACTTGGATCGGACCTTCGACATCGACTCCAACCGGCAAATACTTCAATGCCTGAGCAAGACCTTGCGATCTTGCCTCTTGACCCACCTCTAGGTCGAGGACATGGTCGCAGGGATGGCTATTCTTCTGCCAGGCCTCTACATCGAAGTCTCTTTGAGAGAACATTTCCAAGGGGATGGAGAACTCCTGTCCTCCCCAAATTCAACTGCGTCCGAGGAGATCCAACTCTCCATATACTCTCTTTCAAACAATCCCTGACACCGCATGAAGAAGAGAACAATGTGCTCTGCCGCACCTTCGCTGGGAGCCTCGATGAGCCATCCCTCGATTGGTATCACAACCTTCGAGCTGGATCCATTACTCAGTTCAGCGTCTTAGCCAATCTCTTTGTGCAACATTATCAACTTAATCTAAAGCCCGAGAAGAAGCTCGATTCCCTCTATCGGCTGAGGATGGGTTCGGATGAGAGTCTTCGCAGCTTCACAAGGAGATTTCGCAATGAGCACGCTGCCCTCTCTGGGAGGCATCTGGATGATGAAGCTATCATGTTGGCATTTCAGAATGCACTCCGCTTCGACATGCACATCTACAACGACTTCATTCGCAATCCTCCTCCTTCCCTAGGTTCAATGTTTGATCGAATCCAACGGGAAATTGAGGTTGAGGATGATCAAGTTGCCCGAAAGGGACGAGAGACGAAGAGGCGACCCGCCGAAAGGGAAACCACAAAATATGCTACCAGAGCCTACAACGTAGAAACAGAAGTTCCTCCCGCACCCAAGCGATTAAGAAACGATGAACGCCGATCTCCTCCCAAGAAGACTACTTTTACCAAATGGAATCTACCAATCGAACAGATCCTCGATCGAATTCAGCATGAAGAGTTCCTCCGATGGCCTAATCCACTGCAGCCCGACACTAAGGCCACTGCAGATAAAACAGTCTACTGTGATTTCCATCGCAGTCATGGACATTCTACCGATCAATGCCACCGGCTAAAGTATCACTTGGAAGATCTGCTACGTATAGGATATCTCCATGAATTTGTCAAAGGCAGGCGAGATCATTTCGATAAGCTTCGACGATGAGGATCTCCCACAAGACTGGCAGATATGGGGGTTAGAGATGGACAACTTCTAAGCAACCATTCGTATTGCCAGAGAATACAGCAGCAGGAAACTAGCTCCCAACTGGGAAAGTCCATACATAGTCAAATCAGGAGGAAGCAAAGGATTCTATCGACTGCCATGAGCTTGGAATGCTTGAGATTTTAAATTGTTCTATCAATGATGTAAATTCTATGCTGAATAAAGATTGCTCTCAGATGTCTACTTGCCCGTTCGAATTCTGAGTTATGAGACAATGAAACATTCAGTTTCAAACCTTCAAGCAAATTCAAGAGCCAGCTCAACCTTCAAGCTACCAGGTCGTTTAACGAGTTTAGGGCATCGTGTTGCGACACTACCCTTTACGTACAAATGTTAAACGATTTCGGGTTGTGAAACAGCACAACTCTCAATTTCAAATGACCAGGTCGTTTAACAAGTTTAGGGCCTCGTGTTGCGACACGACCCTTTACATACAAATGTTAAACGGTTTCGGGTTGTGAAACAGCACAACTCTCAATTTCAAGTTACCAGGTCTTAACATGTTTGGGTGTTAGAGTTGCGACTCGACCCCTTACTAGCAAATGTTAAACTGACCTTCGAATTTCAATATTCTATTTCAATCAATTTCAATATCGTCTAACAGGTTTGGGTGCTTGAGTTGCGACTCTACCCCTCACATACAAATGTTAACGATTTCAAAGTTATGCTACAACAGAGTTCAATTTTCAAGTTACTCAGCAGTTTGGGTGATCGAGTTACGACTCATCCCTTTACATTCAAGTGTGCATATGTATTCAAATATTTCAATACCATCCAAAACGCAGCATTCAAAGAGTTCAAACACAAGGCATGCAACTCAAGAAGACATTCAATTTTCAAACACCAAGAAGATCTTTTATTATCAAAATATGCCAGATACAAAAGTGAGCTGTTACATCTCAAAAGTTTACAGAGTACAACAACAAAGAAGGGGAAAAATCTCAAGGCTTGGCCACACTCTTCGCATGCGACTTCTCTCCCTCAGATCCAGCACGAGCTTTGCTCGCCACCGAGGCCTTGGAAGATCGAACGTTAGCTACGTGAGTCCGTAGTGCTTCAGCCGCCTTCTCAGCTGTTTCCTTGTAAACTTTGCATTCAGACAACGCATGCTCCAGTGCCTTCTTCGAAGTCTCTTCTCTGGCAGTGAAGGCAGCGTGCTGAGTAGCAAGTTGTTGCTTCAGCTCTGTGATCTCGATAGTGCGACCGCAGGACACGTCCTCAACCTTGGAGAGTCTAGTCTTCAAGGATTCGAGCTCGTGACTCTGTGCCTCACAACGATCCTGTAGCGTTTTGAGAGAGGCTTTCTTCGAAGTCAGTTGCTCTCTCAGCTCATCTCTCTCCGTGCTCACAGCCTCCAGTTCAGCCGTCAAACGAGACACCTCAGCAGCGGCCTCTCGTTCTCCTGCTTTCCTGGAAAGCTTGCTTGCAATTCTCAAACAGGCTCCAGTCTGCAAATGAACAAATAGTTAGAATTATCTCAAAGACAACTCGAATAGTTGATCAAGCATATGCACATACCACAACTTCAAGCCGATCGAAGGCTTCTTCAAAAGGAGCTCCCGGAAGATTGCAGAGCTTACGGATCGCGTTGGTGGGATGGTTGATGTCCACATCACCCAAACTCCTCATCTTCGGAGTCGAGCCAGCAGGCGTACCTACAATCGACAAAAATTCAAAGTGTTAGAATATTTTCGAGTTTTCAATGACAAGACAGTCAAGCAGAACAAGTTAGTACAAATACCTGAAGCCTCGACTTGAGGAGCTTTTCCCTTCCTGCGGTCGGAGCTCTTACCCTTGGGGGTCGATTTCTCCTTGCTGGGGGTTGGCTCTGGCAAGGGTTGCGGAGTAGCTTCACCAACCCGGCTTCCTCTCTCCAAATGAGCAGGAGAGTGAATGTCTCGAGGAGGTGAAGCTCCCCCTTCGTCCTCGTGCCCGCTCGAATGGTCGAGCCCTGCCACCATGGCAGCTACCTCTTCGAACAGAGAATGTGAGGGGGGTGGGGGTTGTTCAACCTCCACACCCCCACTCGTTGTCCCGCCTTCGAGACGGGGGACCTCGGGAGGTATCTGATCGAGGGGTGTGGGGTTGCTTCCAACCCCACCACTCCCCGATAGCTTGATCTTGAAGCGCAGAGTGTTCCTTTTCAGCTCCCCGAAGTCGTAAGTTGGAATCACCCTGGAACCATCTCCCGTGGCGTCCATAACTCCTTCCATCCTTCGAGCCTTACCCTCGTCTATGAGGATAGGCTGCGATCCCTCGTCAGCACCACCAGTGGGGGTGGGAGGAATTTCTTCCTCACCACCCCCATGTCCATAACCACCATCAGTGGGGGTGGGAGGAATCTCTTCCTCACCACCCCCATCTTCATCATCCTCATCTTCTTCATCCTCTCCCCCGTCGCTGTCAGTACCATCATCATCTTCATCATCACCATCTTCACCACCCTCGCCTTCTTCGCCTCCACCTTCCTCCTCTCTATCTTGTTCCTCTTCTTCCTCTTTCTTTTTCTCCTCCTCATCCTCCTGCTGGATGAGGATTTTCCTTTTCTTCTTCGCTGGTCCCTTCGGAACCACCAGCTTCTCTAAGGGGAGGGCGCGCCTGGCAGCATAAGCCTTCTTTTCGAATCGACGCTTTCTAACAATTTTTCCAGACTGAGGGTCCTCCTCATAATCAGAGTAGATTACCTCGTTGTCTTCATATCGCAGCTTCGATCGATGGAGAAGGTTGGCCTTGCCGTATCGGACTGGGCAATTCGAAAACTGCCTCCACGACCTGGTCCCGCACGTCAACTCCAGGAAGAGATTGTCCAGGGCCCCTACTCGTTCCGGAGGCCAAGAGAGAGCTCCTCCCGTGCAGTACATGTCGATCTCCTTGTGCACTTTGTACCGAGGGACCTCTGGAACGGACATAGGGGTCCATGCACCAGATATCGACAACGGCCAATCGGTATAGAGCTTGTCGGAGCCGATGGTGTCAGAGAGCGGGCGGAGAGCACTAACACCTGTCAAGTAGTAGAACGGGCTGTCCTTCCTCCAAGCCCATCTGTAGTGGTAGAAGAAGTACCCCAGCTCGACTCGGGCCTCTTCACCTTCAGGGATGCTGGAGTAGCATTCCCTCAGCTCCTCCTGGAAGTCTGACTCTACGCGACAGAAAGCGTAGATGATCCTCCAGGAGTTTCCAGTCACCTGCCCGGGACAGAGACCGGAGACATTCAGCAACCTCGCAGCAAAAGGAGGTAGTGGAAGGCGCAGACCACAGTTGAGCTGGCCGATCGTGACGATAGTTCCCATCACTTGTTCCTTGCTAGCCCATGAGACAAAGACTGTCCTTCTATCGACACCAAAAGCAGATAACACACCTGGAAGTGCTGGTCGAGACTTTCCCTCTGTGAAGAATGACAGCAACTCATGCAGATTCTCCCTCTTTGCATCTGTAAGCTTGCTGCCGATGTTGTACCCAAACTCAGGCTCCGCCTCCAAAGGTATCTGCGGGCAGAGAACAAATTTGGCCTTGGGGATCTGCTCTGGCCTTGACGGTGCCGAAGCAAATCCAACTCCCTGGTGCCTCTTACCAAGTTGACCAAGTTCGATCAATTCGGCCCTGCCTTTGCCTCGGCCCTTCGGAGCAGAAGAAACCTCGACAACTTCCTTGCCCTTCCTCTTGGATGGAACAACACCCTTCTTCGAGCTGCCCGGAGATGCCATTTGACCGATCGAGAGGAGATGGAGAACGGAAGATCAAAAGCAAAAGCTCTGGACTTCAAGAAAATTCTGAAAGCGTGAGCCGAAAATGACAGCGAGAAAAACTTATATACCCGGGATGAAACAGGTGCGCAAATCGAGAAGAACACGTGTCTTCACCCTATCAAATAGCGTGTTTTTGTAGGTACACGTGGCACCCATCCATAGCAGGCGCAAAATCAGGCGAACAGTCGCGACCAGACGAAACGTCGGACCTACCGGTCCACATGAACCAACGGTCCATGCAAGCCACCGGTCTGGGTAAACCGGACCGCCGGTTCAAAGCAACCATCAAGTCAACCAAGGATTCAAAACAGGAAAGATCAAACTCCAATCAAAACTCTTCCAGAAGATCGAAGAAAGGAATAGTTATGAAACCTCTCTGAGGGCAGGTTCAAAACTTTCAACTCATCTTTATAAATTTCTATTGGATCTGGCAAAAAACCAAGGGTTTTTACCGATCACTCGAACCTTGACCGGATATTTTTCACCGATCGGACAAACCTGTCCGATCGGCAAAAGTTATCTGATCGGTCAAATTTCTACTGGATCTGGCAAAAAACCAAGGGTTTTTACCGATCACTCGAACCTTGACCGGATATTTTTCACCGATCGGACAAACCTGTCCGATCGGCAAAAGTTATCTGATCGGTCAAATTTCTACTGGATCTGGCAAAAAACCAAGGGTTTTTACCGATCACTCGAACCTTGAACGGATATTTTTCACCGATCGGACAAACCTGTCCGATCGGCAAAAGTTATCTGATCGGTCAAATTTCTACTGGATCTGGCAAAAAACCAAGGTTTTTTGCCGACCACTCGAACCTTGACCGGATATTTTTCACCGATCGGACAAACATGTCCGATCGGCGAAAGTTATCGATCGGTCGATTTTCTACTGGATCTGGCAAAAAACCAATGTTTTTTTGCCGATCCCTCCAAACTCGACCGGTTGAATTCGACCGATCGGTCAAGGTTGATCGATCGGTCGAAATCAACCGATCGGTCGATTTTCTGCTGGATCTGGCAAAAAACCAATGTTTTTTTGCCGATCCCTCCAAACTCGACCGGTTGAATTCGACCGATCGGTCAAGGTTGATCGATCGGTCGAAATCAACCGATCGGTCGATTTTCTGCTGGATCTGGCAAAAAACCAAGGTTTTTTGCCGATCCCTCCAAACTCGACCGGTTGAATTCGACCGATCGGTCAAGGTTGACCGATCGGTCGAAATCAACCGATCGGTCGATTTTCTGCTGGATCTGGCAAAAAATCAAGGTTTTTAGCCGGTCCCTCCAAACGTGACCGGTTGAATTCGACCGATCGGTCAAAATTGACCGATCGGTCGAAATCAACCGATCGGTCGATTTTGTACTAGATCGGTCAAAAAACCAAGTTTTTTGACCGATCACTCAAAACGTGACCGGTTGAATTCGACCGATCGGTCAAAATTGACCGATCGGTCGAAATCAACCGATCGGTCGATTTTGTACTAGATCGGTCAAAAAACCAAGTTTTTTGACCGATCACTCAAAACGTGACCGGTTGAATTCGACCGATCGGTCAAAATTGACCGATCGGTCGAAATCAACCGATCGGTCGATTTTGTACTAGATCGGTCAAAAAACCAAGTTTTTTGACCGATCACTCAAAACGTGACCGGTTGAATTCGACCGATCGGTCAAAATTGACCGATCGGTCGAAATTTACCGATCGGTCAAATTCGACCGTTCGGTCAAATTTGACCGATCGGTCAAAATTGATCGATCGATCCTTTTTTCTCTAACATACAACCAGTTTCTTTGTGTCCGTTTTTCAAAACAGGAAGTTGCTATTTTTTGCACCAAGTCCAAGCCAGCCAGAATGCACTCTAGCTAACTTGGAGGGGGTAACTGTGGGTGCAAATTTTGGCATAAATCTACCACGGGACCCACCGGCCCTGCCTGGTGGGCCCACGAGGGCTACAGCAGGACCCACCAGCCCTGCCTGGTGGGCCCACGAGGGCTACAGCAGGACCCACCAGCCCTGCCTGGTGGGCCCACGAGGACTACAGCGGGACCCACCAGCCCTGCCTGGTGGACCCCCGAAGACAACCGCAGGGCCCGCAACTTTACCTGGAGGATCCCCAGATACTGCAGCAGAAACCGCCATTCGCCACCCAGAATGCCTATAAATAGCATAGCCTTTGAATGTAAATGGATCGAATTCTCAGTTCTAAAAACCAGAGCTCTGGGATTTTCAACTTCTGATCTACCATCTCTCTTCGATCTTCTTCTCTCTTTCGAAGAGATCAGGGAGCTTTCAGTGATACTCGGCCTGTCGAGGTCACTTCAACATAAGTGTTAGTGAATTCGGGTTGCTCCCTATAGCACGGAGACGTAGGCTTCGGCTGAACTCCGAGATCACTTCTCTTGTGTCAAAATCTCTCTCTCTGATTGCTCTTTTGTTTACATATCAAAAAAGCAACAACTTCAACCAACCGATCGACCAACGATCTTCGACATTAACTTCGACTCCAATTGACTGGTGCTGCGAAGGTCTTCGGGTCGGCACGAAGATTTTCCCCCACACGACCAACGAGAGAGTCGATCTTCCATGACAATCAATCCACTCCGAGCAACGGAGGTCAATGGGCACTGCTGCCCTTGAAAGGATTCGTCACGACCCAACTCCCTCTGCTGCCCCATGGAAGCAGAGTGTTTGGGATCGCCTCGACGACGAGTCCTCCCAATCTTCTTCTGGTCGCAACTGCGACAGGAAGGCACCTTCAAAGCCTGACATATCAAGGAGATGCCAGATGAAGGGGGCTCCCTCGAAGAGCAGAGTTTCTCCTTCCATTCCGCTTCAGCATGGGCTCGGATCGGACCTTCGCCACCGATTTCAACCTACTGACACTCAGAGGCCTGAACAAGACCTCTCGATCTTGCCTCTCGATCTACATCCAAGTCGGGGGCATGGTCGTAGAGATGGGTACTCCTCTGCCGGACCTCTCCATCGAAGCTTATTCGAGTCAACATTTCCAAGGGGGTGGAGAACTCCCACTCTCCCCAAATTCAATTGCATCAGAGGAGATCCAACCCTCCATGTACTCGCCTTCAAGCAAGCTCTGACGCCGCATGAAGAAGAGAACAACGTACTCTGCCGCACCTTCGTGGGGAGTCTCGACGAACCATCCCTCGATTGGTACCATAATATCCGAGCTGGGTCCATCACCCAGTTCAGTGTTTTGGCCAATCTCTTCGTGCAGCATTATCAGCTGAACTTAAAGCCGGAAAAGAAGCTCGACTCCCTCTACCGGTTGAGGATGGGTGCCGATGCGAGTCTCCGAAGCTTTACAAGGAGATTCCGCAATGAGAACACCGCCCTCTTCGGAAGACATCTGGATGATGAAGCCATCATGTTGGCTTTCCATAACGCTCTCCGCTTTGACCTACACATCTACAACGACTTCATCCGTAATCCCCCTCCTTCCCTGGGTTCAATGTTTGATCAAATCCAGAGAGAGATTGAGGTTGAGGACGATCAAGTCGCTCGAAAAGGGCGAGAGTCGAAGCGAAGGCCTGCTGAGAAAGAAGCTCCGAAGTATGCTGCCAAAGCTCAAAACGCAAAGGCAGCAGCCCCCCTGCCAATAAACGGTCGAGGAACGACGGATGACGATCCCCGACGAAAACCACTTTCACCGAGTGGAATTTACCGGTCGAACAGATCCTCGACCGCATTCAACACGAAGAATTCCTACGAAGGTCCAATCCTCTTCAGCCAAACACCAAATTCACGGCTGACAAAACGGTCTATTGCGACTTCCACCAAAGTCACGGCCATTCCACCGATCGGTGCTATCGGCTAAAATTTCATCTCGAAGACTTGCTGCGAGAGGGCCATCTCCAAGAGTTCACCAAAGAAGGACACGATCAACACCGACCCTCTGTGAAGGGAAAAGAAGCTTGCTGGGTTCATCAAATCTCTTCCAATCGATCTCCTCTCACTGTGAGTGCCAACGTCTTCGGTATTCATGGATCATTGCACAATCAATCGATGACCAGAAAGGAAGTCGATCGGCAAATTCGACGTTTCTTTCACGTTCGCTCTTCTACAAACAAAGAAGACATATGGATCGAGAAGCCTATCGAGGTTTTAGCTTGGCCTTCCATCGTCTTCAACGACTCAAACCTTCAAGGAGTTCATACTCCACATCGAGACCCCCTGGTCTTGAAGCTCCTCATCGATGGAAGCACTGTCAACCGAATCCTCATCGACACTAGAAGCTCCATCGATATTATATTCTCAGACTTCTTCAAACATCTGGGACATAAATACTCTAGCCTCGACGTTGTCCCAACGGTGATCACAGGCTTCAACGGTGAGCAAAGCATCACTATGGGCGAATCAAGATTCACACTCGATCTCAGCCGAGAAACTCGAGTCTCGGTGAGATTTGCTATTGTCGAAGGAACGTCCAGCTATAACGCCATTCTCGGGTGACCTTTCCTCCACCAGATTAATGCCATCTCCTCTTCTTACCATCAACTCCTCAAGTTTGCAACGGGAGAAGGCATTGTCTGCATTCGAGGTGATCAACAAGCCGGTCGTTCTTGCGAAGCTGCTGCTGCGAAAACAGATCGCAAGATCAATATTGCTCCTCCAAAGCGACCACTAGATGAAGCCGACCCTTCTTCCAAATAGCAATCAAAGGAGATTCCACTGACCAAACCCCCACTAATCGAGTGGGAGGCCTCACCATCAATCGAAGAAATCATTCCAATCAATATCGGCAGTGGAGATCTCCCTCAACAAACATTTATCGGTACCGGTCTCAGCGACGCAGAAGCGCGAGACATGGTATCCTTCCTTCAGTCCAGCATCGACGTCTTCGCATGGTGCTTCGAAGATATGCCTGGGATCAATCCAGATGACGCTTGCCATCGTCTAGCAATTAAAGATGAAGTGAAGCCTGTCAAACAAAAGCCACGCACAATCTGACCAGAACTACAAATTGCCGTTCAAGAAGAGATCAGTAAGCTACTCGCAGCAGGCTTCATCCATGAAGTAGAGTATCCTACTTGGATCTCCAATATAGTTGCTATCCCAAAAAAGAACGGAAAGGTCAGAGTGTGCATTGACTTCACCAACCTCAACAAAGCTTGCCCTAAAGATCCATTCCCCATGCCAAGAATAGATAGACTCATCGATGCCACTGCTGGCCACGAGCTGTTATCTTTCATGGATGGGTACTCCGGATACAATCAAATTCCACTTCACTCTGATGATCAAGAAAAAAACGTGCTTTGTGACTAGCCGAGGTCTCTACTGTTACAACGTAATGCCATTCGGCCTCAAAAATACTGGTTCTACCTATCAAAGGTTAGTCACAAAAATGTTCGAAGATCAGATCGGTCGCAACGTCGAAGTCTACGTCAACGGTCTCCTCACAAAGAGCTCCACTCGAGGAAAGCATCTATCCGATCTAAAGGAAAACTTTCAAGTCCTTCGAAAGTATCGCATGAAGCTCAATCCGGCCAAGTATGCTTTTGGAGTACAATCAGGCAAATTCCTAGGTCACCTTGTGACCAGGAGGGGCATCGAAGCCAACCCAGATCAAATTCGAGCTATTCTGGATATGCCCTCACCTACAAACCGAAAGGAAGTTCAACGCCTCACTGGTAGGTTGGCAGCTCCTAATCGATTCATCTCAAAATCTTCTGACAAGTATAAACCACTCTTCGACAAGCTACGAAAGGTGGATACATCTCGATGGAGTCCAATTTGCGAGGTAGCTTTTCAAGACATCAAGAAATATCTGGTGCAAGCTCCTATCCTGACGGCTCCACTTCCAAAGAATCTAGGGCTCTATCTCGCCATCACTGATCAAGCAATTAGTGCGGTCCTGATCAGCAGAAGGGAAAACATCGAACAGCCGATCTACTACATTAGCCATACACTTCTCCCTGCTGAAACTCGTTATTCAAAGACGGAGAAGGTCATACTAGCCTTACTCACTGCATCACGTCGTCTCCAACCTTACTTTGTCTCTCATCGGATCACAGTCATTTCAGAACACCCACTCAAAGATATTGTTGACAAAGCTGGTCGAGCGGGTCGAATGACCAAATGGGTGATCGAAATGAGTGCCCTGGGGATACAATTCGAACCTCACACCTCAATTAAGGGGCAGGCAATTGCTGATTTTCTAGCTAACTTTCCAGTCGAAGACCCCATAACTTGGGAAGAAGATATCGATATGCGCCTTGAAGATGAAGCTGATCCTCCTTTAAATCCGGCTACAAAAGTCGATCCAAGCCTTGAGGCTATTGCCGCAACTCCTCCATGGAAACTTTATACAGATGGAGCTTCAAGTGCTATCGGTTCGGGAATTGGGATAGTCTTGATATCCTCCGAATTTGATCATCTCCAGAAGGCCACTCTCCTCGGATTCAATGCCACCAACAACGAAGCCGAATACGAAGCACTCATTTCCGGACTCGAAATGGCTGAATCCTTGGGGGTAGATCGAATCATCATCTACAGCGATTCCCAGCTGATCGTAAGGCAAATCAACAGGGAGTACACAGCTCGTGAAGAAAGAATGCAGAATTACTTGGCTCTAGTACGACGTCTTCAACAACGTTTTACTAACACCGAATTCATTCAAATTCCAAGAGCAGAGAATCGAGAAGCAGATGCTTTAGCCAACGCTGCCTCAGTTCTTGGAGATTCGCATGGAGGTAGACGAATACAAATCGATTACCAAGAATCGCCAAAGACCACCCCCGAGCAACAGATCTTCACCACTACAGAAAGATCTGGGGGTGGAGGACAATTGGCCTCGAACCCTATCACTTCAAATGAGCTCGAGGATTGGAGACACCCAATTTTTGACTTCTTCAAACATGGCAAAATACCCGAAGATCCAAATCAAGCCCGAAGACTTCAAAGAAAACTTCCATGCTACATCATTCAAGGAGAAGATCTATACTTCAAATCTCATAACGGGATGTTGCTCAAGTGTGTTGGCCCTGAACAAGCAAAGGCAATCCTGATTGATATCCACTCTGGAGCCTGCGGAAATCATTCAGGAGGAAGATCTCTTGAGGCCAAAACAAAATTGCAAGGTTATTACTGGCCTACAATGGCAAGGGATGCTCACCAAGTGGTTCAAAGGTGCGAGCCATGCAAACGACACGCTTGGGCTATCCATCTCTCTGCAGATGAGCTTCATCAACTATCAAGTCCATGGCCTTTCTATCAATGGGGGTTGGACTTCCTGGGTCCTTTTCCCCCAACTCCAAGCAAGAAGAAGTATCTACTACTGGCCATATATTACTTCACCAAATGGGTCGAAGCTGTGCCACTCTTGCGAGAGACCAACGATGAAGTGATCAAGTTCATCCGCCATAACATCTTCTCAAGGTTTGGCACACCTCAAGTTCTTGTTGCTGACAATGGGGCTCAATTCGACTCCGACAAGTTTCGTGGATTCTGTCTCAACAACGGAATCAAACTTTTTTATTCAACTCCAAGATACCCTCAATGCAATGGTCAAGCTGAAGCCTCCAATAGAGCTATTCTTGGTATACTCAAGAAGAAACTCAACGACAAGAAAGGATTGTGGGAACAAGTCCTACCTGAAGTTCTTTGGGGATATCGCACAACTCCGAGAAGATCAAAATGATTCTCACCCTTTCATCTGACATATGGATCAGAAGCAGTACTCCCAACAGAGAACATATCAAGTACTTTGAAGACCAGAGCAGTCGAAGAAGGAATAAACGAAGAACTCCGAGTCGATGATCTGGATTTCTCCGCAGAACTACGAGATCGAGAAACCCTTCGTGTGGCCAAATATCAACAAAACATCAAACGAGCCTATGATCAGAAGGTTTACAAGAGACAGTTCCCAATTGGCAGTCTGGTCCTCAAAGCAGTTTTTTACAATACAAAGGAGCACAACAGCGGGAAACTAGCTCCCAACTGGGAAGGACCCTACATTGTTGAATCAATAGGAGGCAAAGGGTCTTACCGGCTGGTTTCGCCAGAGGGAAACATGTTAGGTTTGATGTGGTCTACAGCTCGTAAAACCCTAGGTTTGGCTGTATATGGTTGATAGTTTATTTAGGATTGTATAAAGGTACGTATTATTATACGTGTTCTATTTAAAGAACTTAAGGAGCCATGGCTATATAGTAGTCCATCTGAGTGAGAGACTCAGTGGATCGGTCCTATGAGTCTAAATCGTTCACAGCTCTGATTTGGGTTGGTCGCCCTATCAGGATAAGCTGTTGGAATGACAGAGCATGAGAATCTCCATAATGGTCATTACCAGGCACAGTGTCTGTGGCTGAACAGAACCAACACGGTACACAGATCGGTGAGCAGACACCGGTGCACATAGCCGTATTTCTGCTTAGGGTACTCGGTCCTAAACCCTGAGGAACCGTGACCGATGGACTAACCAGTTGCGTGTAACTTTGGTTCACCAACTTGTGAGGGATCTAACCACGACCCAAGACCACGGTGTGCTGGGTTACCGGGCTGATGTTGCATCGGCACGCCACTCTTACAGGCCATCCACATCCTTATCGGTAGGTGCGTTCCTTGGTATGACATACACCGCACTAAACCCAGGCCTGGTGGTCAGCAGTTGAGCTGTTGACCGGATCTGGTTGCTTGGCCAAAGCGATCGGAGGTGCGATGTGATAGTCAACCTGGAAGGAACCTAGTCATATGGTCACTCGAGTCTGACGGTGCTCTCCACCGCTCGAGTTGACTCATGGCACCAAGTGGAGGGACATTGTGTTACCAATACTAAGCGGAGAACAGGGGTATGCGAGAGAGCTTAATAAGTCTGGGAGAATTGGAGTGCAGCCTGCGTCGCACTCTGGGTGGCCACGCAGGTTAACCGGGACCCAGAGGATTGACAGGGACACTCGGGTAGTGTGTCGATTGGGTTCGGTTGGAAGCCATGAATCCTAGTCCCTGAAGGTTCCACCCTATCCACGATCATTACGGATCAATACTTTTTCCTTGTCTCACAGCATATTATGAGTTGAAGAAATAATGCCTAATCGTCCTGTGTTCCGTGAGTGCATCGCACTGGAGCATGGTGGTAGCACAGGACTAAGTGTGTTCACTAGGGGGCAACCCCAGAGTAGTGTAGAGACATACGATGTTGCCATTATACCATGAGGAGTCCATTCCGTGTGTGCGTGTTGCACTAGAACGCAGAATGCGAGTTTAGTAATTTGTACTATGGGGCACCCCACCTTTTACTAAGGGCACCCTAGTAAATAGTAAAAATACTATTCATCATCCCATGGTGTATTGACTTGTTGCTGATGCCGATGAGGTGCCCTAAGTGTTAGGGTGCATTATCGTGCACGTAGATGGGCCATACATTGTCCCGCATGAGGTGAACGACCACTAGATGCATGGGGGCATTTTGGTCATTACAAAATGTCCCGCATGCCCTAGTGGCCGCCATCCTCACTAGGGCTAGCATGCATGGCCATCAAACTTATAATTAAGGGATTAATTCAGATTTGAATGATTTTGAATCATCTCCTTAATTGCAATAATTCTAATTAATATGGCAACTAGTATTAAAAAGGGGCATTGAATTTGAGAGTAATGAGATGGAGAGAGAGAGGAACGGTTTCAAATGGCAAGGGAGAGTGAGGGGCACGAAATTCAGATCTGAAATGGTGCATCCTTCTCATTTTTTCCGATAAAGAACCAAAGCCCCTTCGCTTATGGTTCGGATTTTTGTCATCTCTCTCTCTCGGGTTCATCTCTTCTCTCTCCCTCATCTTCTTCTCCAAGTGTGTGTGTGTGAGATTGATGGAGATCGCTTGCACTCTGAGGCACTCAAAGATTAGAGTGCAAGGATCTGGGATGATATGTGAGATCGGGTGAATCCGATGAGATTCATTTCTCTCTTGCATGAGGATCCGGCTCGAGATTGCTGCCCAGATTTTACGGGCAGATCTACATTGTTTTGATCACTGAAGGAGCTATAGAAGTCCAAATGACTTCAAACCAGTTGCAAACTCTTGGCGTTGAAGTCTTCTTTCCGGCAAATCAAGTTTCGCTCCGTTCCAATGTCGGGATAGAAAGATACGACCTTTGCACTGAAAGGTGTTCGTGCAGATCCGAATTTGTCTTCATCAATATTGAAGCAATTCTTCGCGGTGTTAAATACCGCACGAAGGTATAATCTACTAACCCCTAGATCTATCATAATGCATACATATGAGATATGTCAATCATTTCGATAGATGACTATAGGGGTTCGATTCGTATTTGTTTTATCATTTACGCATATGATTAATATGAATGAAAATTTTAAAATGTACCGCATACCGAAACAATCCTCGGGATCAACTCCACCTTCCGCTGCGCCTCCGATATCATTCCAACAAATGGTATTAGAGCCATTTTGGTGTGCGATTCATGAGAAAATTTTTCATGGAACGAATCGTATGTGCATTTGATGAACGAATGCGTCACCGGGGTTTGCGTAGATCATTTATTCATATATGTCGCATGTTATGCATAGTGTGTTTTGCAGGGCACCGCTATAGTGTGATTGTTTGCTTTCGGGGGTCGGACCCCGAAATATAATTGCATGGTATTTCGATTGTTTTTGTGATGGATGAATGTAAGGCCTAATGGAACAAGCGCGTGGAGGTTGACCACGGCTTGGTTTTTCCCGGCCCTTATTTCTATTCTTGTCTTTATTCTTCTACCTAGGAAAATATGTACGAACGAGCAATTGCTCGGAGCGTACTAGTATTTTCAGTTACAGGTTGATGTCTTGGAGGACAAGGATAGATCAGAGATTCATCACTGGAGGACCGAGCGCGGTGGCCCAAAGTAAGGAATATTTGGAAGATGCCATTGAAGAAATGTCAGAGCATTGCTAGTCAGGTTCAGGGGTCGGACCCTGAACTTGATATCAATGGATGTTTGTTTTTTCTTTGGTTGGATATTTCTTTAAACCCCGGTGAAAGAATATAATCTGATGCAGTATGTGTTAGATTGTGGGATGCCCTTTCCCCACTATTTGTGGGATGCCTTTTCCCTACTTGGTCCATGCGACCATTAGGTTAGATCTCCATTTATTGACACTCGTAGTCTAATTGGTGTTTGATGGTAGTTAAATCCCATAACACTCGGTTATACCACCGTTAGGTAGAGGTCCGACGGAGGTTGTCGGATGTCCCTAATTGGTTTGACATCGAAACCAATAGTAATATGGTGATCATCTACGACATCAAACATCAAGTTACATATGAGGAGTCATACTAATGGGAGACCTTTCCTAGTATGTCTAGACCATAGGCTAGGCTCTAGAGCACAAAGGGTAATGATCATTTTATTTAGTATCGAAGGCTTGGAGAGTACGTAATGTGATTCTCGGGAGAAAAGTGACAACTGAGTATCCACGGGATAGGGACTATGGTCCTGTCCAAGTCTATCTATACTTTATAAGAGGTCTTAACTCTAGTGGGAGCGCGGTATGACCAGGGTCTAGGTCTAGGTTGTCGCAACCTAGGAACTAAAATACTTGCATTAAAATAACCCTCACTATAATTAAGGGATGTGAAAGAGGACTCAGTGTGAGTGCCCCTGGCCTCCACGGCCAATTGCTGAATTTCTGGGTGATAGGGTATGACTCAACATCCCCCTCGGGTGAGAGTTATGTTCTGTCATGCCGGAGGCTTAGCAGTCTCCTTCGGGATATGGTGGTCACGATGCCAGGAGAGAAGGGCTTTTCCCATCCTCACGGGGGCCGCATGAACTCCCGTGTCGTGATTGCCTAGGCTGGTGGGTAAGCATCCGAAGCACCCGTGAGGCTACCCGTTGCGTCGCATGGAGATCACGGGGGGCTGGCCAAAAGGTACCATGGTCCATCAGAGTCCGGTTGTGGCAGATTTGGATTGGGTCGGAAAGATCCGATGTGAGCGAAGGACGATACACACTGCCCCCTCGGGCAGGTGTATCCGAATCTGAGATCTCGCATACATGGTAAATTTCTCCATGGAAATGTCTTCGCTTTGAGGGTAGCATTGGCATATGGATGTAATTAGCTTATTTTAATAATATCCTTAAAATAAGTTTTAATACAATCTATATTCAACCATAGATTTCCTGTTCGCTATCCCATTAGAGAACTAGATAACGGGTACCGACTTCGTAGACCGGTAATGCCATCATGATCTTATATTTAGGGTTAGTAAACTACAATGGCTATAAATCTTAATGTCCCTAAACCAGACCTATTGGGTCTAGATGCCACTGTAGTACAGGATAGGGCATATAACGACTAACGAGAGTCTGTAGAGATGTGCAAGTGCTATGTCATAGCATACTTGCAGACAACTCTTCAGAAGTAAGTCAGACATATGTGATGTAATGTTCTGTTACAGCATCAGATGTCTGAGGGGCGCAGTCAAATGACTCGCTATCTCACCATCAAGAAACTCGTCAGCACTAAGATGTTTGATGGAATATTGGTTTGGAAACACATTCTTGGGTTCCAGAGCAAACTGGTTTTCTTTGAAATAGTGCTAGATGTCGAGGTGATAGAGAACATCTGTCTTGCATCCTTATATGGAACCTTTGAAGGCTTTGTAAGAGACTTCAGCCTTACAAGCTGGAGATGACAAATGCGGAACTTCTGGGAGCTATTCAGGTCACTAAGGATGGGATCAAGATTAAAGGTAATTCCTTTAGTGCGTAACTTAGGCTTTCTATGAAGTGCCTAAAAGTAAGAACTGATCAGAAACTAAAAACAATGACTGTATAGAATCAGGAGCGGACTCTTAAGTCTGGTGAAGCCTAGTGCGAAAGTGCTTCCGATATGGCAACAGAAGGGGCATTGGAAGATTGAACATATGGTCTCAGGGTGCTAGGACAGGTAAACATCAACTCTTGGTAGAGTCGAATTGCCATCTAGTAGCAGTGCTTCTGCTTCTTAAAATATGGACTTCGTGTCTATAGAGATTCAAGGAAAGTAGAAGGCTACTTATTGGTAAGGTGGTCCTAACATAGATACTGATACCATAACAACTGCAGAAGCTATTAATATGTTATCTTAGATTTTTCGATAGAAAGATTTTGATCCTTAATGATTTAGTTATGTTTCCTCCAAGCTAAATAAAGGTTTTCAGTTCTAATCGATGGCTTTAGTGCATCTCTTAAACTGAATAGGTACCTTTATTGCTAAAGGAATAGTTCACAATAATCTCTTTGTATTAAAATCTAGTTCGAAAATAGATTACTTGATAGCTGTAGTATCTAATTCATATTCATCTTATTCCTTGGGATAACTTAATCCAATTGTGGCTCCTATGACTTAGATATATTGTCTCAGACATAATTCAAAGGTTAGTGAAGGCTGAGTTTCTAGATACAGACCCCTTGGAGACCCTTCCGACCTGCGAGTCTTGTTTGGAAGGCAAAATAACTAAAAAGGGCCACTGAGGTATTGGATTTTGCCCATTCTGACGTATGTGGTTCCAAGAGCATCCAGATGGATGATATCCATTGGATGAGTTCCATAGGTACCTGATGGGGCATGGGATGATATCCCAGTTAATTGCTCCAGGGACACCATGCCAAAATGGAATATCCAAGAGAAGGAATTAGACCCTGTTGGACATGGTCTAAAGAATGATGAGTTTTGCCAAGTTTACTACCCACCTTCTATGGGTTACACCTTGAGACACAGTAGAGTATATCTTGAATAATATCTCATCTAATCAGTGCCTCATACCCCTGAAAAGCTGTGGTCTGAGCGAAAGCCTATACTACGGCATTTTAGTATATGAGGATGTCCTGCATATGTGTAGAAGGACAAGAGGGATAATATGGAGACTAAGTTCAAGGTGTATCTGTTTATAGGTTATCCTAGAAAAATATAAGGTGGACTATCCATGATCCTGAGGAATAGAAGGTGATCGTTTCTACGAATGCCATTTACCTAGAGCGGGATTCTATTATAGACCATATGTTCACTAGTAAGGTAGTTCTGGGTAAATTACTGGATACTAGTGGAGAGCGCATGATCGGAAACGTAGTGGTATTAGATGATGCAGACACTAGTATACCAGAAACTGTAGAAATAATTTGCTTTGTACCACAACCATCTTGTCGCAGTGGGAGCACCATTAGAGCTCTTGAAAGATTTTGTGGACAAACTTTGTGAATTAGTCCATAAATTCAAGAGGATGGCCCCTTGAGCTACGACGAAGTAGTGAAATTTTTTGACAGAACTGTCTAACAGAAAGTCAAGGAGACAAAGCTTGCATCAGTGTTCAGTGATACTCTTTTGTACTAGGGTTCATCATAGCTTTATTAAAGCATATTTGGATTGGGTCAAAGTTAAAGACCCGTGTAAGCGGATCACTGTGCGCACCCTCCCTCAAGTGGGCGTATACTGAATCTAAGGCTTGCGCACCTAGCAACTTAGCCCATTGGGTAGAAGTTGGCAGAAGAGAGGATATATGATGCAGTTTCCAGGCTTAGGAGTTAGCAGGTCAGGAATACCTGGCTTACAGAATTGCAAAAGGTTCATTTATGGACTAAAGCAAGTATCCAGGAGAAACAATATCTATCTTGATCAAGTATGATCTATTCATACAGATTTGATCAAAATAAGTCAAGTGTGTACAAGAAGAGCGATGGAACTATAGGGGTGTACCTAGTACTTTACATAGACGATGTTCTACTGATTGAAAATAAAGTAGGAACGTTGCCTAAGTTAAATGTCTATTTATTATCTTAATTCGACTGAAAGACCTTCGTGAGGCGAGTTATGTTCTGGAGATCATGGTAACTCGAGATCATCAGAACAAGATTCTCACGCTATCACAGGCTATGCATAGAGATATGGTTCTAGCCAGAATCAATATACAAGACTCCAAAAGGGGTTTCTTGCTAAAGCTTGAAACTATCGAATGATATAAATCATTTGACACCTAAGGAGATGGCAGAAATACAGAAGGTGCCCTATGCTTATGCAAAGGGTAGTCGTATGCCATGAATGTATAAGATGCTAGTTATCTGTTGCGCAGCAGGAATGGAGGGTCGGTTTTAGTCAAATCCGAGTCCAGTTAGCTGGACTGATGTGAAGAGTATACTCGATATCCTCGTCAAACAAGGACTATGAGTTAGTTTACACTTCACAAGACTTGACGCCGATTGGATGCACAAGATCTGATTTAGCATCAGATGTGTAATCTAGAGAATCGACTTCAGGTATAGTTTTTCACCTTGGGATGAGAAACGGTTAGTTAGCAGAGTGTGAAGCTATAATGCATCACGGGCTCTACTACAGAAGCCTAAGCACATTGTAGCGTGCGTGACAGGAAAATAGGTGGTATGGCTCGGTAAGTTTATAGTAAACTTGGAAAGCATACCAGAGGCTCAGTTTTTTGTTGTAATAACAAAAGAGCGGTAGCAAGAGCCTAGGCACCACCATAAAGGGGAAACATTTCAAATACAAATTCTACTTGATCTGGTAGTTTTAGGAGGAAAGGCAAGTGGCGATAATCGAGTTAGCATCTACAGATAATGTTGCAGATTCATTTAGGGAATTCCTGTAAAGGCTTTTGGGCAGCATGTAGAAGCTATAGAGCTCATGACCGTTTTTCCTCGCTAGACCAAGTGGGAGATTGTTAGGTTTGATGTGGTCTACAGCTCGTAAAACCCTAGGTTTGGCTGTATATGGTTGATAGTTTATTTAGGATTGTATAAAGGTACGTATTATTATATGTGTTCTATTTAAAGAACTTAAGGAGCCATAGCTATATAGTAGTCCATCTGAGTGGGAGACTCAGTGGATCGGTCCTATGAGCCTAAATCGTTCACAGCTCTGATTTGGGTTGGTCGCCCTATCAGGATAAGCTGTTGGAATGACAGAGCATGAGAATCTCCATAATGGTTATTACCAGGCACAGTGTCTGTGGCCGAACAGAACCAACACGGTGCACAGATCGGTGAGCAGACACCGGTGCACATAGCCGTGTTTCTGCTTAGGGTAATCGGTCCTAAACCCTGAGGAACCGTGACTGATGGACTAACTAGTTGCGTGTAACTTTGGTTCACCAACGTGTGAGGGATCTAACCACGACCCAAGACCACGGTGCGCTGGGTTATCGGGCTGACGTTGCATCGGCACGCCACTCTTGTAGGCCATCCACATCCTTATCGGTAGGTGTGTTCCTTGGTATGACATACACCGCACTAAACCCAGGCCTGGTGGTCAGCAGTTGAGCTGTTGACCGGATCTGGTTGCTTGGCTAAAGCGATCGGAGGTGCGATGTGATAGTCAACCTGGAAGGAACCTAGTCATATGGTCACTCGAGTCTGACGGTGCTCTCCGCCGCTCGAGTTGACTCATGGCACCAAGTGGAGGGACATTGTATTACCAATACTAAGCGGAGAACAGGGGTATGCGAGAGAGCTTAATAAGTCTGGGAGAATTGGAGTGCAGCCTGCGTCGCACTCTGGGTGGCCACGCAGGTTAACCGGGACCCAGAGGATTGACAGGGACACTCGGGTAGTGTGTCGATTAGGTTCGGTTGGAAGCCATGAATCCTAGTCCCTGAAGGTTCCACCCTATCCACGATCATTACGGATCAATACTTTTTTCCTTGTCTCACAGCATATTATGAGTTGAAGAAATAATGCCTAATCGTCCTGTGTTCCGTGAGTGCATCACACTGGAGCATGGTGGTAGCACAGGACTAAGTGTGTTCACTAGGGGGCAACCCCAGAGTAGTGTAGAGACATACGATGTTGCCATTATACCATGAGGAGTCCATTCCGTGTGTGCGTGTTGCACTAGAACGCATAATGCGAGTTTAGTAATTTGTACTATGGGGTACCCCACCTTTTACTAAGGGCACCCTAGTAAATAGTAAAAATACTATTTATCATCCCATGGTGTATTGACTTGTTGTTGATGCCGATGAGGTGCCCTAAGTGTTAGGGTGCATTATCGTGCACGTAGATGGGCCATACATTGTCCCGCATGAGGTGAACAACCACTAGATGCATGGGGGCATTTTGGTCATTACAAAATGTCCCGCATGCCCTAGTGGCCGCCATCCTCACTAGGGCTAGCATGCATGGCCATCAAACTTATAATTAAGGGATTAATTCAGATTTGAATGATTTTGAATCATCTCCTTAATTGCAACAATTCTAATATGGCAACTAGTATTAAAAAGGGGCATTGAATTTGAGAGTAATGAGATGGAGAGAGAGAGAGAGGAACGGTTTCAAATGGCAAGGGAGAGTGAGGGGCACGAAATTCAGATCTGAAATGGTGCATCCTTCTCATTTTTTCCGATGAAGAACCAAAGCCCCTTCGCTTATGGTTCGGATTTTTGTCATCTCTCTCTCTCGGGTTCATCTCTTCTCTCTCCCTCATCTTCTTCTCCAAGTGTGTGTGTGTGAGATTGATGGAGATCACTTGCACTCTGAGGCACTCAGAGATTAGAGTGCAAGGATCCGGGATGATATGTGAGATCGGGTGAATCCGATGAGATTCATTTCTCTCTTGCATGAGGATCCGGCTCGAGATTGCTGCCCAGATTTTACGGGCAGATCTGCATTGTTTTGATCACTGAAGGAGCTATAGAAGTCCAAATGACTTCAAACCAGTTGCAAACTCTTGGCGTTGAAGTCTTCTTTCCGGCAAATCAAGTTTCGCTCCGTTCCGATGTCTGGATAGAAAGTTACGGCCTTTGCACTGACAGGTGTTCGTGCAGATCCGAATTTGTCTTCATCAATATTGAAGCAATTCTTCGCGGTGTTAAATACCGCACGAAGGTATAATCTACAAACCCCTAGATCTATCATAATGCATACATATGAGATATGTCAATCATTTCGATAGATGACTATAGGGGTTCGATTCGTATTTGTTTTATCATTTACGCATATGATTAATATGAATGAAAATTTTAAAATGTACCGCACACCGAAACGATCCTCGGGATCAACTCCACCTTCCGCTGCGCCTCCGATATCATTCCAATAAAACAGACTACCACGAGCTTGGAATACTAGACATCTCAAATTGTTCTATCCATGATGTAAATTCCATGATGAATAAAGTTCCCTTTCAATGTTCAAATGCCTAGCTTTTTCAATTCAAGTTCTGAAGCAGTTTCAAATTATCTACATTCAAATTACAGGGTCCTTTAACAAGTTTGGGTGCTTGAGTTGCGACTCAACCCCTTACAGGCAAATGTTAAACGGTTTCGGGTTATCATACAAAGCAACCTTCAAGTTACTGGTCAATTTAACAGGTTTGGGAGTTTGTGTTGCGACACTACCCCTTACTTACAAATGTTAAATGACCTTCAATTTCAATTAATTTCGATATTGTCTAACAAGTTTGGGTGTTTGAGTTGCGACTCGACCCCTCACATATGAATGTTAAACGAATTCAAGTTCAATTTTCAAGATACTTAACCAGTTCGGGTGATCAAGTTGCGACTTGGCCCCTTACATTCAAAGTGTACGTATATTCAAACATTCTAGAACACAGCTTTTAAAGAATTTAATACCAGAGACATTCAATTTCAAATAACCAAAAAGATATCTTCATTATCAAAAAGATTGAAGTACAGGAGTGGGTTTCTATCTGTGAAGAGTTTACAGGTACAACAACCAAAGAAGAGATAGACTACATCAGGGTTTGGCTACACTGTGCGCGCACGACTTTTCTCCTTCGGATCCATCACGAGCTTTACTCGCCGCAGAAGCTTTAGAAGATCAGACACTGCTAGCATGAACCCTGAGTGCTTCCACCGCCTTCTCGGCCGTCTCCCTGAAACTCGCACATTCAGCGCGCATATGCTCCAACTCCTTTGTGAGAGCCTCCTCCTTGGCATTAGAAGCGGCTTCCTTAGCAACAAAAGCCGCATCCCTGGCAGCAAGTTGAGCCTTCAACTCCTTTATTTCAGTTGCGCGTTTAAATGACAGAGTCTCGATCTTGTAGAAGCGGTTCTTCAATCCTTCGAGCTCGTGACCCCGAGCCTTATATCCATTCCGTCAGTCTTTGCTTTCGAGCTTCTCCTTGCGAAGAGCCTCGATCTTGGCTTTCAAGGCCTCCTTCTTGGAAGAGAGAATTTCTCTCAGTTTATCCTTCTCTTCGTTCGCAGCCTCCAGTTCGGCTGTCAAACGAGATACCTCAGATGAAGCTTCCCGCTCTCCTGCCTTCCTGAAAAGTTTGCTCGCGAACTTCAAAACTGCTGAGTTCTGCAAGTAAGCATAAAAGTTAGAATTTTTTCTGACGATACAACTCAAAGGTCAAGTCCAACATATGCACATACCACTACTTCAAGCCTGTCGAAGGCTTCCTCTAGAGTAGCATCCGGAAGATTGCAGAGCTTCCGAATCACACTCGTTGGGTGGTTGATGTCAACCTCACCCAAGTTCTTCAATTTCTGAGCCACGCCAGCAGGAGTACCTACAATCAATACAAAAGTTCGAAGAGTTAGAATATTTTTCAAATTTTCAAAGACAAGGCAATCAAAGAAGGCGAACTAGTGTGGATACCTGAGGCCTCAACCCGAGGTGCCTTTCCCTTCCCACGATCGGAGCCCTTACCCTTGGGGGTCGACTTCTCCTTCGTGGTGGTTGGCTCCGGCTGAGGTTGGGGAACCCCATCACCCACGCGGCTCTCTCTCTCCATAGGTATGGGAAAGGGAACACCCCGGGGAGGTGAGACCCCCCCTTCATCCTGTTGCCCGCTCGTTTGCTCGAGGCCAGCCATAATGGCAGTCATTTCTTCAGCCAGAGAGCGCGACGAGGGTGGAGGTTGCTCAACCTCCAGACCCCCGCTTATAGTTGTGCCTTCGAGACGAGGAACATCTGGAGGCAGTTGATCGAGAGGCATGGGGTTGCTTCCAACCTCACCACTTCCCGAGAACTTAACCTTCAGGCGCACTGGGCGCTTCTTCAACTCTTCAAAGTGGTAGGCGGGAACCACCTTCTGACCATCGTCCGCCGCGTCCATCACCACTTCCATGCGACGGGCCTTAACCTCATCAATCGGTATGGGCTGCGAATCCTCTTCTTCGCCACCAGTGGGGGTGGGAGGAATTTCTTCCTCGCCACCCCCTTTCACTCCATCGCCACCAATGGGGGTGGGAGGAATCTCTTCCTCACCACCCCCTCTTCCAGTATCGCCTCCAGTAGGAGTGGGAGGAATCTCCTCACCCCCCTGGTCTCCCCCGTCATCATCATCATCATCATCATCGTTATTATTATCTTCATCTTCTTCTTCTTCTTCTTCTTCTTCTTCTTCTTCTTTTTCTTCTTCTTCTTTTCCTTTCTTTTCTTCTTCATCTTCCTCTTCTTCTTCTCCTTTCTTTTCTTCTTCTTCTTCTTCATCATCTTCTTTTTTCTTTTCTTCTTCTTCATCTTCCTTCTACTCGATAAGGATTTTCCTTTTCTTCGCAGGGCCCCAGCTTATCACCAACTTCTCTTCAGTAGTGGGCAATCGGCGCCTCGCACCATACGCTTTCTTCTCAGCCCGTATCCTTCTAACAATCTTTCCCGATTGAGGATCTTCCTCATAATCAGAGTATAAAACTTCGTTGTCCTCATATCGGGCGCGTAGTCGGTGGAGAAGATTGGCGTTGCCATACCTGACTGGGCAATTTGAAAATTGCTTCCATGATCGAGTGCCGCATGTCAATTCCAGAAACAAGTTGTCAATGGCACCGACCCACTCCGAAGGCTAGGCGAAAACACCCCCCTCACAGTACATCTTTATCTCTTTGTGCACGTCGCTCCGGGGAGTGTCGGGCACTGACAGAGGCGTCCATGCACCGGAAACCGAAATCGGCCAGTCGGTGTAGAGCTTGTCAGATGGGACGGTGTCGACGATCGAGCGTAGGGCAGACACGCCAGTCAAATTGAAGAATGGGCTGTCTTTCCTTGATGCCCATTTGTAATGATAGAAAAAATACCCCAGCTCGATCCGGGCAACTTCACCCTCCGGTATGCTGGAGAAGCAAGCCTTCAAATCCTCCTGGAAGTCTGACTCTACACGGCAGAAAGCGTAGATAATCCTCCAAGCATTCCCTGAAATCTGCCCGGGACAAAGGCCTGAGGTGTTCAGCAACCTTGTGGCAAAGGGTGGTAGTGGAAGGCGCAGTCCACAGTTGAGCTGGCCAATGGTGACAATAGTCCCCATGACTTGCTCCTTACTGGCGAAGTTTGTGAAGACCGTCCTCTTGTCGATACCGAAGGCAGATTGAATCCCCGGGAGCGACGGTCGAACCTTCCCTTCGGTGAAACAAGCCAGCAGCTTCTGCCACTTAGCCCTCTTCACATCGGTGAGTTGGCCACCGGTATTGTACATATATGCAGGCTCCTCCGTCAGCGACATCAGGGGCGCCAGAACGAACTTCGCCTTGGGAATGTGCTCTGGCCTTGATGGAGCAGAAGCAAAGCCAACTCTCGTGTGTCTCTTGCCTAACTGACCAAGTTCCACAAGCACCGCTTTGCCCTTGCCACGACCCTTCGGAGGGGATGAAACTTCGGCAATCTCCTTCCCCTTCCTCTTCGAGGGGACCATCTTCTTCGCGCTACCAGATGAAGCCATTCCACCGATCGGGAGAGAACAGAGAGCAGAGAACAAGAAAATCGAGAGCAAAGAGTCTGGACTTCGAAAAATTCTGAAAGCGTGGGGCGAAAATGACAGCCAAAGAAGTTAATATACCCTGAGGGAATTGACGTGCAAATCGAGAGGACACGTGTCATCATTATATCAAATCCCGTGTTTTTTCAGGGACACGTGGCGTCAATCCGTAGCAAGCGCAAAAGCAGGCGAACCGTCGTGACCAAACGAAGCGTCGAACCGCCGGTCCAAGCAAACCGCCGGTCTGAGCGAATCTCCTATCCAACCAGTTGGCAAGTCCAACCGGACCGCCAGTTCAAAAGAGCCCCGATCCAGATGGACCAAAGATTCAAGCAGAAAAAATTGAACTCCATCGCCTCTCGAAGACTTCAATTCGACAGGTTCAGAACTAACCTCGACCGGTTGAATTTAACCGATTGGTCAGACTTGACCGATCGGCCAAATTCAACCGATCGGTCGATTTTCTACTGGATCGGGCAAAAAACTTGGCCTTTTGCCCGATCCCACCAATCTCGACCGGTTGAATTTAACCGATCGGTCATACTTGACCGATCGGCCAAATTCAACCGATCGGTCGATTTTCTACTGGATCGGGCAAAAAACTTAGCCTTTTGCCCGATCCCACCAACCTCGACCGGTTGAATTTAATCGATCGGTCAGACTTGACCGATCGGCCAAATTCAACCGATCGGTCGATTTTCTACTGGATCGGGCAAAAAACTTGGCCTTTTGCCCGATCCCGCCAACCTCGACCGGTTGAATTTAACCGATCGGTTAGACTTGACCGATCGGCCAAATTCAACCGATCGGTCGATTTTCTACTGGATCTGGTAAAAAAACTTTGTCTTTTGCCTGATCCCGCCAACCTCGACCGGTTGAATTTAACCGATCGGTCAGACTTGACCGATCGGTCAAATTCAACCGATCGGTCGATTTTCTACTGAATCGGGCAAAAAACTTGACCTTTTGTCCGATCCCGCCAACCTCGACCGGTTGAATTTAACCGATCGGTCAGACTTGACCGATCGGCCAAATTCAACCGATCAGTCGATTTTCTACTGGATCGAGCAAAAAAACTTGGCCTTTTGCCCGATCCCGCCAACCTCGACCGGTTGAATTTAACTGATCGGTCAGACTTGACCGATCGGCCAAATTCAACCGATCGGTCGATTTTCTACTAAATCGGGCAAAAAACTTGGTCTTTTGTCCGATCCCGCCAACCTCGACCGGTTGAATTTAACCGATCGGTCAGACTTGACCGATCGGCCAAATTCAACCGATCAGTCGATTTTCTACTAGATCGGGCAAAAAACTTGGCCTTTTGCCCGATCCCGCCAACCTCGACCAGTTGAATTTAACTGATCGGTCAACTTGACCGATCGGTCAAAATTCAAACCGATCGGTCGATTTTCTACTGGATCGATCAGAAAACTATGTTTTCTGACCGATCACTTCAACCTCGACCGGTTGAATTTAACTGATCGATTAAAATTGACTGATCGATCAAATTCAACCGATCGATCGATTTTCTACTGGATCGGTCAAAAAACTATGTTTTCTGATCGATCACTTCAACCTCGACCAGTTGAATTTAACCGATCGGTCAGACTTGATCGATCAATCAAATTCAACCGATCGGTCGATTTTCTACTGGATCGATCAGAAAACTATGTTTTCTGACCGATCACTGCAACCTTGACCGGTTGAATTTGACCGATCGGTCAAATTCAACCGATCGGTCAATTTTGACCAATCAGTCTGAAACTAACCGATCAGCCTTATTTTCAATGCTAACACTCGGAAAAGCTCCTTTGCATTTATGACAGGGGGTCATTAGCTTTGCACCAAGAATCCAAGCCAGCCAAGGTGGCCTCTTAGCTAACTTGGAGGGGGTAACTGTGGGTGCAAATTTTGACAAGAAGTATGCAAACAGCAGGGCCCACCAACCCTGCCTGGTGGGCCCCCGAAGACTACAGCGGGACCCACCGGCCCTGCCTGGTGGGCCCCCGAAGACTACAGCGGGACCCACCAGCCCTGCCCGATGGGCCCACGAAGACTACAGTGGGACCCACCGGCCCTGCCTGGTGGGTCCACGAAGACTACCGCGGGACCCACCGGCCCTGCCTGGTGGGCCCACAAAGACTATCGCGGGACCCACCGGCCCTACCTGGTGGGCCCAAGAGCCTGTGGAATCCCCCAGGAGATGGTGGCGGGGCCCCCCAGCTTTACCTGGAGGATCCCCAGATACAACAGCAGAAACCGCCATTTGCCACCAGAGAATTCTATAAATAACAGCTCTTCGAATGTAAATTGATCCGATTTCCAATTCTGAGATCTGATTTTCAGAAACCAGAGCTCTGGATTTCAGTTTCCATCCCTTCTCCTCCTCTCTTCGATTTTCTTCTTCTTGCCTTTGAAGAGATCAGAGAGGTTTCAGTGATACTCGGCCTGTCGAGATCACTTCGATACAAGTGTTAGTAAATTCAGGTTGCTCCCTATAGCACGGAGACGTAGGCTTCGGCTGAACTCCGAGATCACATCTCTCGCGTCAACTCTCTGATTGCATCTCTCTTGTCTATTGGGAACTGCAACTCCAATCAATAGAACGAACAACGATCCTCCACTCAAAACTCAATTGACTGGTGAGACGGAGTCTTCGGGTCGGCACGAAGATTTTCCCCCATATGGGGAAGATGTAACAAAATGGTATCAGAGCTGGTTCTCCTCGGGATAGGGGGGTCTAATCCTACACGAGGACGTGTAGCCCTAAGGGGGGTGGATTGTGACGACCAAGATCTAATAGGCCAATAGCCAAGAGCCAAGACTTCAGAGGCTAGGATTCCAAGATGGATGAGGTGAGGTGAGGTGAGGTGAAATAAGGTGTACAAGACCACGAGTTAGCCCCATATCACTTGGAGAGAAGGAGATCATGAGCTAGTTATATAATTTCCCCTCCCAAACACAGAAGACGCGTTTTAAAATCGTGCGCCGCTACAGATTTCGTAAGAACTCTATAGTTAAACATGCTCAGGTGAAAGTAGTACCAGGATGGGTGACCTCCTGGGAAGTTATCGTGCGGGCACGGGCAAAGCAGATAAAATCTTATGTGTTTGGGGCGGATGTTATAGTACGTGACCCTCCTCTAACAGTCGATTGAATGTTTGACCCTTCGGGATATGGCGCGCTTCAGAGCGCTGAGCTGTAACTTGCTAGGCTGTCATACAAGCACTATAGAGTAGAGAAAATTGACACTGAATGTGGTGACAAAGTTCGGCCGAAGCCTACGTCTCCGTACGATAAGACGCAACCTTAGAATCCACTGTCTCTAAATGAAGTAGAGCTACTCTTGACAGGACAATGAGAGCTTCTTACAAGATAACAGAGTGTGGAGAGGGTATTTGAAAACCAGAAGCTCGAGGAGCTCTGGAAAACAGAAAGTGGGATTATGGTTTGGATTTTGGGATCTGGATTATTTCACAGGGTTGGTTATTTATAGAGATTTGGTTTATAGGAAATATTCTAGGAATATTCTCTAATATATCATGGGTTTTGGTAAATACCCGGGAGGGGATTCACTAGGTTCGACTACTGCCTTTGTGGGCCCCAAGCAGGACTGCGGGTCCCACTGTCGTCTCCGTGGGCCCAGGTAGGGTTGCGGGTCCCACAGTCATCTTTGTGGGTCCCAAGCAGGGCTGTTGGTCCCACTGTCATCTCCGTGGGTCCTAAGCAGGGCTGTGAGTCCCACTATATGGCGCTAGCTAGATTTTGCACTCACGGGTCCCACTCGTCCTTTGACCGATTGACAGGCAGACAATCGGTCAAAAAACTGAAGGATTGAGCGAAAAACAATGTTTTCGCCCCGATCACCAATATCCTGACCCGTTAAGAGCACCCAATCGGTCAACATCAACCGATCAGTCGTATGCGCCCGATCGATCGACAGCACCTGAGGAGTAATTAATAATGCCGACCCTTGGCAGGGGGTTGGATAACTATCACCAAGACGAAGGAAAACTTACTTCTAATTTTTGCACCAAGAATCCAAGTCAGACAGATTAACATCTAAGTAACTTGGAGGGGGTAACTGTTTATGCAAAATTTGGCGAAAGCCCTATGGTGGGACCCACCAGCCCTGCCTGGGGGTCTACAAAGACAACGGTGGGACCCACTAGATGGGACCCTCTATCCTGGCCTAGGGGTCCATGAAGACGATGGTGGGGCCCACCAGCCCTGCCTGGGGCCTGTCTTGGGGGCTGCAGAAACCGCCCCGGATCCTGAATATTTTCAAACCCCTATAAATAGCAGACCCGATTAATGTTCCAGATCGATCTTTTGATTTCTAGATCAAACTTTTGAAAATCAGAGCTATGCCATCCTCTTTATCTTATTCGAAAACAGACAAGTGGCACTTGGCCTGTCGAGGTCACTACATTTCAATGTTAGTGAATTAAGGTTGCACTTTATAGCATGGAGACGTATTCTTCGGCCGAACATCGAGACCATACCTTTGTCTACTCTTCTCTACTGACTCTTTCATTTACTTCAAAACTCAGGTCAAAAAACCAACATCGAATCGGTTGATTGTTGGGTGGAGTCTTCGGATGGCACGAGGATCATCCCCCACAGGTTCTTCACGAGTGCTGAGTGCAGTCCCACAAGGGTATTGTATCATGGGAGGCGATTCACCAGCAGATCCGTCAGCGACTATAGGGTGCGAATTACGCTTTAAAGAAAACGTGTTTACACGTGTGTAGTCGCGAAAAAAAGATGCGGGTCGTCTTTATTGCGAACACACGAGATTACAAGAGTGGCCGGGACTAGAGGCTCGGGGTGACGAGTCCGGGTGCGGCGAGTGTTGATCAGGAGATTGTGGGAGAGATCCTCTGGAGGGTCCCTTTGATCCACGTCTCCACGTGGTATTCGTGTGAGAGCTCTGAAGGGGTTGCCCAGGACAGAGGTCTTTACAGGATGAGGGTTTTTGAGAGGCTAAGGAATGTCCGCCTTTTCTTTGGTCCCTTCCGTGCTTTGTGATTCCTCGGCTAGGGGGTCTTCAGTTTCGTTCCTTGGTCTTCGTGTCTTCCTCGCTCCTTGCTTGACCTCGGCGTCCTTGATCATCGGTTCGCGGCGTCGATCGTGCTTTTGGCGTTGGCTTTGGCTTTTGGCTTTCGACCTTGGCTTGGCTTTGGCGTGGCTCTGGCTTTTGCTTTGCTTTGGCGCTTGCACTTGGACGTAGCCGGGAGAGACTTGCGATGCTTTCGTTCTTCCGGACTTCACGTCGTATCGGCTAGAACGTGCGGTGCTTTTGCTCGTGACTGGCGTAGTCGCTTGGCTTTGGCACTTGCGTTGCGTTGGCGCTGGCTTTACCGAGGCTTCTGCTTTGGCTTCTTGCGTAGGCTTTGGATTCAGCGTCAACTCAGTCTTCTCTTCGAACGACATGGGCTATTTCTTCAATGCTTCTGGCCTCCTCGACGGTTTAGGTGTCGGCTAGACTTTGCTTCTTCTCCGGGCATCTTTGGCTTGATCAGAGTCGAAGGGTACTCTTGAAGATGGCGGGGGTAGCACCGATCTCCGTGCGACGGTTGTAGCGCAGGCTTTGCTTCGAAGGAGACGGGTGTAGCGACGCTTCGGGTGTCCTCTCCAAGCTTTCTTCTTCATGGATGGAGCGGGCGTTTGTCAAAGGCGACGGGGTGATGACGCTTCGTTCCTCTTCTCTGGGCTTTGGAGCTTGATCGGAGTTGAAGGTTTGTTGGAGCCGACAGGGTAGTGCCGCTCCGAGCTTCTTCTTCGGCCTTTGCTTCTGGTGTCTTCGGAGTCGAAGGGTCATCTTCTCCGAGCTTTCTTCTTCGTGCACGGAGTCGAAGTCTTGATCTTCTTGTGCAAGGGTCTTCACGTTGATGAGGGCTTTCAATGGACTAAGTCGATCCCGCAGGGATAGGCTTGCCCGTGCCTCGTGAAGCCTTGGGTCGATGAAGAAGCGTCTCCTCTTCTGTGGATCTTCCTCGCTTCGTCTTCAATCTTCGACCTCTTGAGCCTTCCCCCTCTCCCTCTATTTATAGGCAAAGGGGGAAATGAGAGATATGGGAAGTTTTCAATTTTAAATCCCTTTAATATCTCCCCCATAATTACCCAAGATTTATTCATCCATTGATGAGGGGAATAAGTCTTTATTCGTTTTACTTTTCTGACGGGGTAATTATGGCTGAATTTTGCACACGAAATCGATGGCGACCCGGCTCTTCTTCTTGTCCGT
Organism: Chamaelirium japonicum; assembly: GCA_947650365.1. Classification (NCBI taxonomy): domain Eukaryota; kingdom Viridiplantae; phylum Streptophyta; class Magnoliopsida; order Liliales; family Melanthiaceae; genus Chamaelirium; species Chamaelirium japonicum. The sequence goes on along the minus strand of OX393549.1, from coordinate 70,288,603 downwards.
CGGATCGAGGGATCGGCGCAGATCCACATGTAGGTAGACGTCATACGCAACATCCCCCCGCGCATGGCGGTAGTTCTTTTCTTTTCTTTCTTTTCTTTCCTTTTCTTTTCTTTCCTTTTCTTTCTTTCCTTTGCAGGGCCGGCCGGCCCCATGGGGTTCGGATCCCTAGTAGGGGCCGGCCTCCCCATGGGGTTCGGGTCCCTAGTAGGGGCCGACCGGGTGGGCCCCACTTGAGGGTGGGCCCGCCCGACTCCCTTATCGGGCGCGAGTCGGGTCCTGGTCCGCGTTGGTGCGTGCTAGTTGTGGGTGCAAATTTTGGCATGTATCCACCACGGGACCCACCGGCCCTGCCTGGTGGGCCCACGAGGACTACCACGGGACCCACCGGTCCTGCCTGGTGGGCCCACGAGGACTACCACGAGACCCACCGGCCCTGCCTGGTGGGCCCACGAGGACTACCACGGGACCCACCGGCCCTGCCTTGTGGGCCCACGAGGACTACCACGGGACCCACCGGCCCTGCCTGGTGGGCCCACGAGGACTACCACGGGACCCACCGGCCCTGCCTGGTGGGCCCACGAGGACTACCACAGGACCCACCGGTCCTGCCTGGAGGATCCCCAGATACGGCAGCAGAAACCGCCATTTACCTCGGAATTCCCCAACAGAGAATCCTATAAATAGCAGTGCCTTCGAATGTAAAAGGATCCGAAAATTCTGATTTCCACTCTGAGATCTGACTTTCAGAACCAGAGCTCTGGGATTTTCAACTTCTGATCTACCATCTCTCCTTGATCTTCTTTTCTCCTTAAAAGAGATCAGAGGGTTTTCAGTGACACTCGGCCTGTCGAGGTCACTTCAACTGAAGTGTTAGTGAATTCGGGTTGCTCCCTATAGCACGGAGACGTAGGCTTCGGCTGAACTCCGAGATCACATCTCGTGTCACAATTTCTCTGATTGCATTCCTCTGTTTGCATATCAAAAGATTTCAACTCCAATTGACAGATCAATCAACGATCTTCAACTCGAACCTTCAATTGACTGGTGCTGCGAGAGTCTTCGGGTCGGCACGAAGATTTTCCCCCACAGTTTGGCGCCGTCTGTGGGATCACGAGCGAAAAGCTGTGTTCTCTCTCTCTACTTCGACTACCAGATCAATAGCCAAACTTCCTCGCCCTCTCGGTTGATCAGACAACTGATCGGACATCGGCAATCTCGTTATACCCTTCGCACTCTGAATGGCGAGAACCAAACACCAGGGTCAACCAGAAGGAAGTAACACTCAACATCAATCTCGCCCTGAGACTCGTTCAATGAGTCAAAGGCTCAATTTCGGGCAGCCCCTTGCTGTCCCCGAGATGGGGGTTCACTCAGGAAGCGGGAGATCAGTCGATCGACCGATCGCCCCTCATCCTCATCAATCAATTGGGCAGACTGTCCCTGCTCTTGCTGAAGATCCTCCATCAACTTACCAGATCTCTGCAATCGATTTCCAACTACTCCAACTGGCGAAACAAAACGCCACCCTCACAGCTGAGAGGGATGCTCTTAAGAGAGCAGCTTCCGAAGCGGGAATCATTCTGCCTATCCCATCTGCAAGCGAGAGGATCAATCTTCCACAACGCTCAATCCACTCCGAGCAACGGAGATCAATGGGCACTGCTGCCCTCGAGAGGATTCGACGCGACCCAACTCCCTCTGCTGCTCCTTGGAAGCAAAGTGTTTGGGATCGCCTTGAAGACGAGTCCTCCCAATCGTCTTCCGGCCGCAACTGCGACAAGAAGGCTCCATCAAATCTCAATGCACCAAGGAGGCACCAAATGAAAGGCGCTCCTTCAAAGAGCAGAGTCTCCCCTTCCATTCCACTCCAACGTGGACTTGGATCGGACCTTCGACACCGACTTCAACCGGCAAATACTTCAATGCCTGAGCAAGACCTTGCGATCTTGCCTCTTGACCCGCCTCTAGGTCGAGGACACGGTCGTAGGGACGGTTACTCCTCTGCCGGGCCTCTACATCGAAGTCTCTTCGAGACCACCTTTCCAAGAGGATGGAGAACTCCTATCCTCCCCAAATTCAACTGCATCAGAGGAGATCCAAGCCTCCACATACTTGCCTTCAAGCAAGCTCTAACGCCACACGAAGAGGAAAACAACGTGCTCTGCCGCACCTTCGCGGGAAGTCTCGATGAGCCTTCGCTCGACTGGTATCACAATCTCCGAGCTGGGTCCATCACCCAGTTCGGTGTTTTGGCTAACCTTTTTGTGCAGCACTATCAACTCAATCTAAAGCCAGAGAAGAAGCTTGACTCTCTCTACCGACTGAGGATGGGTGCAGACGAGACTCTCCGCAGCTTCACGAGGAGGTTTCGCAACGAGCATGCTGCTCTCTCTGGAAGACATCTGGATGATGAAGCCATCATGTTGGCTTTCCAGAACGCTCTCCGCTTCGATCTACACATCTACAACGACTTCATCCGCAATCCCCCTCCTTCTCTGGGTGCAATGTTTGACCAAATCCAGAGGGAGATTGAGGTAGAAGACGATCAAGTCGCTCGGAAAGGGCGAGAAACTAAGAGAAGGCCTGCTGAAAGAGAAGCTCCTAAGTATGCTGCAAAGGCTCACAACGCTGAAGCAGCAGCCCCTCCGGCCAACAAAAGATCAAAGAATGATGGGCGTCGATCTCCGACGAAGACCACTTTCACCGAGTGGAATATGCCGGTCGAACAGATACTCGACCGCATTCAACACGAAGAGTTCGTTCGGAGGCCTAATCCTCTTCAGCCGAATTCCAAATTCACAGCAGACAAGACAGTCTACTGCGACTTCCATCGAAGTCATGGCCATTCCACCGATCGGTGTTTTCGGCTGAAATTCCATCTTGAAGACCTATTGCGAGAAGGCCATCTTCAAGAGTTCGTTAGAGGCGGACACAATCAACATCGGACCTCTGCAAAGGGGAAAGAAGTGTGTTGGATACATCAAATCTCCTCTAACCGGCAAACTATCTCTGTGAATGCTAATGTTTTTGGTATTCATGGAACATTGCACAATCAAAGTCTGACTGGGAAAGAGGTGGATCGCCAAGTTCGACGCATCTTCCACGTTCGTTCTACTGCGAGCAAAGAAGATACCTGGATCGAGAAACCCATCGAAGGTCTTTCTTGGCCATCAATCGTCTTCAACGACACTGATCTTCAAGGAGTCCATACTCCACATCGAGACCCTCTGGTCTTGAAACTCATTATCGACGGCAGCACTGTCAACCGGATCCTCATCGACACCGGAAGCTCCATCGACATTATGTTCTCAGACTGTTTCAAACGTCTGGGACATAAGTATCAAAGCCTCGACGTCGTCCCGACTGTGATCACCGGCTTCAATGGTGAACAAAGCATCACAGTGGGCGAATCCAGATTTACTATCGACCTCAGCCGAGAGACTCGAGTCTCGGTGAGGTTTGCAATCGTCGAAGGAATGTCTAGCTACAACGCCATTCTTGGGCGACCATTCCTCCATCAGATCAATGCCATCTCCTCCTCTTACCATCAACTACTCAAATTTGCAACTGGAGAAGGCATCGTCTGCATTCGAGGCGATCAGCAAGCTGGAAGGTCTTGTGAAGCTGCTGCGGCAAAGACAGATCGAAAGATTAACATTGCTCCTCCAAAGCGGCCACGAGATGAAGCTGGTCCCTCTTCTAAATAGCAATCAAAGGAGATTCCGCTGACCGAACCTCCACCAATCGAATGGGAAGCATCACCTTCAATTGAAGAAATCATCCCAATCAATATTGGCAGCGGAGATCTCCCTCGACAAACATTTATTGGTACCGGTCTTAGCGACGCAGAAGCGCAAGACATGGTATCCTTCCTCCAGTCCAATATCGACGTCTTCGCTTGGTGTTTCGAAGACATGCCTGGTATCAATCCAGATGACGCTTGTCACCGACTTGCGATCAAGGAAGAGGTGAAGCCTGTCAAGCAAAAGCCACGCACCATCCGCCCAGAGCTGCAAGTTGCTGTTCAAGAAGAAATCACCAAGCTACTCGCCGCAGGCTTCATCCGAGAAGTGGAGTATCCTACTTGGATCTCTAACATTGTGGCTGTTCCGAAGAAGAACGGAAAGGTTAGAGTCTGCATCGACTTTACCAATCTCAACAAGGCTTGTCCCAAGGACCCATTCCCCATGCCAAGGATTGATAGACTCGTCGATGCCACTGCTGGCCACGAGCTATTGTCTTTCATGGATGGGTATTCTGGATATAATCAAATTCCTCTTCACGCCGTTGATCAAGAGAAGACATAGCCGAGGCCTTTATTGCTACAATGTCATGCCATTCGGCCTCAAAAATGCTGGTTCCACCTATCAAAGGCTAGTCACCAAAATGTTCGAAGATCAGATCGGTCGCAACGTCGAAGTCTATGTCGATGATCTCCTCACCAAGAGTTCCGTTCGGAGCAAACATCTGTCTGATCTGGCTGAAACCTTCCAAGTCCTTCGAAAGTATCGAATGAAGCTCAATCCAGCCAAGTGCGCTTTCGGAGTTCAATCTGGCAAATTTCTGGGTCATCTTGTGACCAGAAGGGGTATCGAAGCTAATCCCGATCAAATTCGAGCCATCATCGATATGCCTTCACCTACAAATCGAAAAGAAGTTCAACGCCTCACTGGAAGGTTAGCAGCACTCAATCGATTCATTTCAAAATCTTCCGACAAATGCAAGCCCCTCTTCGACAAACTACGAAAGGCGGATACATCCGGCTGGAGTCCGATCTGTGAAGAGGCATTTCAAAGCATCAAGAAATATCTGATGCAAGCTCCCATCCTGACTGCTCCAATGCCAAAAGAAGACTTGTGGCTCTATCTGGCCGTGACCGATCAAGCAATCAGCGCGGTCTTAGTCAGTAGAAGAGAAGGCGTCGAACATCCAGTCTACTACATCAGCCATACTCTCCTTCCAGCTGAGACTCGCTACTCAAAAACTGAGAAGGTCATCTTGGCCTTGCTCACTGCATCGCGTCGTCTTCAACCGTACTTCGTCTCCCACCAGATTACTGTCATTTCAGAACACTCACTCAAAGATATCATTGACAAAGCTGGTCGAGCTGGTCGAATGACCAAATGGGTGATCGAAATGAGTGCTCTGGGGATTCAATTCGAATCTCGCACTTCTATCAAAGGTCAAGCAATTGCTGATTTTCTAGCTGACTTTCCAGTTGAAGACCCCATCACTTGGGAAGAGGATGTCGACATGCGCTTGGAAGATGAGGATAATCCTCCGATCAATCTTGCAACAAAAATTGATCCAAGTCTTGAAGTTATTGCTGCAACTCCTCCTTGGAAGCTTTATACTGATGGAGCATCAAGTTCGATCGGTTCGGGAACTGGGATAGTCTTAATATCCCCCGAACTTGATCATCTCCAGAAGGCCACTCTCCTTGGATTTAATGCCACCAACAACGAAGCTGAATACGAAGCACTCATTTCCGGACTCGAAATGGCAGAATCCCTGGGGGTAGATCGAATCATCATCTACAGCGACTCCCAGTTGATCATAAGGCAAATCAATGGAGAGTACACAGCTCGTGAAGAAAGAATGCAACTCTACTTAGCCTTAGTACGACGTCTTCAACAACGTTTTACTACAATTGAGTTCGTTCAAATTCCAAGAACAGAAAACCGAGAAGCAGATGCCTTAGCTAATGCTGCCTCAGTTCTGGGAGACTCGCTTGGAGGAAGGCAAATACAGATCAATTATCAAGAAGTGCCCAAGACCATCCCCGATCAACAGATCCTTACTACTACAAAAGGATCTGGGGGTGGAGATCAGCTTGAAGATTGGAGACGACCAATTCTTGACTTCTTCAAACATGGCAAAATGCCAGAAGATCCAAATCAAGCCCGAAGACTTCAAAGGAAGCTCCCATGCTACACTATTCAAGGAGAAGATCTGTACTTCAAATCTCACAACGGGATGTTGCTCAAGTGCCTTGGTCCAGAGCAAGCACAGTCAATCCTGATGGATATCCACTCTGGAGCTTGTGGAAATCATTCGGGAGGAATATCTCTTGAAGCCAAGACGAAGCTACAAGGGTACTACTGGCCAACAATGGCAAGGGATGCTCAACAAGTCGTTCAAAGATGCGAGCCTTGCCAACGGCACGCTCGAGCTATCCATCTCCCTGCAGATGAACTTCATCAATTATCAAGCCCCTGGCCTTTCCATCAATGGGGGTTAGATTTCTTGGGTCCTTTCCCTCCAACTCCAAACAAGAAGAAATATCTACTGCTGGCTACTGATTACTTCACCAAATGGGTTGAAGCTGTGCCCCTCTTTCGAGAGACTGACGACGAAGTGATCAAATTCATTCGGCACAACATCTTCTCAAGGTTCGGCACACCTCAAGTTCTTGTTGCTGACAATGGAGCTCAATTTGACTCAGACAAATACTGAGAGTTCTGTCTGAACAACGGTATCAAGTTATTCTATTCAACTCCAAGGTATCCTCAATGCAATGGCCAAGCAGAAGCCTCCAACAGAGCTATTCTTGGTATACTCAAGAAGAAACTTGATGACAAGAAAGGATTATGGGAACAGGTCCTACCTGAAGTTCTTTGGGGGTATCGCACAACTCCAAGAAGATCAACAGGATTCTCACCCTTCCGTCTAACTTATGGATCGGAAGCAGTACTCCCAACAGAAAATATATCAAATACTTTGAAGACTAAGGCAGTTAAGGGAGGAATCAACGAAGAACTTCGAATCAATGATTTAGACTTCTCTGAAGAACTACGAGATCAAGCATCACTTCGTGTGGCCAAGTACCAATAAAAGATCAAAAGAGCCTACGATGAGAAAGTCTACAAGAGACAATTCCCAGTGGGTAGTTTAGTTCTCAGAGCAGTTTTCTACAACACCAAAGAACACAGCAGTGGAAAGCTTGCTCCCAACTGGGAAGGTCCATATATCATTGAATCAGTGGGAGGCAAAGGTTCTTACAGATTGATCTCGCCAGAAGGTGATAGATTGCCTCGAGCTTGGAATTCTAGACATCTCAAGTTGTTCTATCCGTGATGTAAATTCTGTGATAAATAAAGTGCTCTTTCAAAGTGTTCAAATATGCAAGTGTTCAATTTTTCAATTCAAGTTCTGAAGCAGTTTCAAGTTATTCATATTCATATTCAAATTACCAGGTCTTTTAACAAGTTTGGGAGTTAGAGTTGCGACTCAACCCCTTACTAGCAAATGTTAAAAACTGACCACATTCAAGTTACCAAGTCTTTTAACAAGTTTGGGTGTTAGAGTTGCGACCCAACCCCTTACTGGCAAATGTTAAACTGACTTTCAAAATTCGATATTCAATTTCAATCAATTTCTACATCGTTTAACAGGTTTGGGTGCTTGAGTTGCGACTCAACCCCTCACATTCAAGTGTTAAACGAATTCAAGTCCAATTTTCAAAGTTACTATAAGTTCGGGTAATTGAGTTGCGACTCAACCCCTTACATTCAAAAGATTGTATCTATTCTAATGTTATTAAGATCATGATAGTCAAAGGCATTCAAATCAAGAGACATCCAATTTTCAAACACCAAGAAGATCTTCTATTATCAAAATATGCCAGATACAAGAGTGTGATGTTACATTTCAAAAATTTACAAGTACAACAACGAAGAAGGAGAAAAGTCTCAAGGCTTGGCCACACTCTTCGCATGCGACTTCTCCCCTTCAGATCCAGGACGAGCTTTGCTCGCCACTGATGCCTTAGAGGATCGGACACTGGAAACATGAGTCCTGAGCGCTTCTGCTACCTTCTCTGCTGTTTCCTTGTAAACCTTGCATTCCGACAGCGCATGCTCCAGTGCCTTCTTAGAAGTCTCCTCTCTGGCAGTGAAGGCAGCGTGCTGAGTAGCAAGTTGTTGCTTCAGCTCTTGGATCTCGATAGTGCGACCACAGGACACTTCCTCAACCTTGGAGAGTCGAGTCTTCAAGGATGCGAGCTCGTGACTCTGTGCCTCACAACGATCCTGCAGCCCCTTGATCTCCAGCTTCCCCTTGCGAAGATCCTCAATCTTGGTTTTGAGAGAGGCTTTCTTCGAAGTCAGGAGCTCTCTCAGCTCATCTCTCTCCGTGGTTACAGCCTCCAGTGCAGCAGTCAAGCGAGATATTTCAGCTAAGGCTTCTTTTGCTCCCGCCCTCATGGAGAGCTTGGTTGCGACATTCATAACTGCTGAGTTCTGCAAAAGACTAAAAGAGTTAGAATTATTATAAAGATACGACTCAGATGATTGATCGAGCAGATGCACCTACCAACAGATCAAGTCTCTCGAAAGCTTCATCCAGAGTAGCCCCCGGGAGGTTGATGAGTTTCCTGATCGCAGCAGTGGGGCGGTTGATGTCAACGTCACCCAAGCTTCTTATTGTTGGAGTCAATCCAGCAGGTGCACCTACAATCAACAAGAGATCAAAGTGTTAGATTATTTTCGAGCTTCAGAGACAAGACATTCAAAGCAAGTTGTTCAATTACCTGAGGTTTCGACCCTCGGCTCTTTGCCCTTCCGGCGATCAGAGCCACCCTAAGGGGTCGATTTCTCCTGAGTAGGAGTTGGCGCTGGTTGAGGTTGAGGAGCCCCATCACCCACTCGACTTCCCCTCTCCAATTGAGTAGGGGAGGAAACATTCCTCGGAGGAGAGACTCTCTCTTCCTCTTGTGATCCGCCAGGCTGGATGAGTCATGCCACCATGGCTTCCACCTCGTTGAGCAGAGAGCGAGAGGGGGGTGGGGGTTGCTCAACCTCCACACCCCCACTCGTTGTTGCTCCTTCAATGCGAGGAACGTCAGGGGGAATTTGATCGAGGGGCGTGGGGTTGCTTCCAACCCCACCACTCCTCGACAATTTTATTTTTAGGCGCATCGGCCTCTTCAACTCATCAAACTTGTAGGCGGGAACCACTCTTTGGCCATCGCCTTCCGCATCCATAACTCCTTCCATCTGACGAGCCTTAGCCTCGTCAATGGGAACAGGAATTGAATCTTCCCCTGTTGCACCAACAGTGGGGGTGGGAGGAATTTCTTCCTCACCACCCCCATTCTCGCCATCTCCACCAGAGGGAGTGGAAGACAGATCATCCTCGCCATCGCCGTCCTCATCCTCGTCATCGCCACTATTGTCGTGGCTGGCATTCTCAGTCCCTTCGCCTTCTTCGTCGCTCCCCTTCTTCTCTCTTTCTTCTTCTTCTTCATTCTTCTTTTCTTCTTCATCTTCTTTCTTCTTACCTTGGTCTTCATCTCCCTTTTGCTTGCTAAGGGTTTTTCTCTTCTTTTTCGCTGGGCCTCTTTGTAACACCAGCTTCTCATCCACAGTGGGCAGTCGGCGCCTTGCAGCGTAGATTTTCTTCTCGGCCCGAATCTTTCGAATGATCCTACCCGACTGAGGGTCCTCCTCGTAGTCCGAGTATAGAACTTCGTTGTCCTCATATCTATCCTTTGATCGGTGGAGGAGATTGGCCTTGCCATATCTCACAGGACAGTTAGAAAACTGTTTCCACGACCTGGTTCCGCAAGTCAACTCGAGAAATAAGTTGTCTATGGCTCCAGCCCTCTCAGAAGTCCAAGCGAAGATGCCCCCCTCACTGTACATCTTCACTGCGTCATGCACGCTGTCTTGGGGGGTGTCGGGCACTGACATGGATGTCCATGCACCATAAACGGAAATAGGCCAATCCGTATACAACTTGTCCGAAGGAACTGTATCAGTGAGCGGGCGCAGCGGAGATACGCCGGTCAAGTTGTAGAACGGGCTGTCCCTTCTATAAGCCCATCGGTAGTGGAAGAAAAAATATCCTAACTCAATCCTGGCAACTTCTCCTTCTGGAATGCTAGAGTAGCAAGCCTTCAAGTCTTCCTGGAAATCCGATTCCACACGGCAGAATGCGTAGATGATTTGCCAGGCGTTTCCTGTGACCTGCCCCGGGCAAAGGCCAGAAGTGTTCAGCAATCTTGCCGCAAAGGGTGGCAACGGTAAACGCAGACCGCAGTTCATTTGGCCGATGGTCACAATGGTTCCCATGACCTTCTCGTTGCTGGCGTAGCTGGTAAAGACGGTCTTCTTGTCAATACCAAAAGCAGCCTGGATGCTAGGGAGTGAAGGCTGCGCAGACTTCCCTTCGGTGAAGAAAGAGAGCAATGTTTGCCACTTCTTTCTTTTCGTATCCGTGAACTCACCGCCTGTATTGTACATATACTCTACCTCCTCTGTCAGAGGCATGAGCGGACCCAGAACAGACTGTACTTTAGGGATGAACTCTGGCCTTGATGGCGCTGAGGCAAACCCTACTCCTTGGTGCCTCTTGCCCAGTTGGCCAAGTTCAGCTAGAGCGGCCTTGCCTTTGCCACGGCCCCTCGGAGGAGATTGAACCTCGACAATTTCCTTCCCCTTTCTCTTCGAGGGAGCCGTACCAGACTTCTTCGAACTGCCAGAGGAAGCCATTCGACCGATCGAACAAGAACAAGAACAGATCAGAAATTAGGAGAACAAGAGTGGACTTCGAAAAATTTTGGAAGCGTGAGGCGAAATGACAGCCAGTGAAAACTTTTGTACCCAGGGTAAAATAGGTGCGCAAATTGAGAAGACACGTGTCTTCACCATATCAAATCGCGTGTTTTTGTAGGTACACGTGGCATCCATCCGTAGCTTGCGCAAAATCAGGCGAACCGTCAGACCAGACGAAACGTCGGACCTACCGGTCCACATGAACCAACGGTCCAAGCAAGCCACCGGTCTGGGTAAACCGGACCGCCGGTTCAAAGCAACGATCAAGCCAACCAAGGATTCAAGACAAGAAGAATCAATCTCCATCAATGTTCAAAACTCTGCCAAAAGATCGAAGAACAAAGCAGTAAACCTTCTCTGAAGTGCAGGTTCAAAACTTTAAATTTGATCGGTCAAATTTCTATTGGATCTGGCAAAAAACCAAGGTTTTTTGCCGATCACTCGAACCTTGACCGGATAATTTTTGACCGATCGGACAAACTTGTCCGATCGGCAAAAATTATTCGATCGGTCAAATTTTTATTGGATCTGGCAAAAAACCAAGGTTTTTTGCCGATCACTCGAACCTTGACCGGATAATTTTTGATCGATCGGACAAACTTGTCCGATCAGCAAAAATCATTCGATCGGTCAAATTTCTATTGGATCTGGCAAAAAACCAAGGTTTTTTGCCGATCACTCGAACCTTGACCGGATAATTTTTGATCGATCGGACAAACTTGTCCGATCGGCAAAAATCATTCGATCGGTCAAAATTCTATTGGATCTGGCAAAAAACCAAGGTTTTTTGCCGATCACTCGAACCTTGACCGGATAATTTTTGACCGATCGGACAAACTTGTCCGATCGGCAAAAATTATTCGATCGGTCAAATTTTTATTGGATCTGGCAAAAAACCAAGGTTTTTTGCCGATCACTCGAACCTTGACCGGATAATTTTTGATCGATCGGACAAACTTGTCCGATCGGCAAAAATCATTCGATCGGTCAAATTTCTATTGGATCTGGCAAAAAACCAAGGTTTTCTGCCGATCACTCGAACCTTGACCGGATAATTTTTGATCGATCGGACAAACTTGTCCGATCGGCAAAAATCATTCGATCGGTCAAAATTCTATTGGATCTGGCAAAAAACCAAGGTTTTTTGCCGATCACTCGAACCTTGACCGGATAATTTTTGACCGATCGGACAAACTTGTCCGATCGGCAAAAATTATTCGATCGGTCAAATTTCTATTGGATCTGGCAAAAAACCAAGGTTTTTTGCCGATCACTCGAACCTTGACCGGATAATTTTTGACCGATCGGACAAACTTGTCCGATCGGCAAAAATTATTCGATCGGTCAAATTTTTATTGGATCTGGCAAAAAACCAAGGTTTTTTGCCGATCACTCGAACCTTGACCGGATAATTTTTGATCGATCGGACAAACTTGTCCGATCGGCAAAAATCATTCGATCGGTCAAATTTCTATTGGATCTGGCAAAAAACCAAGGTTTTTTGCCGATCACTCGAACCTTGACCGGATAATTTTTGACCGATCGGACAAACTTGTCCGATCGGCAAAAATTATTCGATCGATCAAATTTCTATTGGATCTGGCAAAAAACCAAGGTTTTTTGCCGATCACTCGAACCTTGACCGGATAATTTTTGACCGATCGGACAAACTTGTCCGATCGGCAAAAATCATTCGATCGGTCAAATTTCTATTGTATCTGGCAAAAAACCAAGGTTTTTTGCCGATCACTCGAACCTTGACCGGATAATTTTTGACCGATCGGACAAACTTGTCCGATCGGCAAAAATCATTCGATCGGTCAAATTTCTATTGGATCTGGCAAAAAACCAAGGTTTTTTGCCGATCACTCGAACCTTGACCGGATAATTTTTGATCGATCGGACAAACTTGTCCGATCGGCAAAAATCATTCGATCGGTCAAATTTCTATTGGATCTGGCAAAAAACCAAGGTTTTTTGCCGATCACTCGAACCTTGACCGGATAATTTTTGACCGATCGGACAAACTTGTCCGATCGGCAAAAAAATCATTCGATCGGTCAAATTTCTATTAGATTTGGCAAAAAACCAAGGTTTTTTGTCGATCACTCGAACCTTGACCGAATAATTTTTGACCGATCGGACAAACTTGTCCGATCGGCAAAAATCATTCGATCGGTCAAATTTACTACTGGATCGGTCAAAAAACCATGTTTTTTGACCGATCACCTGATTCTTGACCGGTTGAATTTTGACCGATCGGCCAAAATTTGACCGATCGGTCAAAAATGACCGATCGGTCAAAATTTAACCGATCCGTCAAATTTCAGTCGATCGGTCAAATTTACTACTGGATCGGTCAAAAAACCATGTTTTTTGACCGATCACCCGATTCTTGACCGGTTGAATTTTGACCGATCGGTCAAAATTTGACCGATCGGTCAAATTTGACCGATCGGTCAAAATTGATCGATCGGTCCAAATTGACCGGTCAGTCCCTTTTTACACTAACACGCGACAAGTTTCTTCGTGTCCTTTTTTCAAAAGCAGGAAGTTGCTGTTCTTTGCACCAAATCCAAGCCAGCCAGAATGCACTCTAGCTAACTTGGAGGGGGTAACTGTGGGTGCAAATTTTGGCATGTATCCACCACGGGACCCACCGGCCCTGCCTGGTGGGCCCACGAGGACTACCACGGGACCCACCGGTCCTGCCTGGTGGGCCCACGAGGACTACCACGAGACCCACCGGCCCTGCCTGGTGGGCCCACGAGGACTACCACGGGACCCACCGGCCCTGCCTGGTGGGCCCACGAGGACTACCACGGGACCCACCGGCCCTGCCTGGTGGGCCCACGAGGACTACCACAGGACCCACCGGTTCTGCCTGGAGGATCCCCAGATACGGCAGCAGAAACCGCCATTTACCTCAGAATTCCCCAACAGAGAATCCTATAAATAGCAGTGCCTTCGAATGTAAAAGGATCCGAAAATTCTGATTTCCACTCTGAGATCTGACTTTCAGAACCAGAGCTCTGGGATTTTCAACTTCTGATCTACCATCTCTCCTTGATCTTCTTTTCTCCTTAAAAGAGATCAGAGGGTTTTCAGTGACACTCGGCCTGTCGAGGTCACTTCAACTGAAGTGTTAGTGAATTCGGGTTGCTCCCTATAGCACGGAGACGTAGGCTTCGGCTGAACTCCGAGATCACATCTCGTGTCACAATTTCTCTAATTGCATTCCTCTGTTTGCATATCAAAAGATTTCAACTCCAATTGACAGATCAATCAACGATCTTCAACTCGAACCTTCAATTGACTGGTGCTGCGAGAGTCTTCGGGTCGGCACGAAGATTTTCCCCCACACTAGTCAGGTCCGAGTCGGAGTGCGCGTCGGGTTTGTATCCGCGTCGGTGCACGCAAGTCGGGTTCGGGTTAGACACAATTTGTGTGTCTACAAGTGCCCCCTCAAGGATGAATGCGATGGTAAGAACGTGTAGGGTTTGGACACATAGAAATCCTAGAGCACTTGTCCTTGATTCCTTTTGTGGGCGGGGTTGGGGGTCTATTTAAGGACCCCTACCCCCTTCATCCAATATTCTGCTCTTGCGAAGGTTCTGTCGGATTTTGGAGACCGCCGTCAGTGGAGAGCTTCCTGGGTTTGCACGCGACTTGCTCTGTCTTCCCGGTGTCGCTTCTTTTGTCGGCGGCGGCGACGATGGTGCGCGATTTGAAGGTCGTTGCGAAGACGGGCTCGAAGCGACGATGCGGCGAGGACCGAGAAAGGAGGATGGAAGAGCACGGCTGAGGTGCGGGTCGCCTTCGCCGCCTCTCTCTTCCTCTTTCTTCTTCTTCTTATTATTATTCTTCTTCTTCTTCTTTTCTTTTTCTTTTTTTTTTCTTTTTTTTTCATCTCTTCTCCGGTTCTGGACTGCGGGAGCAGCAGCGGCAGCGGCGACGGCGGGGCTGCAGCGCGGCGCGCGGGGCTGCGCGCGGGCACGGGCGGTCGCGAGGCTGCGCGCGGGGGGCCGGCGTGCGCGAGTCGGGCGCGGCTGCCGGCCCCGATCGGGTCGGATGCGGGGGCCGTGGCTGGGTCGGAAGGTCGAGACGGGCGGGCGCGAGGCCGAGGTGCCCGCCCCTCTTCCCGGTTACATCGGAGAAGAATGAGGGGGGCTGCAGGCCCCCCCCCCCCCCGTTCACTTTTTTTTTTCTCTTCGGCTGTCGGGCGCGGATTGGGGAGACTTGCACGGGCCCGACTGCTGCTACTGCTGCCCCTTTTTTTTTTTTTTTGGTGGTCGGGGGCGAAGAACAGTAGTAGCGAGCGTGCATGGTGCGCCGGTTGCGGCGCGGCGCGGCGGTGTCCGACATGGGCGCAGGGTTCACTGGCGAGTGACACGGAGCCGTGCGGCGGGGGCCGGGCTGGCAGGTGGCTGCGGCTCCGGTTGGGTGGCATCGGCGTAGTTGGCCGGCACGGGTGGTGTCGGCGCGGGTGGTGTGCGGATGCCGCATGGCGAAAGAGTAGTTGGCCGGCACGGGCGGTGCACGGACCCCGGGAGTGCGGTGCGAAGGCCCAGGCGCAGCGGTGACATGGCCTTGAGTCGGGCGATCCTCCTGACAGAGGGGGCTGTGGGCCCCTCGGTTTTTTTTTTTTTTTTTTTGCGCTTGTTTTGACTTGCTTCCTTTCATGGTTCTTCAGGATTCGCGTCTTTGAGAGCTTGACTTCGCCGGGGTGGATAGCTGAGGACCTCTCCGATGGGAGGAGGTGCCTTCGCTTCCCCCTTACATGGGTGTACCGTTATCGCAACTCGAGGCGGGAAGACCTTCTGTCGTTGCTCCGTGTTTTTATCCACGAGCGCATCACGGAAGATGGAGTTGCCGATGTGACTTGTGGGATGCTGAAGCTGAGCGAGAAAATCTACATCGACGAAGGGATCTCCACGAAGCTCCTCCGCCTAAGTTTGAGCACTCCTTTCCACCATTGTGATGAAGATTTCGTGCCTACTCCGGTAGTTGCCTCGAAGATATGCTCCCGATTGACTCGATGGGGTACCGACTCTTGGCCTCGGGGAGACGTCCAATATCTTTGCGGTTTTCGTGAATGAATGAGCGAGCTATACGAGGTCTTTGGAGCGGAACCCGAGATGAATTCATTGGCCAAGTTTCTGGCGCCGGCTCGTCGAGAATACAGTCGTCCTGAGGGGAATAATCTCGCTCTTTGTGAACTCTGGTGCTCGGCCACCAACACTTTCCTCACTGGAGCGGGAGAGATAGGGATCTCACTTCGTGATATCCACATCATCTCCGGATGCCCTGAAGTCCGGAATTACTATCAGGAGGAGTTGCCAGCTTTGAAGGACCTGTTGGACAGCAGCTTTGCTCCGAGCTCCTGCCTTCTTCTGTTCAAGGCATATGCCATCATTGCGGCGCGGGATCAGTCAGACCAAGTGCGTCCCTCTTCCTGGGTTGATTTTTGGTTCAGAGGCGAGTATAGGTCCCCAGCACCTTCGGCTTACCCAATGTGGAAGGTCGCTCAAATGAAGAGGCCTCTGCTTCATTCTTTTATGAGACCTATTGACTCCTTGGCTTGAGAAAGGCACTAAATGGAGAGAAAATAGTATCCCTGGGAGATCCTCGGTCTGAGGCTTGACAGCGAGGAGTGGCGGACGGTTTATCGAGCCACCGGGCTAGTCATCTTTCTTTGCCGGTTCGTGCTCCCTTGTCCTGGTGAGATCATCCGTCCGGGGACCTTTCTTGCAGCTTCCAGGATGGCGAGAGGGGACCTTTTCAATCTAGCCCCGGCAATCTTATGCGCCTTGTACCGGGGGCTCAGTGGGACTTACTGGGACTTGTCCAGCTCGGATAAGGCCAAGGGGGAGCTTGGCCGGTCTACTGCGTTCGGTCCTCTGCACTACCTATACGGCCGGATTGCTCTTCACTTCCCAAAAGGGATCTTCACCAGACGCGGACACCCAGTCGACCTGCCGTTCCTGTCCGAGATAGGCGGGATCTTAAATGCTTTTATTAGTTGGGAGCACCCGAGGGAGTGCGCTCGCACTCTTTTGCGGAAGATGGGAGGCGCCGACTTTGAGTTTCTGTCAGAGCATTCGGTGCTACCTTTGGAGAGGTCGACTGTCTATGACAACGAGGAGCTCTCGGACAGCTTGTATTGGAATATGGTCAGTTGCCGCCCTGGCTACTTGGTTTGGCGCAATGGGGATGTGGTGGAGGTGGAGCAGTACTCCCCTCATCGCTTCGTTCGTCAGCAAAGATTTCGGCAGGAAGTTCCCAGTATGCCTCAGCAGTTGTAGGGGCGCATCAGTCTACAAGAAGGCTACCGCCTCTGGGCTTCTCTCTATGCTCGATTAATTGGCGGCAGCTTCCTCCCTGGGACCAAGTCGGGGTATCGGGATGCCGCCACTCCGGAATACTGCAAGTGGATTGAAGAACGAGTTTCCCCTTTTCTTGCGAGTCTCTCGGTTGACGTTCCGGCGAGCAGCGAGTTTAGAAACTTCTGTTTTGATCCGCTACGAGAGTGGAAGATCGTCGCCTTTGATTGGGGCTTCAGAGGGCCCAGAAGAGTTGCAGCCATCTTTCCAGCGCTCGTCGTGTCCCTTCTTCGGCTCCCGTGTTAGAAGCCGAGCTTACTAATGCCCCCGGGCCACCCCTTTTCTCGAAGGCCGCTGTTAAGGGCGCCCCGCCCAAAAGGAGAAAGGTTTGCATTCCCCGCGGGATGACTTCAAGGGTCTCTTGTCCGGTAGTGGATACCGAGGAGCCCAGACTTCTAAGAGATGAGGTGATCCCTTCGTCTAGGGCTGCTTCGTCCGACCTTGCAGGTATGGAGTTATCCTTATTTTACTTCCTTTCTATGCTCGGGAAGTTCCATCATGCTGAGCGGTGTATCTCTTTTTGACAGATTCCGTTATAGTAGTAGAGCGCGGGGCAGATTCCCTGAAGGCATCTCTCGGGCATTCGTCTACTGGGGCCGCGCAGGAAGTGCCTGGGGCGTGCGGGCTGGATGTCCCTCCGGATGATCTGGACCTCCTTGGGGTTTGCGGGGAGAACTTCCCTAGCGGTGACATTGACTTGGATGGTTTTGACGTTGATGCTCTGTCTTTTTATGAGGAGGCCGAAGTTTCGAGTGTCGACAAGCGGCGTTCCCCGGCTGCTGTGCTCTCAGGCCTGTTGGAGGAGATGGTTGTCGCGACGGTGGCGGCGGTTTCTCTAGTTTTGCCGACCTCGCTGGCGAAGGTGGTTCCCGTAGCGATTACAGCGGAAGGGAAGGTTTTGCCCACCTACTCTGAGGCACCTCGCCCGAGCTTAAGGCCAAGGAGCAGAGTTTCAGAGTTTCTTCTTGCGAGCTGTCGGCAGTATATCAAGTCAACATTGGAGCCCTTTCAAGATGCTGGCTTTGGCGCCCTTTAGGACTGGTGGTCGACGGACGGTGCAGAGTTTTGCGCGAGCCTAGAGGAGTTCAAGGTTGACAGTTCTTCTTTTGTCGCCCAGATGAACTTGCTCGTGACTGATAACGAGGCTTATCGCTCCCGGCGAGCTTTACTAGAGGGGAGCACTCCTTCTGAGCTGGCGGCCGCTGAGGCGAACTTGTGTCAGTCGGAGCACCAGCTTGCGGAGGCCGCTTCTAGTCTGTCGAAGGCCCAAAAGAAGATAGAATCGGTGCGCGCCTTACTTCGGAAGGCAAAGTCTCGTCTGGAGCGAGCTGAGACCGTAGAGAGTGCTTTGAAGGCGAGCTACTTAAAGCAGCAGTCAGACTTGGCGGCCCGTCGCGAGCTTTTGGCCACACGTCCCGCGGAACTTCAGCGAGTGGAGGCTACTAGAGAGGAGTTAATGTGCCGCCTTCGAGCTCTAAATACTTTCATTTAGCTGCTATTTTGCCTTGTAGCTTTCTTTTATGCTATGTACTGTCTTTCTCTTGGATATCTAATAACATCGCCTTGTTTTGCCGTATCTATGCATGGCTCTTTGTTGGCTTTTTCTTTTGCTCGAACTGAACCTGAAGTAACTTCTCAGGCTGCCTACGTACCCCCCTAAGGGGGATCAAGTCGCACGTAGTTCTTTTTTTTTTTTTTTGTGCAAGGGGTGTGGCCTTGCTTTAGGCATAATACCTTTTGAGGTACTTGCCGTTGATAGGGCCGAGTGTCAGCCCTTCTGGCGTGGTGAGGAGATAGGCGTCGTTGGAGTAGACTTCCTTGACGGAGTGCGGGCCATCCCACTTGGCATCAAATTTCTTCCTTCCTCGATGCGAGAGGATGATGGGGCGTTTGACTGCCAGCACCAGTTCCCCTGTTTGGAATGATCGAGGACGGATCTTCTTGTTGAAGGCGCGAGACAGTCTTGCCTGATAACACTCCAGACGTTGCTGAGCTTCGAGGCGTCTCTCATCTAATGCTTCTAATTCTGCTAGGCAGAGCTGGGCGTTGTCGTCACTAGTGAGGCCTTCCTGGATTGCTATCCTGAGCGATGGGATCTGGAGCTCGAGCGGAAGAATGGCTTCTACACCATAGACGAGGGAGTACGGAGTTGCTTGCGTCGGAGTGCGAAAGGATGTTCGGTAAGCCCATAGCACTTCGCCCATGCGCTCATGCCAGTCCTTCTTGGTCTTCGAGACAGTTTTCTCCAGCAGCTTGCAAAGAGTCTTGTTGAAGGCCTCCGCCAGACCGTTAGCCGGAGCGTTGTACATTGTCGAGCACTTTTGCTTAATGTCATACCTGGCGCAGAACTGGCTGACAGCAGCATTCTTGAATTATTTTTCGTTGTCCGTTACGATGTATCAAGGGACTCCATATCGGAAGATGATGTCTTTCTGGATGAAGCTGATGACGGAGTGTCTTGTAACTTCCCGTAGAGGGGTTGCTTTAGCCCACTTGGAGAAGTAATCCGTTGCCGCCAGAATGTAAAGATGTTGCTTGGATGACTTGGGTAGGGGAGCGACAATATCGAGTCCCCATCTGTCGAAAGGCCAAGACGCGATTGTTGGGTGCATAGGCTCTGGCGGTTAGCGGATGTAGTCTCCGTGTAGCTGGCAAGCGTGACATTTTTTCACAAACTCCAAGCTGTCCTTGACCATGGTGGGCTAGTAATAGCCCATCCTCCTGACACGGAAGTGAAGTTTCAGACCGGACTGGTGCGATCCACAGATTCTAGCGTGTACTTCTTCCAGTGCCGCTTCTGCCTCTTCTTTCGCGAGGCATCTCAGTAGTGTGCCATCGTAGCTTCGTCGGTACAACTCGTTGTTGAAGTGGTAGAACTTCAGGGATCGTCACCGGGTGTCAACTTTGCGCTTCGGATCTTCGGGGAGTTTACCATGGACGAGATAATCCACAAAAGGCTGCCTCCAATCTTGCTCTTCAATCTCGAAGATGTGCACCGCGTTGGTTTGAACTGGAATTTCGATCGGACCTTCTCCTTTGGTGATCACTATTCTTCTGCAGACGGGGACGATGAGCTGACGTTCTTCTGGAAACGGAAGTGTAACCGCCAGATTTGCGAGTGCGTTAGCCTGCTGGTTGAGGTTTCTAGAGGCATGCTAAAGGGAAGCGGTCTCTAGTTTGCCAAGGAGCTCCAAAGCTCGCGCGTGCAACGGCACCAGGTCTTCTTTGTTGACTTCGTATGCCCCCAGGACTTGCTGGATAACGAGTTGAGAGTCACCGAAAATCTCTAGTCCTTGAAGCTTCATTTCGTTGGCCAGCTCGAGACCGATGAGCAGATCTTGATACTCTGCCATATTGTTGGAACATGATTCCGTCAGCAGGAATAAGAAGGGGAGTATTTCGTTGTCTGGAGTGACGAAGATGACTCTGGCTCCCGCTACATCTTGTCTTGCTGCGCCGTCGAAAAACATTTTCTAAGAGGGGGCGATGTCGATGGAGAACACTTCTTCGTCTGGGAGATCTTCTGATAACTTCCATTCTGCCGGGAGGGGATTTTCTACGAGGAAGTTCGCGAGAGCTTGCCCTTTAACCGCTTTCTGCGGTACGAAGGTGATATCAAATTCGAGGAGAAGCAGCGCCCACTTTGCCAGACGTCCGGAGAGCACTGGTCTTGACATGATGTACTTGAGGGGGTCGGCCTTCGAGACAAGTCTGACGGTGTGAGCCAGCATATAGTGTCGCAGCTTTTTCGTGGCAAAGATGAGTGCTAAGCAGACCTTCTCGATCGGGGACTAATTTAGCTCTGCGCCGACGAGAGTACGACTCAAGTAGTAGCAAGCCGTCTCCTTACCAAGCTTATTGTTTTGAGCCAGGAGTGCCCCCAAGGATTGCTCCTGGGCACTAATGTAGAGGACTAACGGCCTTCCTTGAACTGGTGCTGACAGAACTGGCGGCTTCAGTAGATAAGCTTTGATGCTCTGGAGTGCTTCTTGGCAAGTGTCGTCCCATTTGAATGGCACTCCTTTCTTCATGAGGCGATTAAACGGGCGGCACTTCCCAGCTAGGTTGGCGATGAACCTTCGAATGTACGCCAAATGCCCTTGGAGGCATCTGAGGTCTCGCACTGTCTTTGGTGCGGGCATATTGACGATACCATCAATTTTAGATTGATCTATCTCAATGCCTCGGTGTCGTACGACGAAGCCGAGGAACTTGCCTGAGGAGACCCCGAATGCGTATTTGAGTGGATTCATGCGGAGTTGGTACCTTCGAAGCCGTTTGAAGATTAGCTCGAGGTCTTGCAGATGTGCTGACTTCTTCTTAGATTTCACTACGAGATCGTCGACATAGCACTCCACATTTTGATGAAGAATGTCGTCGAAGATTCTCTGCATAGCTCGCTGGTAGGTGGCTCCTGCGTTCTTCAAGCCAAACGGCATAACTTTGTAGCAGTAGATTCCTTTCGGTGTGCGAAATGCAGTGAGCTCTTCGTCCTTGGGTGCCATCTGAATCTGATTGTAGCCTGAGGATCCATCGATGAAAGTTAGCACCTCGTGGCCTGTCGTGGCGTCCACCATTAGCTCCGTGATTGGCAAGGAGAAGTCATCCTTCGGACATGCGTTGTTCAAATCTCTGAAGTCCACGCACACTCGGATTTGGTCGTTCTTCTTTTTGACTGGGACGACACTAGAGATCCATGTCGGGTATTTGACTTCTTGGATGAAGCCGGCTTCAATTAGTTTGTTCACTTCGCCTTCTATTTGGGGTACCAGTTCCAGCCGGTAGCGTCTTTGTCCTTGTTTGATGGCACTAGCTCCATGTTTGACGCTGAGCTGGTGTACCGCAATTCTGGGATCAAGTCCCGGCATCTCCTTGTAGGACCATGCGAAGACGTCTCTATATTCTCGGAGCAGTTTGACTTATGCAGCTTCTTCTTTAGGAGTCAAGAGTGTGCTGACGAATGTAGGCCGAGGCTCCGTTTCTGTGCCCAAATTGATTTCCTTCAAGTCATTAACGGTGGACTGCCCCCCTTCTTCGAGGACTGGCGGGGCATCTGGCAACTCGTCGTCTGAAGTAGAAGTATCACCGTTGTCAGTAGCCGTAACGGAGATATAGTTGACGGCTGCCATGGGAGGGTGGGTGGGTGTCGAAACGACATCCTTGACTGTCATCCCCAAGCGGTCGAACACCGACTTTTTCTTTGACTGCTTGACTGGCCCGAGCCTTTCGAACACGGATGTGCGCTTTGGATTTGACCGGCTTAGACTGCTTTTGTTTTGCTTCTGGAGTAAGGCTTGGCGTCGAGCCCGTTGCCGTCTTCTTTTGCTGTCGGGATGACTGGCGTAGGCAGAGCGTGCATCGGAGATTGTCGATCCTTTAGCTGCTTTGTCTACCATCTTTGCCCCGATGTAGTTGGAGATGAAGGTCTTTTTCACTGCAATCCTGACGACCATCGGAGTTCGACTGGAGCCAATGCCTCGGCGGTTCGGGAGAATTTATTCACCGTTTTGACACAGCCGAGCTTGAGTCCTCGTCATCCCATGTGGCGTTGCTGCTGGGGGAAGTGTACCCATGGCGCTTTCTTTGTCATAGCCGGCTTTGAACAGCAACTTGGCAGTATTTTGCCCCCAACTCCCTTTTGGCTTGAATCCGAGTTGATTTGGGTCGACTGATCCGATAGGTCTACTCGGGTTCAGAGCTTGCGTCAGACTAGGTAATGGCAACGTCATTTCTTGCAGAGTGATGACGTTGGCCTGTGATAATGGCGAGGCCAGCTTCCTTGTTGGAGTAGAAGGCGATCGCTCGGATTTACGGAACCACTGAGGTGCAAGACGCAGGACTGGCGTCGCTTGGACGGGCAACGGAGTGTGTTGCATTGCTCTTGACTCGGAACTGATGCGCATCCTTTGCCTTGATCCTGGTGCTTCTTGGACCCGGAGTTTCACCTTGTCGGAAGGTTGCATTGGTTTTGCAAGTGGAGGAGCCTCGCCCTGTTTTACTTCTTCATCCTTCTGGGCTCGAGGGGCTTTAGTTGGAAGGACTTCCGCGACTAGGTCTTTTGCCTGGTAGAACTTGGCGTCGGCCAAATGTGCCTCAGCCTTATTGAATGGCTTGTCATCAGCAACTATGCATTTCTCCATGCCTTCTTCGTAATACTTGAGGCACTGGTGCCAGGTGGACACTACGACGCCATTCTCGTATAGCCATGGCCTGCCTAACAGGAGGCGATGTGACGTCTGGCAATCGATGATGTGGAAGAGGACCGTTATATCTAGCGGGCCGATTGAGAGCTTCAGGCGGATGATCCCGATAGTGGACTGTCCGCCCTGGTTGAACCCTTGAATGACCAATTGGCTAGGCGAGAGCTGGTCATTGGTGATGCCGAGTTGTCGCATCGTCTAGATGGGCATGATGTTGACAGCGGAGCCACAGTCCAACAGGATTCGATTCACTGGTTTCTCCTTGATGTATCGCGAAACATAGACAAGTCGGTTGTGCAATCGTGTTCCGAGTTGCAAGTCCTCGTCCGAAAAGGTTACCGTCGCATCACACAAGGCCACAGCTTTGCCCTTCCTGTCGTCCTTCCTTTTCCTCTTATAGCTGTCTAGGTCGGCCAAGGCTGCAGCCATCGCCAGGCGAGCCTTCTTCGGAAGATGTAGAGCTTCCACGAGCGGCAAATGCAGGATTGCTTCGTCATGAGAGGCAGTGCCCCCTTTGTCGAAATCGTCTGCCTTGTCAGTGGAGTCACCTTCTTCAGAAGTTTTGATTTCGTCTTTTTCTTCCGATGCCTTATGAGCTTCGACCATGCAACAAGACACCCTGATGTGTTGATCGACTTGGAGGAAGTGATCAGGGAAGAACTCTTGTAAGGTTGCTAGTTCAGGAAGGCTCTGCTGGAGGAGATCGTCTTGGCTTGCTGGCGGCACTTTGAATGCCTTCCTTCCTGGAGTCTTGCTTTTCTTCTTGTAGGTCCTTCGCTCAGGAAACATCTTCATCGTACGGTCTTGTTTGTGCTGCCTTTCTTGTCGCGGCCTCCGTCGCCGGGACAGCATGACCCATGCCTCTTCGTCGGTGGATTCTCCTTCGTAATGATGATTGGCAGCAGCAACTGGTTCCCTTGAAGACATTTGTTCCTCCGGAGACTCTACTGGCTCGTCCTCCGATCCCCAGCCGGTGGGCTTGATTTCCTCGATCGAAACTGATGGAGGCTGTGAGTAGAAGACGTAATAGTCAAACTTGCCCGAAGGTTGGCCCAACAGACCAACTTCTGGATCTTCTTGCTTGTATCTTTTTCGGAGAGTGAATTGGGACATAGCTTGACTGGAAGGGATTTGCTCTTCCTGAAGCTCCACTGGCTCGTCTTTCGATCCCCAGCCGGTGGGCTTGATTTCTTCAATTGAAACGGACGGAGGCCTTGTGTAGAGGACGTAGTAGTTGAACTTCCCCGAAGGCTGGCCCAGCAAACCCACTTCTGGATCTCCTTGCTCGTATCTCCTTTGGAGCGCTCCTTGGGATTTGGCATTGCTTGGAAGAGGTGCTAGCGTGAGCAATGGTTGCCCCCGGGGCAGCGACGTTTCTTCCTCGGTGAGCGCAGGAGTACGTTGACGTCGCCTCGAGACCTTCAGGCAGGAAATTAGCTCTGCGGCTGGCCTTTGACGGTTGATGCACAACTTGGGCGTTCTTTGTCGTGCAGCAATAAGTACCGGCGAGAAGGAGCCGAAGGTGATGGACATCATGTTGGCCGTAGCGACCTCCCCGGTGTCAATCTCTATCTTTCCTTGCTTTGCGAGCGCCATAATTCTTTCCTTGAAGACGAAGCATCTTTCGATGGGATGACTTACTACCCGGTGGTATTTGTAGAAGAGAGGGTCGTCGACGCGGTGCATCTGCTCGGACCTCTTTGAAGGAGGGAGCTCTATCATCTTCTCTTGCAGCAGTTAGTCGAACATGGAGGAGACTTCCGAGTCCGGGAAGGGGTACTCCTTGGCTTCGAGCTCCTCGAGAGTCATCCTTTGTCTTGGCGACGGAGGCGGCGGTATAGCGACTCCCTTCCTCTGATCCGGCTTGCCACCGATCTTGAGCGACTTGGAGGCTGAAGCGACGTCAGCCACGTTGACTTACTTCGGTTTCGATGCTGGAGGTTTGTCCTTCTTCTCCATCTTTAGGAAATCTTTGTTCTTCGAGTCCCCACGGCTTGCTAGGCTGAGTTCCATGTCGTGAGCCCAAGTTGTAAGTTCTTCGAAAGACCGAGGTTTGATACAATTGAGGATGTAGAGCAGGCCCCAGTGCATGCCTTGGGTGCACATCTCGATGGCCGAGTCTTCAGACAAGCGGTCCCATGAATTCAGCGTGAGGTTCCTCTATATGTTGATGTAATCGATCACCGGCTCATCTTTCCTTTGCTTGACAGCGGTGAGTTCGGTCATACTGACGGTGCATCTGGTGTTGTAGAAGCAATTAAGGAAATACCTCTCCATCTGATCCCAACTGTCGATGGTCCCTGGAAGAAGATCAACGTACCAGTCAAAAGCATTACCTTTGAGGGTGCGAACGAATTGTTTCACCATCTCGTCGCCATATGTTCCGGCGTTGTTGCAAGTTTCGATGAAGTGAGCAACGTGCTATCTTGGATTTCCCTTTCCGTCGAAGTGCTGGAACTTTGGTGGCTGAAACCCGATAGGGAAGCGTAGCTGCTGGATCCTTGCTGTGTAAGGCTTTGAGTATTCCGCCGTGATTGGAGGAAGGCCACTGCCATGGAAGCGCATCATGTCAGCTACCAACGCTTGTATTTGCTGGGCATTCATCGTTGCTGTCGCCAGAGGTTGTGTGGCCACCGAGGCTGGCGCTGGAGAGACGACTTCCGCCGGGACGGGAACCGATGAGAGTGCTGGAGTAACTGCTTGAATCGTCGGAACAACCTCTGCAGGAGCGGGAGTTGAAGACGAAGCTGAAGCGGCTACTGGAGAAGCAAGAGGTTGATCGTTTGTCGCAACATCCCTTGCGCTTAGCTTCTGAAGCAGAGTATTGATGTGACGATCCTTCTCCTCCATCAGCCGAGCGATTTGTGCCATTTACTCACCCATCTGCATGACTTGGAGCTGAAGAGCGGACGGAGGATGGTGACGGAGGACGTCTCGATGTTGCATGTTAGCATCCTCGCCGTCATCGTCAGAGATGTAGTTGTGCCGACTTGCTTCTGGTTGATGACTGGTGTTTGCCCCCTGCAGAGGAGGTGCAACTTCCGCTGGAGAACCCGAACGGGCTCGGGGTTGGGGCTGGTCGTCCCCAAACTTCTGTACATGGACTCCAGGATCGAGGCTCGTTTCTTCATGCACCAAGGCCTCGTCGGCGCTTTGGCGAGCATCTTCGGCACTAGTTTCTGGCATGAAGACATCCGCAAGAGTTTAAGTACGCCGAGTGTAGACGCGTACCATCGGGGGATCATCATCCTCCGGGTTTACTGGACCACCGTGTCGGAGTAGAGGAGACTCGGCGATCGGTGAAAGGCTTAGAGCAAATGCATCGTTGCTTGTCCCAGTCATTGCAAACTTCAAGCAGCTTCTTCAGTCGTACGGATGAAATGAGAAGAGGTCCCACCGGGCGTGCCAGAAATCTGTAGTCGCGAAAAAAAGATGTGGGTCATCTTTATTGCGAACACATGAGATTACAAGAGTGGCCGGGACCGGAGGCTCGGGGTGACGAGTCCGGGTGCGGCGAGTGTTGATCAGGAGATTGTGGGAGAGATCCTCTGGAGGGTCCCTTTGATCTGCGTCTCTATGTGGTATTCGTGTGAGAGCTCTGAAGGGGTTGCCCTAGACAGAGGTCTTTACAGGGTGAGGGTTTTTGAGAGGCTAAGGAATATCTGTCGTTTCTTTGGTCTCTTCCATGCTTCGCGCTTCCTCGGCTAGGGGGTCTTCAGCTTCGTTCCTTCGTCTTCGTGTCTTCCTCGCTCCTTGCTTGACCTCGGCGTCCTTGATCGTCGGTTCGCGGCGTCGATTGTGCTTTTGGCGTTGGCTTTGGCTTTTGGCTTTCGACCTTGTCTTGGCTTTGGCGTGGCTCTGGCTTTTGCTTTACTTTGGCGCTTGTGCTTGGACGTAGCCGGGAGAGACTTGCGATGCTTTCATTCTTCTGGACTTCGCGTCGTATCGGCTAGAACATGCGGTGCTTTTGCTCGTGACTGGCATAGTCGTTTGGCTTTGGCACTTGCGTTGCTTTGGCGCTGGCTTTACCGAGGCTTCTACTTTGGCTTCTTGCGTAGGCTTTGGCTTCAGCGTCAACTCGGTCTTCTCTTCGAACGACGTGGGCTACTTCTTCAATGCTTCTGGCCTCCTCGACGGTTTAGGTGTCGGCTAGACTTTGCTTCTTCTCCGGGCGTCTTTGGCTTGATCAGAGTCGAAGGGTACTCTTGAAGATGGCGGGGGTAGCACCGATCTCCGTGCGGCGGTTATAGCGCCGGCTTTGCTTCGAAGGCGACGGGTGTAGCGACGCTTTGGGTGTCCTCTCCAAGCTTTCTTCTTCGTGGATGGAGTGGGCGTTTGTCGAAGGCGACAGGGTGATGACTGTATGCGCGGAAAAGATGTGGGTCATCTTTAATGCACAAAACAAGATTACAAGGGTGGCCAGGACCCGAGTGGCTCGGGTGTGGCGAGTCCGGGTTGCGACGAGTGTTGATCAGGGGGTTGTGGGAGTGATCTTCTGGAGGGTCCCTTTGATCCGCGTCTCCACGTGGTGTTCGTTCGAGAGCTCTGAAGAGTTTGCCCAGGACAGGGGTCTTTACAAGGTGAGGGCTTTTGAGAGGCTAAGGAATATCCGTTGTTTCTTTAGTCCCTTCCGTGCTTCGCGCTTCCTCGGCTAGGGGGTCTTCAGCTTCGTTCCTCGGTCTTCGTGTCTTCCTCGCTCCTTGCTTGACCTCGGCGTCCTTGATCGTCGGTTCGCAGCGTCGATCGTGCTTTTGGCATCGGCTTTGGCTTCGGCTTTTGGCTTTGGCTTGGCTTTGGGGTGGCTCTGGCTTTTGCTTTGCTTTGGTGCGTGCGCTTGGACGTAGATGGGGAGACTTGCGATGCTTTCGTTCTTCTGGACTTCGTGTCGTATTGGCTAGAACGTGCGGTGCTTTTGCTCGTGACCGGCGTAGTCGCTTGGCTTTGGCACTTGCGTTGCTTCGGCGCGGGCTTTATCGGGGCTTTGCTTTGGCTTCTTGCGCGGGCTTTGGCTTCAGCGTAAACTCGATCTTCTTCTCGAACGACGTGGGCTACTTCTTCAGTGCTTCGACGGTTTGGGTGTCGGCTGGACTCCTTTTCTTCTCTGGGCATTTTTGGCGTGATCGGAGTCGAAGAATGCTTTCGAAGATAGTGGGGGTAGCACCGATCTCCGTGCGACGGTTGTGGCGTCGGCTTTTGTTGATGAAGACGGCGGGGGTAGCGACGGTCTCCGTGCGACGGTTGTATCGTCGGCTTTTGTTAATGAAGACGGCGGGGGTAGCGACGCTTCAGGTAGTCTTCTCCAGGCTTTCTTCTTCGTGGATGGAGTAGGCGTTTATCGAAGGCGACGGGTTGATGACGCTTCGTTCCTCTTCTCCGGGCTTTAGAGGTTGATCGGAGTTGAGGGTTTGTTGGAGTCGACGGGGTAGTGCCGCTCCGAGCTTCTTCTCCGGCCTTTGCTTCTGGCGTCTTCGGAGTCGAAGGGTCTTCTTCTCCGAGCTTTCTTCTTCGTGCACGGAGTCGAAGTCTTGATCTTCTTGTGCAAGGGTCTTCACGTTGATGAGGGCTTTCAATGGACTAAGCCGATCCCGAAGGGACAGGCTTGCCCGTGCCTCGTGAAACCTTGGGTCGATGAAGAAGCGTCTCCTTTTCTGCAGAGCTTCCTCGCTTTATCTTCAATCTTCGACCTGGCGACGGTTGTGGCGTCGGCTTCTTCTCCGGGCGTATTTGGCGTAATCGGAGTTGAAGGCTTTGTTGAAGATGACGGGTGTAGCGCCGCTTCTCTTCTTCTCCGGGCTTTTGGGCTTGATCGGAGTCGAAGGCTTGTTGGAGACGATGGGGTAGTGTCGCTCCTCTTCTTCTCCGGGCTTTTGGGCTTGAATGGAGTCGAAGGCTTGTTGGAGACGATGAGGTAGTACCGCTCCGATCTTCTTCTCCGGCCTTTACTTCTGGCATCTTCGGAGTCGAAGGGTTCTTCTTCTCCTAGCTTTCTTCTTCATGCACGGAGTCGAAGGCTTGATCTTCTTGTGCAAGGGTCTTCACGTTGATGAGGGCATTCAATGGACTAAGCCGATCCCGAAGGGACAGGCTTGCCCGTGCCTCGTGAAGCCTTGGGTCGATGAAGAGCGTGTCTCCTCTTCTGCAGAGCTTCTTCTCCTTGCCATCCGACCCGCGGCCCTTTCGATCCCTTGAGCCTTCCCCCTCCCCCTCTATTTATAGGCAAAGGGGGAGGGGAGAGATATGGGAAGTTTTTAATTTTAAATCCCTTTAATATCTCCCCCATAATTACCCAAGATTTATTCATCCATTGATGAGGGGAATAAGTCTTTATTCGTTTTCCTTTTCTGACGGGATAATTATGGCTGAATTTTGCACACGAAATCGATAACGACCCGGCTCTCCTTCTTATCCGTCGGATCGAGGGATCGGCGCAGATCCGTGCATGAGCAGACGTCATACGCAACCTCCCCCCGCGCATGGCGGTAGTTCTTTCCTTTTCTTTCTTTTCTTTCCTTTTATTTTCTTTCCTTTTTCTTTTCTTTCCTTTCTTTTCTTTCCTTTCTTTTCTTTGTCCTTGCAAGGTCGGTCGGCCCCATGGGGTTCGGGTCCTAGTAAGGGCCGGCCCCATGGGGTTCGGGTCCCTAGTAGGGGCCGGCCCCATGGGGTTTGGGTCCCTAATAGGGGCCGGCCCCCCTTGAGTGTGGGGTCCGCTCCTCCCTTGTTGGGCGCGAATCGAGTCCGGGTCCGCACTGGTGCGTGCAAGTCGGGTCCGAGTCGGAGCGCGCGTCGGGTTTGCATCCGCGTTGGCGCATGTATGTCGGGTCTGGGTTTAGACAAAATTTATGTGTCTACAATGACGCTTTGTTCCTCTTCTCCGGGCTTTGGAGCTTGATCGGAGTTGAAGGTTTGTTGGAGCCGACAGGGTAGTGCCACTCCGAGCTTCTTCTCCGGCCTTTGCTTCTGGCGTCTTCGGAGTCGAAGGGTCTTCTTCTCCGAGCTTTCTTCTTCGTGCACGGAGTCGAAGTCTTGATCTTCTTGTGCAAGGGTCTTCACGTTGATGAGGGCTTTCAATGGACTAAGCCAGTCCCGCAGGGATAGGCTTGCCCGTGCCTCGTGAAGCCTTGGGTCGATGAAGAAGCGTCTCCTCTTCTGCGGAGCTTCCTCGCTTCGTCTTCAATCTTCGACCTCTTGAGCCTTCCCCCTCCCTCTCTATTTATAGGCAAAGGGGGAAATGAGAGATATGGGAAGTTTTCAATTTTAAATCCCTTTAATATCTCCCCCATAATTACCCAAGATTTATTCATCCATTGATGAGGGGAATAAGTCTTTATTCGTTTTCCTTTTCTAACGGGGTAATTATGGCTAAATTTTGCACACGAAATCGATGGCGACCCGGCTCTTCTTCTTGTCTGTCGAATCGAGGGATCGGCGCAGATCCACGTGTAGGTAGACGTCATGCGCAACATCCCCCCGCGCATGGCGGTAGTTCTTTCCTTTTCTTTCTTTTTCTTTTCTTTCCTTTTCTTTCTTTCCTTTTCTTTCTTTCCTTTGCAGGGCCGGCCGGCCCCATGGGGTTCAGATCCCTAGTAGGGGGCGGCCTCCCCATGGGGTTCGAGTCCCTAGTAGGGGCCGGCCGGGTGGGCCCCACTTGAGGGTGGGCCCGCCCGGCTCCCTTGTCGGGTGCGAGTCGGGTCCGGGTCCGCGTTGGTGCGTGCTAGTCGGGTCCGAGTCGGAGCGCGCGTCGGGTTTGTATCCGCGTCGGTGTACGCAAGTCGGGTTCGGGTTAGACACAATTTGTGTGTCTACAACGTGTGCCTCAACCTATATCGTGTTGTGTTATGTTTGTGTGAGTATTTTTTGTTTCTTAACCGTATATTTTCAACAATATGTGTTACACATATCTCTGTATTTAACCTCATTGATTAGCTGACAATAGTGAGCTTTGGGCTGGCCTATAAAACGCACCCGAGGACCAATGATTCAGATATATAGATTTGAAGTTTTCTTTCTTCTCCAAAAAATTTGTCAAAAATCTTTCTTTTCTTCCTCCTTCACTTGAGTTGCAATGAGATTTTACACACAGATATTTGCTAGGCTCTTGACAGAAAGATTGAGTTTATATGTCCTTCTTAAAGATGTACCGATAAGAGATTGTGTTCTTTTGAAGTGAACCAAAAATGACCGATGCTTTGTAGTATAGCTCGAACCCCGGCTTCAAGCTTTGAAGGAAATGAGCTATCCACTCGACCGCACCCCCCAAGTGATGGCTGCGAATTCACATTGAAATGTGTTCAAAGTTTCGATCAGCAAAATAAAAAAGAAAAAAAAATTCCAGAAACAGAGAAAAAATTCTCACCGTGAACTCTCTCTCTCTCTCTCTCCACTCGTCTCTAGCACACTTGCATCGCATGTGCTTTCCACTACGTATACCTAGAAGGTTTTCTTCAAATTCAATAATGCCCTTTAAGATAAAAAAAAAAATTTGCAAAGATAACTAGAACTTTTTCCCAAAAGGCATTTTAGTAAAACTTTACAATATTCTTTGGTGATCCCACTAATAAAATATCTCATATGACACCACACCTACCCACCATTACAGTGATTATTCTAAGGACCACAAAACTTTGAAATAGTACCTCAAGAGCCTCCTCCATAGGCTCCTCAGTAAAGAGGAGCACAACCCACCACATCACCTATTTTGAACTTTAAGGAGGCTTCTCAAAACATCTTACTCCAGCAGTCTCCTCCATAGTAGCCGTTGGAATTTGGGAGTAAGTAGCTGTGGGCATCGAAATTAGCCCACGGGTCGAACCCGATTTTTACACAAAAAAATAGGCCCGCACCCGACGGCCTTCGGGTCAAACCCGATTTTTACACGAAAAATGGGCTTGCACTCGATGACCTTCGGGTCGAACACAACGGCCCGTACGCAAAACCCGGCCCGCACACAACGGCCCACATGCGAAACTCGGCCCGCACACAACGGCCCGCACGCGAAACTCGGCCCGCACACAACGGCCCGTATGCGAAACTCGGCCGCGCACAACGGCCCGCGTGCGAACTCGGCCCACGTGCGAACTCAATTTGCGCGCCATGGCCCGACCCAAAGCAAACGGGTCCCACCGGACCCGCGACTCGGACACAAAGAGGGGGGGGCCACCGGCCCCCCTTCTAGAAAACCGTGCCCCCTCTTCATGGAGAGGTGGGGCCGGCCCTTCTAGAAAACCGTGCCCCCCTCTTCATGGAGAGGTGGGGCCGGCCCTTCTAGAAAACCGTGCCCCCCTCCTTGTGGAGAGGTGGGGCCGGCCCTGAAAGAAAAAGAAAAGAAAAAGAAAAGAAAAAGAAAAAGAAAAGAAAAGAAAAAGAGAAAAAAAATCAAAACCGCCTTGATGCGGGGGGAGGTGGCGTGGACGTCTACACAACCGTAGATCCGCGACGATCCCTCGATCCAACGGACAAGATGACGTTGTGTCGCCATCCGATCCAAAAGTGCAACAAAAATAACAACTCGATCCTTGAAGATCGAGTCACATCTAGCCCATAACCACCCCACCTAAAAAGGAGGGGATCAAGTTTGTTTCCCCAAATAAGGGAACAACATCTCGATGGTTATGAGGGGAGATATTGGAGGAAACAAAAAGATTTCAGCAATATCTCCCCCAACCGCCCCCCTTTGCCTATAAATAGAAGGGGTCGGGGAAGGCATCAAAGGTCCGAAAGCCGAAGACGAAAGAGCGTTACGAAGAAGCTCCAACGCTTGAAGACCGAAGGCTTCACGAGGCACGGCAAGCATATCCTACGGGAGTCCTTGGCCTTCAAGTCCTCATCAACGTGAAGACCTTGCACTCGGAGATCAAAGCTTCAACTCCTCGCACGAAGAAGAAAGCGTGGAGAAGAAGACCCGGAGCCGTCATCACCCGATTGCTCCAACGATCTTCATCAGCTCCGAAGACGCCATAAGCAAAGGCCGGAGAAGAAGATCGAAGCCGACAACACCCGTCGTCTTCAATCAAGGCATCGACTCCTCGCACGAAGAAGAAAGCCGGGAGAAGAAGGCCTGAAGCCGGTGCTACCCCTGCCGCCTTCGTCAACCAAAAGCCGACGCTACAACCGTCGTGCTAAAGCCGGTGCTACACCCGCCGTCTTCATCAACGAAAGTCGACGCTACAACCGTCGCACAAGCATCGGTGCTACCCCCGCCGAAAAGCCAAAACCGACGCCACAACCGTCGAGGAAGCCGGAAGAATAAAGAAGCCTTGAAGAAGTAACGCCAGTCGTTCGAGAAGAAGATCGAGTCAAAGCTAAAGTCAAAGCCGACGCAAGAAGCCAAAGCAAACGCACCGGTAAAGCCCGCGCTAAAGCAACGCACGTGCCAAAGCCAAGCAACTACGACGGTCACGAGCAAAGCACCGCACGTTCTAGCCGATACGACGCGAAGTCCGGAAGAACTAAAGCATCGCAAGTCTCTACCCGCCTACGTTCAAGCGCAAGCGCCAAAGCAAAGCAAACGCCAGAGCCACGCCAAAGCTACGCCAAAGCCGAAAGCTAAAGCCAAAGCTGACGCCAAAAACACGATCGACGCCGCGAACCGACGATCAAGGACGTCGAGGTCAAGCAAGGATCGAGGAAGACACGAAGACCGAGGAACGAAGCCCAAAACCTCTCTAGCCGAGAAAGCGTGAAGCACGGACGGGACAAAATCAACGGCGGAAACTCCTTAGCCTCTCAAAAACCCTCACCCTGTAAAGACCTCTGTCCTGGGCAACCCCTTCAGAGCTCTCGCACGAATACCACGTGGAGACGCGGATCAAAGGGACCCTCCAGAGGATCTCTCCCACAATCTCCTGATCAAAGAAAATTTGTAATCTCGTGTGATCCGCAATAAAGACGACCCGAATCTTTTTTTTGCGACCACAGATTTCTGGCACGCCCGGTGGGACATCCTCTCCTTTCATCCGTATGTTTGAAGGAGTTGCTTCAAGTTCGCCATGGCCGGAACGAACGATGATACGTTTGCTCCAATAAGCCTCTCACCTATCGCCGAGTCTCCACTACTCCAACAAGGCGATCCAGAAAACCCGGTGGATGACATTCCCCCGGTAGTACGCGTTTACACTCGGCGTATTCAAACTCTTGCGGACTTCTTCACGCCAGAAACTGCTACTGAAGGTGCTCGCCAAATCACCAATGAGGCCTTGGTGCATGAAGAAACAAGCCTCAATCCTGGAACATCTGTCCAGAAATTTGGGGAGGACCAGCCCCAACCCCGAACCCGTTCGGGTTCTCCACCGGACTTTGCACCTCCCTTGCCGGGGGCAAACATCCGTCATCAAACAGAAGCAAGTCAGCGTAACTACGTCTCCGACGACGATGGCGAGGGTGCAGGAGTACAACATCGAGATGTCCTGCGGCATCATCCTCCTTCCGCTCTCCAGCTCCAAGTCATGCAAATGGGTGAACACATGGCTCAGCTCACCCGACTAATGGAAGAGAAAGATCGTCACATCAACAACTTGCTTCAGAGGCTGAGTACCAGGGATGTCACAATATTCGGTCAACCTCCTGCTTCTCCAGTAGCTGCTCCAGCCCCGTCTCCAACTCCCACTCTTGCAGAAGTTGGCCCGGCAACACTAGCAACTGCTCCTGCACTTTCCTCAGCTCCCGTGCCGGTCTCGATGGCCGCGCAACCTTCAGTAGCAGCAACGATGAATGCCCAGCAAATACAAGCACTAGTGGCTGACATGATGCGTTCCCACGGCGGCAACCTACCTCCGATCACGGCGGCATATTCGAAGCCTTACACTACAAGGATCCAGCAGCTGCGCTTCCCTACCGGGTTCCAGCCACCAAAGTTCCAACACTTCGACGGAAAGGGGAACCCAAGGCAACACATTGCCCACTTCGTCGAAACTTGCAATAACGCCGGCACATACGGCGACGAGATGGTGAAGCAGTTCGTTCGCACACTCAAAGGTAATGCTTTTGACTGGTATGTTGATCTTCCTCCAGGATCCATTGACAGTTGGGATCAAATGGAAAGAGAATTCCTCAACCGCTTCTACAGTACTCGGCGCATCGTTAGCATGACCGAGCTTACTGCCGTCAAGCAAAGGAAGGACGAATCAGTAATCGATTACATCGATCGATGGAGGAATCTCGCCCTGAATTCACGAGACCGTTTGTCGGAAGACTCGGCTATCGAGATGTGCACCCAAGGCATGCACTGGGGCTTACTCTACATCCTCAAAGGGATCAAGCCTCGGTCCTTCGAAGAACTTGCAACTCGAGCCCATGACATGGAGCTCAGCTTAGCAAATCGCGGGGACTCAAAGACCAAAGACTTCCTGAAGGTGGAAAAGAAAGACAAACCGCCGGCACCCAAATCAAAGCAAGTTAATGTCGCCGACATCGCCTCGGCCTCCAAGCCACTCAAAATCAGCGGTAAGTCAGATCAAGAAAAGGGAGCTGCCATACCACCGCCTCCATCTCAAAGGCAGTCGAAGATGACTCTAGAAGAACTTGAGGCCAAAGAGTATCCCTTTCCAGACTCAGAAGTCTCCTCCATGTTCGATCAACTGCTACAAGAAAAGATGATCGAGCTTCCTCCTTCAAAAAGGCCCGAACAGATGCATCGGGTCAACGATCCGCTCTTCTGCAAATACCACCGGCTGGTCAGCCATCCTATTGAGAAGTGTTTCATCTTCAAAGAGAAGATCATGGCACTCGCAAAGCAAGGAAAAATCGAGATCGACTCCAGCGACGTTGCAACAGCAAACATGACATCCATCACCTTCGGTTCGTTTCAACCGGTACTCGTTGCTACCCACCAGAGAAGGCCCAAGTTGCGCATCAATCGCCAAAGGCCAATTGCGAAGTTAGCTCCACAACGGAAGATCTCAAGACGACAGCAGTACGCTCCTAAGCTCGCTGAGAAAGAAACGTCACTGCCCTGGGGGCAACCGTCGCCTACATCGACGTCTCTCTCAAACAAAGCTATGTCCCAACGGAATCTCCAGACAAGGTACGAGCAAGGAGACCCGGAGGTCGGTCTGTTAGGCCAGCCTTCAGGTAAATTCGACTACTACGTCCTCTACTCCAGACCTTCGCCTATCTCAATAGAAGAAATCAAGCCCACCGGCTGGGAGTCAGAAGGCGAACCACCAAGGTCCCCAGAGGAGCAAGGCTCCCCAACTCATGGAGAACCTACAAATCTCCGGACAAGGTACGAGCAAGGAGACCCGGAGGTCGGTCTGTTAGGCCAGCCTTCAGGTAAATTCGACTACTACGTCCTCTATTCCAAACCTTCGTCTGTCTCAATAGAAGAAATCAAGCCTACCGGCTGGGAGTCAGAAGGCGAACCACCAAGGTCCCCAGAGGAGCAGGTCTCCCCGACCCATGAAGGACCTACCACTCCCACTCCAGAGCTTCACCTTGATAACGAAGAATCCACTGATGAAGATGCATGGGTCATGTTGCCTCGCAGACGAAGGCCATGGACGCCAAGAAGTCACAAGTTCGATCGGGTAACAAGAAAGCTTCCGAAACGAAGAACTTACAAAAAGAAAAGCAAAGCTCCAGGAAGGAAGGCATTCAAAGTACCGCCAGCAGATCCTGAAGATCTCCTCCTGCAAAACCCTCCAGAACCGACAACATTGCAAGAGTTCTTCCCCGATTACTTCCTCCCAGCTAATCAGCAGCATGAAGCCTCCTGTTGCATGGTTGAGATTCACATAGCGCCAGAAGAAGAAGATAGGATCAAGCCTTCTGAAGAAAGCAACACCGACAACGAAGAGGATGATTCCGACAAAGACAGTACTGCTGCTTACGACGAGGCAATTCTGCACTTGCCACTCATAGAAGCACTACACCTCCCAGAGAAAGCTCGTCTAGCAATGGCCGAGGCTTTGACAGACCCAGACAGCTACAAAAGAAAGAAGAAAGATACCGAGAAGGACAAAACTATTGTCTCATGTAACGCAGCAATAACTTTCTCGGACGAAGATTTGCAGCTCGGAGCACGACTGCACAATCGACCTGTCTATGTCTCGGGATACATCAACGAGAAGCCGGTAAACCGAATCCTGCTGGACTGCGGCTCCGCCGTCAACATCATGCCTATCCAAACAATGCGCCAGCTTGGCATCACCACCGACCAGCTCTCGCAAAGCCAGCTGGTCATTCAAGGGTTCAACCAAGGAGGACAATCCACCATAGGGATCATTCGTCTAAAACTCTCTATCAGTCAGCTTGACACGACGGTTCTTTTCCACGTCATTGACTGTCAAACATCATACCACCTTTTGCTGGGAAGACCGTGGCTGCACGAAAACGGTGTCGTAGTTTCTACTTGGCACCAATGCCTCAAGTACTACGAGGAAGGTCTGGAAAAGTGCATTGTTGCAGATGACAAGCCATTCAATGAGGCTGAAGCACACCTCGCCGATGCCAAATTTTACCAAGCAAGGGACCTTGTCGCAGAAGTCCTTCCCGCTAAAGCTCCTCGAACTCAGAAAACTGAAAGAGTGGAGCAGGACGAAGCTCTGCTAACTCCAAATCCAGTACCACCATCTAAGGCGATACACGAAGTCAAAGGAGTGCTAGCGCCAAGACGAAGAATGCGCATCAGCTCCAAGCCAAGATCCATGAAGCATACTCCATTACCTGTCCAAGCTACGACAGTCTTACGCCTCACGCCTCAGTGGCTTCGCAAAGATAAATCACCACCTTTTGCCTCGCCAAAAGGGATAGTCCAGCCGCTATCGGAAGCTAACGTCATCACT
This sequence comes from Chamaelirium japonicum, assembly GCA_947650365.1. NCBI lineage: Eukaryota > Viridiplantae > Streptophyta > Magnoliopsida > Liliales > Melanthiaceae > Chamaelirium > Chamaelirium japonicum. The sequence goes on along the minus strand of OX393549.1, from coordinate 70,250,687 downwards.
CTGCAAGAGATGACACTGCCACTACCCAGCCTGGGGCAAGCTTCAAGCTTGCCAAGATCCATCAATTCCTTCGAATCCAGCCAACTCACATTCAAGCCAAAAGGAAGCTGGGGGCAAAATGCCGCCAAGCTGTTGTTCAAAGCCGGCTACGACAAAGACAGTGCTGCACATATGAGTACACTCCTGCCGGCTCCAATACCACACGGGATGACTAAGACTCAAGCCCATTTACTCCAGGGTGGCGAGCAGATCCCACCAAATCGGCGAGGCATCGGCTCCCGTCAAACCCCGATGGTCATCAAGATAACAGGAGAGAAGACCTTCACCTCTAACTATATTGAGGTGAAGTTAGTAGATGAAGTGGAAGAGGGATCGTCAGCCTCCGATGCACGCTCCACCGATGTCATTCATCCCGCTACAAAGAGCGCCAAAAGAAGACGATATCGAGCTCGGCGTCAGACCATACCTCAAAAGCAAAAGAAGAGCGTCAAAAACCAGGCAAGTCAAAATCCCATATCAGTATTCAAAAGACTTGGGCCAATCAGACAGGCAAAGCGAAGGTCAGTATTCGACCGTTTGGGAAAGCCACCCACTGAGGTGAGAAAAATCATTCCCGCCCTCCCACCCTTATCAATCTACGAAACTGGCGACATCACCGACATTATTCTGGTCTCTGTTAATCACATCACCATTTTTGATTCTCCAATCGACGCAACTTCTACTTCGGACGACGAATTGCCCGATGCACCGCCGGTCCTCGAAGAAGGGGGGCAATCTACCGTCGACGATTTGAAAGAAATCAACTTGGGTACGCAAGAGGATCCTCGGCCTACATTCGTAAGTGCACTCCTGACTCCCGAAGAGGAGGCCGCATACATTAGGCTACTCCAAGAATACAGAGATGTCTTCGCATGGTCCTACAAGGAAATGCCGGGACTTGACCCCAAGATCGCAGTACACCAGCTTGCTGTCAAGCACGGAGCTAGCGCCATCAAGCAAGGACAAAGACGTTACCGACCGGAACTGGTACCGCAAATAGAGGGCGAAGTCAACAAGCTCATCGAAGCCGGCTTTATCCGAGAAGTTAAGTATCCAACATGGATATCCAGCGTGGTCCCAGTCAAGAAGAAGAACGGCCAGATCAGAGTATGCGTGGACTTCAGGGACTTAAACAATGCATGCCCCAAAGATGACTTCCCACTGCCAATCACAGAATTAATGGTGGACGCAACAACAGGCCATGAAGCACTAACCTTCATGGATGGATCCTCAGGTTACAACCAAATCCGGATGGCGCCCAAAGACGAAGAGCTTACGGCATTCCGCACGCCAAAAGGGATCTACTGCTACAAAGTCATGCCTTTCGGCTTGAAGAACGCAGGAGCCACTTACCAACGAGCCATGCAAAAAATTTTCGACGATATCCTTCACCAAAATGTAGAATGCTACGTCGACGACCTCGTGGTAAAATCAAGACAAAAGTCCACACATCTTCAAGACCTCGAGCTAATCTTCAAGCGACTTCGAAGGTACCAACTCCGCATGAACCCGCTTAAATGCGCATTTGGGGTCTCCTCGGGAAAATTTCTCGGCTTTGTCGTACGCCATCGAGGTATCGAAATAGATCAAACCAAGATAGATGCTATCCTCAATATGCCAATCCCGAAAACCGTGCGAGACCTCCGAGGTCTCCAGGGCCATCTAGCATATATCAGAAGGTTCATCGCCAACTTAGCTGGAAAATGCAGACCCTTCAGTCGCCTCATGAAGAAAGGAGCAGCATTCAAGTGGGATGAAGCTTGTCAGGAAGCCCTCCAAAACATCAGGGATTACTTACTCAAGCCCCCGGTTCTGACAGCACCAGTTCAAGGAAAGCCATTAGTCCTTTACATCAGCGCCCAGGAACAGTCCTTGGGGGCACTCCTGGCTCAAGACAACGAGCTAGGCAAGGAAACAGCATGCTACTATTTGAGCCGTACTCTCATCGGCGCGGAGCTAAACTACTCCCCGATTGAGAAGGTCTGTCTGGCACTCATCTTCGCTACAAAAAAGCTGCGACACTACATGTTAGCTCACGCCATCAGGGTCATCTCAAAAGCCGACCCACTCAAATACATCATGTCGAGACCAGTGCTCTCCGGACGTCTGGCCAAGTGGGCTTTGCTCCTCCTTGAGTTTGACATCACTTTTGTCCCTCGTAAAGCGGTCAAGGGTCAAGCTCTCGCAGACTTCCTAGCAGAATACCCCCTTCCAGCAGAGTGGGAACTATCGGAAGATCTCCCAGACGAAGAAGTATTCTGCATCGATATCACCCCTTCTTGGAAAATGTTCTTCGACGGTGCGGCCAGGCAAGATGTAGCAGGAGCGGGAGTTATATTCGTCACACCAAATGACGAAGTACTTCCCTTCTCGTTTCTACTATCAGAGCCATGCTCCAACAACAGGGCGGAATATCAAGCTCTGATCATTGGCCTCGAACTCGCCAATGATATGAAACTTCAAGGGCTCACAATTTTCGGCGACTCTCAACTCGTCATCCAACAAATATTGGGGGCATACGAGGTCAACAAAGAAGATCTCGTGCCATTGCACATACGAGCCCTGAAACTCCTTGGTACACTCAAAGATGCTTCAATCCAGCATGTCCCCAGAAACCTCAATCAGCAGGCTGATGCGCTTGCAAATTTAGCGGCTACACTTCCGTTCCCAGAAAAAAGCCGACTCATCATCCCTATCTGTAAGAGGTTGGTGATCACCGAAGAGGACCTCCCTATGGGGATCCCAGACCAAGTCAACGCAGTACACGTTTTCGTGACCGACGAGCTAGACTGGAGACAGCCATTCATAGACTTTCTTGTCCACGGAAAGCTTCCTGAAGACCCAAAGCGTAAGGTCGACATTCGCCGGCGATCTCTGAAATTCTTCCACTTCAACAACGAGTTGTACCGTCGAAGCTACGATGGTGCGCTCCTGAGGTGTCTTGCGAAAGAAGAAGCGGAAACAGCACTAGAAGAAGTCCATGCCGGGATCTGTGGCTCACATCAGTCCGGGCCAAAGCTGCACTTCCGCATCAGGCGGATGGGGTACTACTGGCCCACTATGATCAAGGACTCCCTCGGGTTTGCAAAAAGATGCCACACTTGCCAGCTGCATGGCGACTACATCCGTCAGCCTCCGGAACCTTTGCATCCAACCATCGCATCATGGCCCTTCGATGGATGGGGACTCGATATTGTCGGTCCGCTACCCAAGTCATCCAAGCAGCATCTTTATATCCTGGCGGCAACAGATTACTTCTCCAAGTGGGCTGAGGCAGTACCATTGCGAGAAGTTACCAGGCACTCTGTCATCAACTTCATTCAGAACGACATCATCTTCCGGTACGGTATCCCTCGCTATATCGTTACGGACAACGGGAAGCAATTCAAGAACGCCGCTGTCAGCCAATTTTGCGCCAAGTTCGATATCAAGCAAAGGTGTTCAACCATGTACAACGCCTCTGCTAACGGCCTAGCTGAAGCTTTCAACAAAACACTCTGCAAACTTTTGGAGAAAGTCGTCTCAAAGTCAAAGAAAGACTGGCATGAACGCATGGGTGAAGCGCTATGGGCATATCGCACCTCTTTTCGTACGCCAACACAGGCGACTCCGTACTCGCTGGTATACGGAGTAGAAGCTGTCCTCCCACTTGAACTCCAGATCCCGTCACTCAGGATAGCCATCCAGGAAGGCCTCGTCAACGGCAACAACACTCAACTTCGCCTAGCGGAATTAGAAGCCCTAGATGAAAAGCGCCTCGAAGCCCAGCAACGCCTGGAATGCTACCAAGCCAGGCTAACCCGAGCCTTCAACAAAAGGATTCGCCCTCGATCCTTCCAAGAAGGAGAGTTGGTGCTCGCAGTCAAACGCCCCATCATCCTTTCACATCGAGGAGGAAAGAAGTTCGATGCCAAGTGGGATGGACCGCACGTTGTCAAAAAGGTCTACTCCAACGGCGCATATCTTCTCACCACGCCAGAAGGGCTTACGCTCGGCCCTATCAACGGCAAGTACCTCAAAAGGTACTATGCCTAAAAGCAAGGCGACACCCCTTGCAAAAAAAAAAAAAAAAAAAAAAGGAACTACGTGTGACTTGATCCCTCTCAGTAGGGTACGTAGGCAGCCTGTAAAGGTTCAGTCCAAACAAAAGAAAAACACAACCAAGCTCTGCCATTCCAGAATACAAGTCCAACAAAAAAATAGATGCATGATATTAAGTTATCACCGGATAAAGAAAAACAGAACTACAAGTCTGTTCAGCAGAAATGACAAGAAAGAAAAGGAAATGCGACATGCTAGTAAAGCGAATCAAATCCTTTGAGACGTTGGAGCAGCTCGCCGTCAGTAACCTCCATGCGCTCCAACTCAGAAGACCGAGAAGCTACCCGCTCCCGATGCGCCGCCAGCTCGATACGCTGCTTTGCCAAGTCTGCTCCAGAAGACTTCTCGATCGTCTCAGCTTTCTCGAAAGATGCGCGAGCAGCCTCTAGCTTCTTCCGCGCCCGAACAAGGCTCGCAGCGGCAAGTGCATGCTGCGCCTCCAGTCGACGCTCCTCGTCCTCGGCCTTTGCCAGTATCAGGGGAAGGTCATCTTCCATCGAAGCCCGTTTCAAGCAATGAGCTTCACTATCCGCCAAGAGAACACGCATCTGTGTCTCAAACAAAGAGCCATCTACCTGGAAGGCTGCCAGGTTCTTGCAAAACTCGGGCCCCTCAAGAACCCACCAGCTGCTCAAAGCGTCAAAGCCTTCTTCCTGGAAGGGTGCAAGCGTCGTCTGGATATACTTCCGACAGCTCTCCAAAAGAAGCACAGAAAGAAGGTCTCGAGAACTGCACTTCCCCCTGACAGCCTCTGAGTGCACAGGCAAAGTGGGCTCCGGCCCTGAAGGCTCAAGAGTAGGAGCCACCTCCTGAACCATCGCTGTGATAACAGTCAGCGGAACCACCGGAGCCGAAGGAGGAGGCACAGGCAAACCTTCCGACAAAACGACTGCGGGAGTAGCCTCTGCCGGAGTACCGGACCTAGCTGGAAGAGTCTGTTCTCTCCCCACACTGGAGATCTCATCCTCCTCCCCAAAACCCAACTGCTCCACGTCAATATCATCCAGGTTGACGGCACTGCCGGCAAAATCCGCTCCACACGCTCCCAAAAGCTCCAAGTTATCCCAGGGAACATCCAGCCCGCCACCTTCAATCAACGTTGCTCTGATGGGAGAGCACTCCTGCCCAACCCCCTTCGGGGCAGACTCGTAGTCCGGTCCAGCAGACCCTGCCAAAATGAGAGCTGGATAACTCAGCCAACGAAGTAAGAATACAAGCACAGAAATTTATGAGAAATAAGGAACAAGGCATACCTGCAGCATCCGAAGAAGATACCCCGGAGGGAGGGATTACCTCATCGGCAAAAAGCCCTGGCTCTCCCTCTCGAGATGGCCCTGCCTCGCCAGCACCAGTCAAAGCTGCCTCGCACAAGAGGTCCAACTTTCTCCTCTTGGGAGAAGTACACCCACTCCAAGAAGCCTGAGTCTCAGGAAGACTATGAACCTTGGAGGGCGGAGCCATCTCAACCTCCTGCACAGAAAGTGAAGCCTGGGAAGTCCCCTCTCGACGGCCACAAGATTCCTCTGACCATCGCTCCTTGGACCAAAGACGGCGATCCTCTAACCCCGCCAAAGAGTCAAAAGGAAAGTCAGCCCGCTCGCTGCTAGCAAGGACGTCTAGCGGAAGGCCAGCCAATAGGGGAAGCACTGACCCGTTGACCCAGCGGCGATACTCAGGAGTCGCTGCATCCTTGCCGCCCGACTTAATCCCCGGTGAGAAAGTACACCCAGTAAACCGATCGTAAAGCGCTCCCCAGAGGCGGTACGCCTCCTGCGGAGTGTAACGTAACCGCAGGCGCAAAGGAGTCCCAGGCAACTCCTGCCGAAAACCCTGCTGACGAGCAAACCGGTGGGGAGAATACCGTGCCACCTCCACTACATCCCCACGACGCCAAACAAGATATCCAGGCCTGCAACTCACCATGCTCCAGTACAAAGGATCGGACATCTCCGCCCCATCACATACCAGGGATTTCATAGAAGGCGCAAGTGCATTTTCCAATACAAATTCGAAGTCAGAAGGGCCCATGCGCCGTAAACACTCTCGGGCACTAGGCTTCGGACGCTCCCATGCATAAAAAGCGTTCATTACACCTCCCACACAAGGAAGAAAGGGCACCAAGGTCGAAGGTCCACGCGCTGCAAAGATCCCCTTCGGAAAATGAAGCCCAATCCAACCATAGAGGTAATGCAGGGGGCAAAAAGAACTAGCTCTGCCTACCTCCCCTCTTGCATTACCCGCACTCGATAAACTCCAGTAGGTGCCGCTAAGCCCACCGTACAACGAACAGAGAATTGCCGGCGCCAGGTTAAGAAAATCTCCAGTCACCATCCGAGCAGCCGCAAGGAAGGTCCCAGGACGTACCACATCCCCTTCCCAGGGTAAAGCAAAGCGGCAAAGGAAAAGAACTAACCCCGCTGACCAGTAAACAGCACGCCAGTCGTCGCTGCATTCTTCAAGTCCCAAAACCTCCCAGGGACGTTGCGCCCCGGCCATCGAGCACCACTCTTTCTTCAGAGAGTCAATCGGTCGCCGGAAGGTGCCAGGCGCCGGTTTCTTTGACGAAGCGTATCTCCACATCGGGTGACTCGAAGGGGGAGCGTGACGATATTCTCCTCGGAACCAGAAGTCCACCCAATCCGAGTGAAGTACCCTGTCTGACCGCTCGCGCGCCGCTATAATAGCATACGCCTTAAAAAGTAAAAGGCAGAAGCTAGGGGACTCGTCTGGGTCCGTCAAAACCTCAAGAGAAGGAACCTCCTCCTGATAGTAGCTCCGAACCTCCGGACACCCAGAGATGACATGCACGTCGCGAAGGGTGATCCCAATCTCACCAGCTCCGGTCAAGAAGGTGTTGGTCTCAGGGCACCACTGCTCACACAGAGCCCGGTACATACCATCCGGACGGCTGTACTCCCAACAAGCCGGCTCCACAAACCTCGCCAGACGCTCCATCCCTGGCTCCGCCTCCAACGCGCTGGATAGCTCTTTCATCCAGTCCCGGAAACCTCCCAGATAGGTGACGTCTCCACGCGATTGAATCCCCACACCCCATCACGTACGGCGGGAACATATCTTCAAAGCAACAACAGGGACCGGAACTGACTCATCTCCAGTATGGTGAAACGGTAACCCCAAGCTCGGCCGGACAATTTGCCGGGAAGACCCTTCGTCAGTAAGGATGCGCTCGCCGAGTTTTAACACTCGACAAGAACCGTCGGTCACGCCATCCTCGCAAACTCGCTCGTGCGTCAAAAGCTGAAGCATTGACAGCCCGGTCTCCTGTCTCGAAGTACGGTGATGGGAGACTTGCGCAAAGGGGAAGCGAAGGTACGTACTCCCGTGGGAGACCGCGTCAACAACCCATCCGGAACTCGGAAAGCTCTCGTAACGACGAGACCTGAAAAGGAAAGAACACAAAGCCCTAGTCAGACGGATTCCGAGTACAGAAACAAAGAAATCAAAAGGGGGGGCCTTCAGCAAATAAAGAAAGACAGAGGGGGGTAATGGCAAAAAGCCACGACCCCGCCTTTATCCCCCCTTTATCTCTGGGGGGCCTTCAGCAAATAAAGAAAAACAGAGGGGGGTAATGGCAAAAAGCCACGACCCCCCCTTCTCTCTCCTGTTAAAAATAACAGGGGGGGGCTCTTCGCGAATAAAGAAAACAGAGGGGGGTCGCGGCAAAAAACCGCAACCCCCTATCTCTCTCTCTCCTATCAAAACACGGGGGGGGGGGGGGCTTTCGGCAAATAAAGCAAGAAAAAGGGGGGTCATGGCAAAAGGCCACGACCCCCCCCTATCTCTATCTCTTTTTTTACATGCAGAGGGGAGGGGGGGGTGCTGTTGCACCGGCCGCCTCCGCGCCCGGCTGCCGCCCTGCGCCCTCGCCGCCGGCCCCCGCGCCTCCGACCGAGCCCGGCTCCGGCCCCGCGCGCTGCGCCCGCAGCCCCGGCCGCCTCCGGCCCCGAGCCGCCCTGCACCCCGCGGACCCGGCCCCGCGCCCGCTGCGTCCGGCTCCGGCCCCACGACCTGCCGCCCTGCGCCCTCGCCGCCGGCCCCCGCGCCGCCTGCTGCGCCCACGCCTCCGGCCCCCGCGCCCGGCTCCGGCTCCCGCGCTGGACCGCTCCGCCCCCCCCCCGCGCCGCCTGCTGCGCCCACGCCTCCGGCCCCCGCGCCCGGCTCCGGCTCCCGCGCTGGACCGCTCCGGCCTCCCCGCGCCCTGCCACGCTGCCCCCGCGCCGCCCGCTGCGCCCACACCTCCGGCCCCCGCGTGCTGCGCCCGCGCCCCGCGTGCTGCACCCGCACCCCGCGCCTCCAGCCCGTGCGCCGGCCGCCACAGCAGCCCCCGGCCACACCCTCGCCTCGCTCCCTCCGACTCGCGCCCTCCCGCGCCTCGAACCCGCGCGCCGGCCGCCACTGCAGCCCCCGGCCGCGCCCGTCGCACCCTCCCGCACCATGCGAAGAAGAAGAAGGAGAAGAAGGAGAGGAAGAAGAAGAAGAAGGAGGAGGAGAAGGATCACCTCGCCGGCAACCCTCCGCCCTCCACGGGCCGGCGATCTTCCCTCCTCCGCGAACCCCATGCCGTCACCATCTTCATCCTCCGCGGCATCGTTGCGAAGCAAGAAACCCTAGCAGAGCTCTCGCCTCCAAGCCGTCAGGAATCGTTGATAATGAAGAATAATGAAAAACAGGGGTCCTTTTAAAGACCTAATCCCACACGAATACGCGACTCAAGTCCAACCGCTACGCGTTTCCCGCGGGCGCACTCGAACTTGAGGGGGCACTTGTGGGCATCGAAATTAGCCCACGGGTCGAACCCGATTTTTACACAAAAAAATAGGCCCGCACCCGACGGCCTTCGGGTCAAACCCGATTTTTACACGAAAAATGGGCTTGCACTCGATGACCTTCGGGTCGAACACAACGGCCCGTACGCAAAACCCGGCCCGCACACAACGGCCCACATGCGAAACTCGGCCCGCACACAACGGCCCGCACGCGAAACTCGGCCCGCACACAACGGCCCGTATGCGAAACTCGGTCGCGCACAACGGCCCGCGTGCGAACTCGGCCCACGTGCGAACTCAATTTGCGCGCCATGGCCCGACCCAAAGCAAACGGGTCCCACCGGACCCGCGACTCGGACACAAAGAGGGGGGGGCCACCGGCCCCCCCTTCTAGAAAACCGTGCCCCCTCTTCATGGAGAGGTGGGGCCGGCCCTTCTAGAAAACCGTGCCCCCCTCTTCATGGAGAGGTGGGGCCGGCCCTTCTAGAAAACCGTGCCCCCCTCCTTGTGGAGAGGTGGGGCCGGCCCTGAAAGAAAAAGAAAAGAAAAAGAAAAGAAAAAGAAAAAGAAAAAACAAGAAAAAGAGAAAAAAAATCAAAACCGCCTTGATGCGGGGGGAGGTGGCGTGGACGTCTACACAACCGTAGATCCGCGACGATCCCTCGATCCAACGGACAAGATGACGTTGTGTCGCCATCCGATCCAAAAGTGCAACAAAAATAACAACTCGATCCTTGAAGATCGAGTCACATCTAGCCCATAACCACCCCACCTAAAAAGGAGGGGATCAAGTTTGTTTCCCCAAATAAGGGAACAACATCTCGATGGTTATGAGGGGAGATATTGGAGGAAATAAAAAGATTTCAGCAATATCTCCCCCAACCGCCCCCCTTTGCCTATAAATAGAAGGGGTCGGGGAAGGCATCAAAGGTCCGAAAGCCGAAGACGAAAGAGCGTTACGAAGAAGCTCCAACGCTTGAAGACCGAAGGCTTCACGAGGCACGGCAAGCATATCCTACGGGAGTCCTTGGCCCTTCAAGTCCTCATCAACGTGAAGACCTTGCACTCGGAGATCAAAGCTTCAACTCCTCGCACGAAGAAGAAAGCGTGGAGAAGAAGACCCGGAGCCGTCATCACCCGATTGCTCCAACGATCTTCATCAGCTCCGAAGACGCCATAAGCAAAGGCCGGAGAAGAAGATCGAAGCCGACAACACCCGTCGTCTTCAATCAAGGCATCGACTCCTCGCACGAAGAAGAAAGCCGGGAGAAGAAGGCCTGAAGCCGGTGCTACCCCTGCCGCCTTCGTCAACCAAAAGCCGACGCTACAACCGTCGTGCTAAAGCCGGTGCTACACCCGCCGTCTTCATCAACGAAAGTCGACGCTACAACCGTCGCACAAGCATCGGTGCTACCCCCGCCGAAAAGCCAAAACCGACGCCACAACCGTCGAGGAAGCCGGAAGAATAAAGAAGCCTTGAAGAAGTAACGCCAGTCGTTCGAGAAGAAGATCGAGTCAAAGCTAAAGTCAAAGCCGACGCAAGAAGCCAAAGCAAACGCACCGGTAAAGCCCGCGCTAAAGCAACGCACGTGCCAAAGCCAAGCAACTACGACGGTCACGAGCAAAGCACCGCACGTTCTAGCCGATACGACGCGAAGTCCGGAAGAACTAAAGCATCGCAAGTCTCTACCCGCCTACGTTCAAGCGCAAGCGCCAAAGCAAAGCAAACGCCAGAGCCACGCCAAAGCTACGCCAAAGCCGAAAGCTAAAGCCAAAGCTGACGCCAAAAACACGATCGACGCCGCGAACCGACGATCAAGGACGTCGAGGTCAAGCAAGGATCGAGGAAGACACGAAGACCGAGGAACGAAGCCCAAAACCTCTCTAGCCGAGAAAGCGTGAAGCACGGACGGGACAAAATCAACGGCGGAAACTCCTTAGCCTCTCAAAAACCCTCACCCTGTAAAGACCTCTGTCCTGGGCAACCCCTTCAGAGCTCTCGCACGAATACCACGTGGAGACGCGGATCAAAGGGACCCTCCAGAGGATCTCTCCCACAATCTCCTGATCAAAGAAAATTTGTAATCTCGTGTGATCCGCAATAAAGACGACCCGAATCTTTTTTTTGCGACCACAGTAGCCTCTTAGATACCCTCACACCTCAAAACCTGGGTCTTAAGGGGAGGTCCACAAAGGGTATATGAAGCGGGTGATGGAGTGCCTCCCACACCAATGTGAGACTATCCATTAGCACTTTCCCTCACGCGAAGCACGAGTGGCAAGAATCCTCCTACGCGGAACACGCATGAGAGAAAGTGTTAACGGATAGTCCTACATCGGTGTGGGAGGCACCCCATCACCCGCTTCATATACCCTCTGTGGACCTCATCATAAGACCCGGGTTTTGGGGTGTTAGGGTATCTAATATGGTGTCAAAGCTAGGCATGTCTCCTGCTTCAGGTGTGCCCTTACCGATTGTACCTTACCACGCATGCTCCGCATGAGAGGGGGGGAGATAGTCCCCCGGTTTAGTTCCACATCGGTAGGGGGGGCACCCATTGGCCACTAAATATACCCACTATGGACCTTCCCTTAAGACTTAGGTTTTGGGGCATGAGGGTATCTAACATAGCCATTGGGACTTGGGTGCGAATCCAACTGACTCTCACGGGAGGGGGGGTTTGTTCAGGATTTGAACTGCTAGTGATAATTTGATTGTATGACCCCTATCGATGAGGGAGGTATGATTTATTCCTCAACAAAGAGGAACTCAACCCGCTCCCTCACTACCACTTTCATCAATAGGGAGCTTTTTGAGAGGAGAAGCCTGAGAATCGTAAGTGGCAAAGATGTCCTGCCCTCTTGATACCATGATTAGTTCCTAAATATTTTTTTAGTGTTTGTTGGATAAATTTCAGTATGTAGTTTGATTGATTTGTTTGCACAGAGCTACGTTTTTAGACTTCATAGAAATTCCTTGGTTGCTTGTGTAGAGTATATATAGCTAGGATATGTAATACCCTCCTTCTCTCCAATTTAGGGGTTTTTAATACAATCTTACAATCTTAAAAAAAAAAGGGGGGGGGGGGGGGGGGGGGGGGGGGGGGAATTAGTGAACAGTCGAACACATGAGTTCCGTTTAAGCCTAAGGACAGAGGACGAAAATGCTCTTCCATACACTTCAAATTTTCATTTGCATACCATCACCTCTAAACTAGAACTAAAACCTAAACCTAATCCTAAAACCTAAGCTCTACATGCCATGGGGAGAACCCTAGATGTAATCCTAAACCTAATCTGAACCCTAAAACCGAATCCAAACCATAAAATCTAAGATCTACAAGCCATGGGGATGAACCCTTGACCTAATCCTAAACCCTAAAACCTATGCCATCCGTTGCTGCTCAGTTGATTGCCATTGGCCGCCGCCGCCCGTTGCTACTCGCCTAGCCATAGCTCGCTGGCGGGCCCGCTGGTCCTCGCCACGTAGCTGTGGCCGACACTGATCGCGAGAGAAGGGGAGAAAAGAGGGGGGGCAAGATCGGTATTAATGAATATTGTTGGGACCTCCCCTTAATGAGATCTTATGAGTGTCTTATTCGTTAACCCTATCTGTTGTATGGGATTAAACACCCATTATCCCCCCCCCCCCCCTCCCCCCCACCCCCCAAAAAAAAAAAAGGGCGTTGAACAAAATAGGACCAAAAAATCAAATTATGTACAACTTAGGACCTGTCCTTAAACTAAACTAGTAAGAAACCCGGGCAATAACCGAATGTGCATGGTGCACACCATTTGACAAAGACAGCATCGCAACTGTTCGAAGAAGTGTGAAATCTGAAGTGAGTGTGATTCACTTGTGTGTGTGTGTGTGTGTGTGTGTGTGTGTGTGTGTGTGTGTGTGAGAGAGAGAGAGAGAGAGAGAGAGAGAGATAGAGAGATTAACATCAAATGACCATTAAATATCATTGAATGAAAATTTATCATCTTTATGGTAGCTTTTTAAATGGATTTGAAAGAGAGCGGCATTTACACACGAAAGAAGAATTTTAGTTCTTTAAAAGATGTCCACGTGTCACAACACGGGAGAGAGGTTTCCATTTTATTATATATACTAGTGTTGAACCCGTGCAATACACGGAATAAAATATTAAAATTATAAATGAGCATTTATGGGTATCGGGTGAAATGAGTTTAACTTTTCACTAATGGGCTTCGGGAGAAATGGGATAAAATGGTTTGCAAACCGATAGAGCGTTTAATTTAAAACGGCATGCAAAAAGGGGTTCAAATGCTAATAAGAAAGGAATCAATCATAAGAGCATTAATGGCCATGCAGAGAAATGGATTTAAATTTCCACTTATGGATATGGGTATCGGGAGAAATCACTACCATCCAAAAAAGAAATAAATCATGAGAGCATTAATGGGCATGCATAGAAATGGATTTAAATTAAAATTAATGTTTTTAATGCTGTGCCACATGGCGGAAGCTCCTTGTAAGGCTTCCGTTTTAGTATATAGTACTAGTATTGAACCCGTGCAATGCACGGAATAAAATATTAAAATTATAAATGAGCATTTATGGGCATCGGATGAAATAAATTTAACTTTCCAAACCAATGGAGCGTTTAATTTAAAACGGCATGCAAGAAGGGGTTCAAATGCTAATAAGAAAGAAATCAATCATAAGAGCATTAATGGGCATGCAAAGAAATGGGTTTAAATTTTCATTTATGGCCATGGGCATCGGGAGAAATCACTACCATCCAAAAAAGAAATAGATCATTAGAGCATTAATGGGCATGTATAGAAATGGATTTAAATTAAAATTAATGCTTTTAATACTGTGCCACGTGGCGGAAGCTCCTTGTAAGGCTTCCGTTTTAATATATAGTATAGATAGATTAAAATTAACGCTTTTAATGCTGTGCCACATGGCAGAAGCTCCTTATAAGGCTTCCATTTTAGTATATATATAGTATAGATTAAAATTAATGCTTTTAATGCTGTGCCACATGGCGGAAGCTCCTTGTAAGGCTTTCGTTTTAGTATATAGTACTAGTAAGAAACCCGGGCAATTCCCGAATGTGCTTGATGCACGCCATTTGACAAAGACGACATCGCAACTGTTCGAAGAAGTGTGAAATCTAAAATAAGTGTGATTCACTTGTTAGAGAGAGATTAACATCAAATGACAATTAATTGCCATTGAATGAAAATTTATCATCTTTATGGTAGATTTTTAAATGGATTTAAAAGAGAACCGCATTTACACACGGAAAAAGAATTCTAGCTCTTTAAAAGGCATCCACATGTCACAACACAACAGGAGAGAGGCTTCCAATGAGAATTAAATGCCATTGAATAAAAATTTATCATCTTTATGATAGGTTTTTAAATGGATTTAAAGAGAGCCATATTCATATAGTGAAATAGAATTCTAACTCATTAAAAGACGTCCACGTGTCACAACATGGGAGAGAGGCTTCCATTTTAGTATATAGTATAGATAGATACCACATAGGACCAAATGGTTTTTTCATAAATATATAAAAATTAATAAACTGATAAAATTACATAAATACCCATTTTTGTTTAGCAGTTATGAATCTCACGAAATTTTAAGATCGATAGCATCAATGTTGACTTAAGACTCTCAGTCACGAAGGGTGATGTTAACCTCTTTTAGGATCTCTACAACCAGAGAAATGAAACCAATTGTAGAGGGGAGATTGGGCGGTCCTCCATCGTGACCCCAAGTCGTGCCACGGGCAGTGGAAGAACTACCTCCGCCCAAGCCTTAAGAAGGGCGGTCTCACCCTTGACGATCAGGCCTTCCTCCACTCCATCCACGATAATAACTGGAAGGCGATCGCTCCCACCTCCCGGTTATACCCCCAAGCGCCTCGGCAAGTGGTGAAAGGTCCTCAAACAGAAGAAACTCAATTCCATCTCTACCACCGCTGCCACTAAATCCACCTCCTCCATAGTCGCCGCTATTACGACGCCCGACAACTATGACCACATCATCCAGACGGAGGAGGGGTATTCAAGGTAAGCGACTCATTGATGCAGATGTTTGGGGCGGGGAGGAGAATACTAGAATAGGTTGATGCTCACGAGAGGAGGCAAGTGGGTGGCGTACTGGAGGTGAGGAGGGAAAGAAGGCGGCAGAGGAGTGATTGGCTTTGTTGTGTCTGTGGGAGAGAGGGGGATTACAGCCGTCGTACGGTCCCCCTCCAATAGTCGATAAAAGGGTAGAGCTTCGAGATGTGGCACGCTGTAGAGCGCTGAGCTATCCCACTAACATTGTAGAGTAGAGAGAGAGAAAGAGTTGACATAGGAGGTGGTGACGAAGTTCGGTTGAAGCCTACGTCTCCATGCGGTAAGACGCAACCTTTGAATCCACAATCTCTGAAGATGTAGAGCTCCTCTCGATAGGCCGAGGAGTGCTTATACAAGTAGACAGAGGGTGGAGTGCTAGCAGGCTTGACTGAAATCTGATTACCAGAAGGCTCGAGGAGCTCTGGAAAACTGAAAATGAGAATATGGTCTGGAATTTTGGATCCTGGATCATTTGCTAGGTCTACTATTTATAGAGGTTTGGGAATACCGATGGTTTTGGTAAATATCCGGGGAGATTTATAAGCCCCCGAATAATACCCGTGGGCTCCAAGCAGGGCTGTGGGTCCCACCGTCATCTCCGTGGGTCCCAGATAGGGTTGCAGGTCCCACAGTCATCTCCGTGTGCCTCAAGCAGAGTTGCGGGTCCCACAATCATCTCTATAAGCTCTAGGTAGGGCTGCGAGTCCCACGGTCGTCTCCGTAGGCTCCAAGCAGGGTTGTGGGTCCCACGGTCGTCTCCGTGGGCCCCAAGCAGGGCTACGGGTCCCACTGTCTTCTCCGTGGGACCCAAGCAGGGCTGCGGGTTCCACCGTCGACCGTTAGCCTAATTTTGCACCCACATGCCCCAAGCAGGTGTTGGAATTGGTGAGGTCTTCAGCTCGTAAAAATCTATTGTTTAGCTGTGTATGATTGATAGCTTAAGATTGCATATGGGTACGTACCTTAGTATGTATTCTGATTATAGAACAGAGAGCCATGGCTATATGGTAATCCACTTGAGTAGGAGACTCAATGGATTGGTCCCATGTAACCTAAATATGATTGCAACTCTGATTAGGGTTGGTCACCCTATCAGGATTAGCTATTGGGATAACAGAGCATGGGTGTCTTCACCACGCGGTCATTACCAGGCACAGTGTCTTTGACCAAACAGAATCAACACGATGCATAGATCGGTGAGCAGACACCGATGCACTAAGTTGTGTTTCTGCTTAGGATAAAACGGTCCTAAACCCTGAGGAGTCACGTCTGGTGGGCTAACCAGTTATGCGGTGCTTTGGCGCATCAATATGTGAGGGTCCAGTTACGTGACCCAAAACCACGGTGTACTGGGTTACCCGACTGGCGTCGCATCAGCGTGCCACTCCTGCAAGCTATCTATATCCCTAACGGGAGGTGCGTTTCTTGGTTTGACCTATGTCGTATTAAACCCTGGCCAGGTGGTCATCAGTTGGACTGGTAACCAGATCTGGTTACTCGGTAGAGTAATCGGAGGTACGATGTACGTGGTCAACCTGGAAGGAACCAAGTCATATAAGTACTCGATTCTGACAGTGTTCTCTATCGCTCAAGTCGCATTATGGCACTAAGTGGAGGGACATCGAGTTTACCACTACTAAGTGAAGAGCAGGGGTATGTAGAGAACATAGTAAGTCCAGGTGAATTGGAGTACAGCCTGTGCCGCACTCTGGGTGGCTATGCAGGTTAACTCGGACTCAGAGGATCGATGGTACACTCGGATAGTGTGTCGATCGAGTCTAAGTTGGAAGCCATGAACCCTGGTCCCTGAAGGTTCCACCTTATCCACCTTATGTATGGTCCTTGACCCATCTCCTCGATTCACAGGACACAGTTAGAGGAAGTAATTAGTCCAACCCTAATAACCCTACGCTCTGTGTGTGCATCGCACTAGTGAACGGTAGATGCATAGGTGCATGTGTGTGCTAGGGGAAATCCCGGAGTAGTACGGAGACACACGCAGTCATCTCCTTACCTTAGTAGGCTTCGCTACACGGGTGCGATGCACCAGTTCGTGTTGCGAGTTAATTGGTTGACTTCATTAGAGGCAGCCTACATGTTTACTAAGGGCACCCCGGTAATGTTGGAATCACTAGTCATAACCCATATAAGTGTGCCATGCGAGTTCCCAAGCGAGAGGGGCAACCAACTAGTGGTATGGGGGTATTTTGGAAAACCAAAATACCACCATGCCCTAGCTTGGCTGCCCCTAGTAAGTGGGGACACACATGGGCCGCCCCCTCCCTAGCTTCTAGAAGTTGATAGCAAGCTTCAAGGGGAGGGGGACTAAATTCAAGGAGCGTTGACTTTTAGGGGGCGGTCTTATATGAAAATAGGGGGCCGGCCCTGTGCTACACGCAAGGGGGAGAGAGACAAGGGGGGGCCGGCCTACAACCCTCATACACAAGGTATGAGGGGCCGGTCCCTATATAGGTATGATGAGAGGGGGGGCCGGCCCTAAGTGATGATGCCCTAGCCGCCCCCCTTCCTCTCTTGGTCTCCTCTCTCCCAACGCGTGTGCGCGAGGGTTTGGATGCAGTTCTTCTTCCTTGCGTGATGAATCGGAGACGGAGAAGGCTCGTCGTATGGAGGCACTCAGAGATCCATTGATGAGGGTCCGTGCATCGTGCGAGATCAGGTGAACATGAAGGCTTTCCTCGCAAACTTTTGCTCTCCAGAATTTGTGCAGACGATCAGCGTTGTTTCTGTCATTTCGAGAGTTACAGAACTCCAAATGAGGTGAAACTATTTGCAAAAGTTTCGTCTCGAAGTCTTCTACCTACAGTCTAAATTTCAGCCCAATCGGAGTTCGGAACAAAACGTTATGGTCGTTGCACCGAAGGTATGTCGAGCAGATCCGAGACCGTCTCCATCGACAAAGAAGAAATTTATCGCGGTGAAAGAATTCGCACGGAGGTATGGCTTCCATCATGTAGATCTAGTGTAGAGATAGAATATGCATGCTAGATTATTCTTCTCGCTAGATCGACGTTAGGGGTTTGCGTAATTGTCGTACTAAGTTCATACACCCAAGTATAGGGTTTCGATGAAAATTTTGATATGTAACGCACACCGCTTACGGTCTTCGGACCTACCCTAGCCTTCCGCTACGAGATTATTTCCAACAGCAAGGCTGCGGATCCAGACGGAGGGGGGGTATTCAGAGTAAGCAACTCATTGATGTAGATGTTTGGGGCGGGGAGGAGAATACTAGATTAAGTTAATGCTCGCGAGAGGAGGCAAGTGGGCGGCGTACTAGAGATGAGGTGGAAAAGGAGGAGGCAGAGGAGTGATTGGCTTTGTCGGGTTTTAGAGGCCATTCGCTGGCCGGCTATTTTTTTCTCTTTCTCTTGTCTATTTGAGGTCGCTCATTCGTTCTAATCTTTTCTCTTTCTCTTATCAGTTATCACCGTTACAGGGATAATTTGGTCACACTAATTATTTCAAAATATGAGTAATATCTCAATCGGTTTGTTTGATATTTGTTTTTCAAAATAGTCCTTTTGGTAGTTTCATAACTTAACTGGTCTCACTCGTGGTTTTCTATTCAGAAAAAGAGAAAAGCATCCCACCCCCTATTTTGACTTTGAGGCTGTTGGAGTGGAGCCTTCCAAAGAATTTCCTTTAACTTGCCTATCAAAGGACCGCAAGACTCTCTTTGACTTCCCTCAACTATAAATACTCCCATACCTAAGCTTCCACCGCCAACACACCCTCACCACCACCACCACCACCACCCTCCGTCACTGCCGTCGCCGTCGGCCAAATGGAGTCACCACCGTGGACCATATACATCTCAGCCCTGCTAGCATCCCTTCTCTTTCTCCTCCTTAAATCCCTCTCCACCCTGCGAAAGGCCCGGCTCAACCTCCCCCCGGGGCCAAGGCCATGGCCCATCATCGGCAACCTCGACCTCATCGGCCCACTGCCCCACCGCTCGATCCACGCCCTATCCCTCAAGCACGGCCCCCTCATGCAGCTCCGCTTCGGCTCCTTCCCCGTCATCGTCGCCTCCTCCGTCGACACGGCCAAAGCCGTCCTCAAGACCCACGACCTCATCTTCGCCTCCCGGCCCAAGACCGCAGCCGGCAAGCACACAACCTACAACTACGCTGACATCACGTGGTCCCCCTACGGCCCCTACTGGCGCCAGGCCCGCAAGATGTGCCTCATGGAGCTCTTCAGCACCAAGCGCCTCGACTCCTTCGAGCACATCCGGGTCGAGGAGGTCCGCGCCCTCCTCCGCGGCCTCTTCCGCTCCGCCTCCGGCGGCCGCCCGGTGCTCCTCAAGGACCACCTCTCCACCGTCAGCCTCAACGTCATCTGCCGGATGGTGCTGGGGAAGAAGTACACCGACCGGTCGGAGGCGTCGACGGTGACGCCGGAGGAGTTCAAGAGGATGCTCGACGAGCTGTTCCTGCTCAGCGGGGTCCTCAACATCGGCGACTCGATCCCGTGGCTGGATTTCTTGGATTTACAGGGCTACATCAAGCGGATGAAGGCGCTCAGCAAGAAGTTCGACCCTTTCTTAGAGCACGTGCTCGACGAGCACAACGAGAGGCGGCGGCGGGAGGGGGACGGGTTCGTCCCGGGCGACATGGTGGACGTGCTGTTGCAGCTCGCCGACGATCCCCATCTCGATGTCAAGCTCCACCGCGACGGCGTCAAGGCCTTCACTCAGGTGTGTGTTCTCTTTGGATAAACTCGACCTTCCCAATCTCTCTCTAATCGTTAATCAAGGTCCGGATAGTTTAATTTCTGCCGCGGATTCACAGTGGAAAAGATTGGAAAATTAGGAATAGGTTAGGATTTTTAAAAACAAATAATATTTTAAAAATAATATTTAATTTAATAGCAGTAGATAAGTTGTATTAATTTAGCATACTAGTGCTTTGACAGTCACGTGGTAGGTCAATGGCGTAAAACGAGCCACGGGTCTAATTTTTTTACGTCTCGTTTCTTAAATCTGTCAGTCGGATTACGGGTTTCAACTCGGTATTCTGGATCTTGGGTTTAAGTGAAAACATTATATCAATTCTCACCCATAGCTGATTTCGTGTTGGGGTTTTCGGTTAAAACTCGATATCCTGAATACTGATACCGGGTTTATCCGAGAATCAGAAGAAAGAAAAAAAGTTTGATGTGGGTCGCATTACTAGTCACTGTGTTGGCGTGGCAAAGGACTCCGAAAGCCCGACCGAAATCCAACCCGAAACATAGGGTTTGTACTCGAAACATGATTTGGATAGGGGATGAGTATAGGAACTCTACCCGATTAACTTTCGGGTATAGATATGGGTACCTCAATACCCATATCCGAAACCAGAATGACCCTCTTAACTCGTGTATACTATATAATGTAGTTCTTCTCCAAACTCGCTATCATATAGCCAAATTCTAACCACTCATATCCCTACCTAAACTTAGACTCTATTTAAACCACTGTAATAAGAAACCGTAAGATCTTCTTTACATTACATTGTGATATCTTGATTATTTTTTTCTTAAAGTACTTACATATATGATGGAGAAAGAGAGAAATTTATACCCAATACATACTCGAAATCCGAACCAAAACCAAAAACCCAATTGGGTATGGATCGGGTATGGACCCTCTTTCACCCGATTGGATATGAGTCAGGTATGGACCATGCCATACCCGAATGGGTATGGATATGCATAGGGATAGGGTCCAACCCAAACCCGACCGATTGCCACCCCTAATAGTGTGTTAAGTGATCTCTCTCTATAGTATTGAGCACACTAGCAAGAACAAATTTGACGGCTCAACCTAAGCCTTTTATCTTCATATTACTTTACATGAAATGAGCCGAGAGAAAACGAGATCCATAAAACCAACCCCCAATAGTTGGATTTGACTCCTATGGCCTGTTTGGTTCATTGTAGTGGGAATGCGTGTGTGTCCCAACTGCTACAGTTGGAGTACGCAACAAAAAACTGCTTGTGTGTTCTAAATACACTATTTTTTATAGAAAATCGTCCGAACGGGATTTGCAACTGCACCGGTTTTGGTTAACTACATAAAACCAAACATACGAGAGTCTGCAGTGTTGACCGCATTCGTTCGAATTATACGAGACCAAACATACTATTATGAGAAATGCTATTCAGTCCGAAGGTTTTCTTGATTTTGTCGGTCCGATTGATATGACAGCATGCAACTGATGACTGGAACCCACTAGCGACATTTAAGTCTTTTACATTATCAGTTACATGCTGCCATGTCAATCGGACTGAGCAGAATCGGAAAAACCTTCGGGCTGAATAGCATTGCTCGACTGTCATTCAACAACAGAAGTGCTCAGTAAGTGGCCTATCGAGTGTAGGTCCATGAATGTGGAATCAGCACCAACCCGATGCACGGGCTGCCCACCGGTGATTAAAGTGGCTTTGTGCATCGTGGCCCCTGATTCCACATCTGACAGAGCTGGGCTCCATCGGCCACTTGCTCGACGTTCAGTTTGGGAGGAAAACCGAGCCCTCGAGTTGCGGGAAAACTTGATGATGTGAAGCTTTAAAGGCATTTGAATAGTGCACGCAAAAGGAGAATCAAGCACAGTTTTTTTTTTTTTAGTGAAAAGGATTTGCACTAACCAAAAAAAAAATTTACAAAATGTCAGAATAGTACTAAGAGTATTCCTAAAACGCAGAAGTCCAGTGACACGAAAAAGTCCCTCATCCGTTCAAGGCCGGTAAGATGGTCTGTACTAGTATTTTCTTGGTGATAGATGTGCAAACTCCGAGAATATAAAATTTAGAGGTGGCTATGGGTCGGGTCGGGTCGGGCCGGGTTGAGACATAGGTATAAGAGTAAAACACCCAATCCAAACCTGACTCATTTAATAAACGGTCAAAAACTTAAACCCAAATCCAACCCATCTAATAAACGGGTTGAACCGACCCGACCCCTTAAACCCGTTTATTAAATAGGTCGGGTAGTGTCGGGTTGGGTCAACATAACCCATGAAAATTTGTCGGGTTGGGTCAAGATGGGTTGGATTGGGCCGGGTTGATTCGGGTTGGCTCGAGTCAAGTTGACAAGACCCATTCGGTAAACGGGTCAAGTCGGGTTATAAGTACAAATCCTAACCCGACCCATTAAATAAACGGGTCAATCGGGTCAACCCGTTTATGACCCGAACATGTTTAGGCCAAACCCAAACCCGCTCACTTCGGGTGAGGTTCGGATCGGGTTGGCAGGTCGGGTCAAGAATTGCCACCCCTAATGAAAATGCAAGATACAACAATCCATCAAAACGGAACATAGGTGACCGTGTAGCTGTAGATATACAATCATGTGTAGAGTCCCCCCTCAACCCATAAGTTCGCCGTCGGAAACAGCCCCCCATGGTGCGCATCCAAGTTTGCAAATCACATAGACCTGTCACTAACAAGTCCTATTTAGAATGATTTTATTTCTCAATTTGATAAAAAATATTCTTCATTCTTTTGTTTGGTGAGAAGGGGAGGTCATAATCGAACCGCTGAGAGACACAGATAGCCCACCAGCTGATATTGCATCCAATGCACCTAAGCTGTTGCTTGTTGGATGAGTTTCTGGTGTGGGTCCACTAGAGCATGTGGGCTCCACTTGCATCACTATTGGTTCCGTTTCTTACTCAAACACTTGTGGACGTGTCTTTTTCCACGTGGTGGCTGACTCAAGATAGGAAGGCTACTTGTTGAAAGTGATCTAAGCTTCAATCACTAAGAGCATCTCCCGCAGGCGTGTACGTAATTACGCTCCTTAGCTGTATATGGCGAGAGAGATTTAAAAAAAAAAAAGACTAGCAGGCACGTAAGGTCATCGCTATTTGCCCACGATCGTTACCTTTTGATCGAACCAACCGTAAAAGTCCAATTGCTTCCACTGCCAGATACCATCAGCGATCCTTGCCCTTGCCTCTTGATCAAACGGTCCGTACAGTCCAACTGCTCTACTAAGAGAAGTTAGCTTAAAATTTATAAATAAGTATTTTTTAATAATAATAAATAAATACAAACCTATTTAGAGGACCTGCTGGAGCTTTCATCAAAACCCGGCTCTCTATTTTTAACAGGTGCCCAAATTTCTCTACTTCTAGCTAAATAATATTTTTCTTTCATAGTACTGAGATCTATAGGTCCCTGACAAATCAGCGATTGGAGGTTGTTGCTCCAACTGGAGTTGTAGCCAAATATTGTTCTTCCATGAGTGAGTAGGGATGTAAATGATCTCGGGCCACAACCCGGGCCCTCTGGGCAGGTCACGATTTGTGTCTAATTTCAGCGGTGTTACCATACGCTTTCCGCTACATTAAACTCAAAAATTCAAGCACGACTGTGTTAGGTGCTGGATATGGAAAATCGCCAATTTGGCCCAAAGCCATAACAAAGATCCAAGTTTTTTATTTTTATTTTATTTTTAAAATATAATGATCTATAAGTTTACCCATGTCTACTTTATAAATTTCAATACTTTGTATATTTAGTTTAGTGCCTATCATATATAGGAATGGCAATGGTGGATTCGGGTTTAAATTTCTATCCTAGACGGGGTGGATTCCGGGAGGGTCTAATCAAAAATCATAAAAAACAATTTTCAAACAAAACCCATTGTCAATCTTGTCATAGTCAATGCTAATATTTTCCCTTTTACCATCAAGAGCGTAAAAAAGTAGTGGTGAGATTTGGGCGGGTTAAAGGTCAGCCAATGTCCAACCCGACTTGCATAAATCTTAATCCATTTTTGCTTGTGAAACTCGTGGAAGCCCAACCCATGCTTGTCCATTCTAATTGCTCGGGTTGCCCAGTTAGACATGCGTGTGCACATAAATATCCTCACATATTTCAAACGAATTCTTAGCATTCAACATCAAATAGATAGTCTTTGATTTTCTTAAAAAAAAACTATCAAAGTATTCAATCTTAGTGTGTCACTTCCTCGGGTTCCTAGGGTTGGGAAGATCGGTGTCCAAACCCATCCAAATTGAAATCGAATTGATCTTTTTTTGTCCAAATCCATCCAAATTTTTAACCAATTTTGCTCATGTTTGTTCATTGTTCGGGTTGGACGGATCGGTTCGGGTCAGACCAGCCCAAATCCCACCCCTAGTAAAAAGAGATTTAGGCATACATCGTGCAAAAAGTTCGGGCCCAACTCAGCCGGATTTGGAGGTTTAGGCCAATCGTGAACTATGTAGTGCTCGATAAATCTTAACCGTTCACTGTTCTACTTCAACAATCCAGGACTTGATAGCCGGAGGCACGGAGAGCTCGGCAGTGACAGTCGAGTGGGCCATCTCGGAGCTCCTGAAGCGGCCCCACATCTTCCAGAAGGCCACCGAGGAGCTGGACCGGGTGATCGGAAAGGACCAGTGGGTGGAGGAGAAGGACGTGCACCGGCTCCCCTACGTCGAGGCCATAGTCAAAGAGACGATGAGGATGCACCCGGTCGCGCCCATGCTGGTCCCCCGCCTCAGCCGCGAGGACTGCACCATCGCCGGCCATGACATCCCGGCCGGCACCCGCGTGCTGGTCAACGTGTGGACCATCGGGCGCGACCCAACCATCTGGGACAACCCCGAGGAGTTCCGGCCGGAGCGGTTCGTGGGGAGCTCCATCGACGTCAAGGGGCAGGACTTCGAGCTGCTGCCTTTCGGGTCCGGGCGGCGGATGTGCCCCGGGTACAGCCTGGGGCTGAAGGTGATCCAGGTGAGCCTCGCCAACCTGCTGCACGGATTCTCGTGGCGGCTGCCGGAGGGAACGACGGCGGAGGAGCTCAGCATGGAGGAGATCTTCGGGCTGTCGACGCCGAGAAAGGTGCCGCTCGAGGTCGTCGTCGAGCCGAGACTCCCTGCCAATCTCTATGCTGTGTGAACTTTTAGCTAGTAAGGCTAAAATGTGTGGTTGAAAGTACGTACGTAGTTGGTTAAGAAAAAGTGATTTAAGTACAAAAATAAATCAGTTCACTACAACAGAACTTGTTAATTAAGGGGGCCAAAAATGACCGCTAAAATGTTTAAGCGGGGGTGTGGCCGTCGGATATACCGGCCGCATTAGACTCCGTCGCAAATGTGTAGCCCCCGGAAATGGTGGTTTAAACGGCCGTTGTTTAGCCGCCGGAAATGGGGTTTTAAACGGCCGGTTTATAGCCGCCGGAAATGGGGTTTTAAACGGTCGGTGTTTAGCCGCCGGAAATGGGGTTGTAAACGGCTGGTGTTTAGCCGCCGAAAATGATGGTTTAAACGGCCGTTGTTTAGCCGCCGGAAATGGTGGTTTAAACGGCTGGTCTTTAGCCGCCGGAAATGGCATTTAGCCGCCGGAAATGGTGGTTTAAACGGCTGGTCTTTAGCCGCCGAAAATGGCATTTAGCCGCCGGAAATGGTGGTCCAAAAGGCTGTTTGGCCGCCGGGATTGATGTGGTTTAATTGGTTGTCATGACATCTGCCGGATTTGCTCTCCTATAAACGGTACTAGCTAGGACTGAATCTTCACATACGAACTGCTGCATTGTAGAACTGCTGCTGCTAATGATAGAACTGCTGCATTGTAGAACTGCTGCTGCTAATGGTAGAACTGCTGCATTGTGACCATCTTCACATACGAACAGAATCTCTACCACAATAGTCCAAGGCAAACAACCACATGATCATGATGAAAACAGATTCTCTACCACAATAGTTCATTTAAATTATTATTGCAAGAAGGCGAGAATACTAGTACTACAAAATGATCAAAACTTTCATCATAAATGTATAACCAACTTTACAAGAATGAAACCATAATATCCATACAACTTGGCCAATACATCCACGGGCATCTGGTATACCCACTTGAAACAAAACTCAGCTGCTTCATTCCTCGCTTGATTGACTAAAGACCTTGCATCCGCTAGAACATTCAAAGTATTGATATGTCAGAAAACTGAAATTAACTAGCATAAACAGAAATTAACTAGTCTCCAAGTACTAATATCAGAAAATGTTACGAAAAGTAGCATATGCAGATCACAATAAAGAGTTGTTGGATGTATAATATGGTAATTGACCATCAACCTAATACACCATCACAGTTGGGACTTGGGAGCATATAAATAGCCCAAGGGAATCCCACAAGAGGCAAGGCTGATTGTAACATAAAAGGCTGTCTCGGATCCGAGAAGCCTGTCGAATGCCACAAGAGGCTTCTCGGATTCTGATCCAGGCAGTAGACTGATGAATCCGAGAAGACCGTCCTTCATACATGAGCTGGGACTGAGTAGACTGAGTAGTACTGGGACAACGTGAGAAGCCCAGTACTGGGCTCTCATGTTGTGATAGATGACGCTGATTGTGGGGTTCCTTTGCATGGCCTCTGATTTCAGAATAAAATTTGGAAAATTGGCTATGGAGATTCCGTGCGGTCAGATAATCAAAGACTAAAACAGCCTTTAATGCCTCCCAATAGAATCCAACCCAAGTCTGTTTTAAATTAAATGGTATCAGAGCTCCAAATATCAAACCATCCAAGACCTAAACATCAATGGAGCTTCAGTATTGAGTCCTACCCATGTCCTGTTTAAGAGACAAGATATGTTTCAACAAAATCCTCTATAATTAACTAAAGATGGCAAGTTAGAAAAATGAGCAGCAACAACCTATGAAACAATTCAAAGAAAGAAAAGCAAGGACTACAAACAAAAGTCCAAAATATCCAACAAAGCCTTGACAACTAAGGAACCAAATTGTTGATTCTAAAAGGTTTATTTCATCTCTTTATGTGTGTAGTTTTACTATTCGATCTGATCTCATCTGGCTTGAGCCGTTAGGAGCAACTTATCCTAATCTTTTGATGCTCTTTATCGTATATTTGATTGTCCTAAACATGTGGATGATTCCTATATGATGTTCATGTTAATTTTATGGTTAAAGTAGTAAGAATCCAATCCCTTAGGAAAAGAACTCAAATTTGAACTTCAAACTCGAAGCAAACCAATAGTTTAGTGTGAAACTCCTTAAGGTCTGGTTGCTGTCCTGCAGTGGGCAGCAAACAAAACTTGTGTTTCAGGCACCAATAACTCGTTCAAAACGCTTCAAAAGGTTGCTAGGCTCCAACCCCTCATCCTACTTAAGGTTGATTGCATCATTTTGGTACCAAAGCCCAAATAACACATGATCAAAGCTTACAACACCATTAAAGCCTCCCAATAGAATCCCACCCAAGTCCTTGTACATTAAGTGGTATCAGAGCTCCAAATATCAAAACATCCAAGGCATAAACACTAATGGAGCTTCAACAAATAGTCATACCCAAGTCCTGTTTACATTAACTATTGTAGGGTATAAATGGGGCCTCAAAGCACCATAGTTTAATGACTGAAATTTGGCAATTTGCTTGAATCTTATCTGATTGTTGTTGCAATTTATTAGGTGTGATGTGTTGGTCTCTCCCATGATGTGATGTAATGGAACTACGTAGTTCCATGATGTGATGTAAAAACATAATGGAACTCATCATGGTCTCCCCCATGATGAGTATACTCAGTGCGCCGCCTTGACGATGGTGTAAGGTGAGACTCCTCCACTAATTGTCCTTTTATCTCAACTTGTTTATCTTAATTCCTTTTTTTCTAGATTTCCCCCATCGCCCTGGCCTCTACTTCAACACCACATCCATTACAAGCATAATCCAAATCTAATAACCGGTAATTGTCTTCGCTGTCCAGAAATTCTACTACAGAAATTCTATGATAGCCTATCCTTCTTCCAGTAGTAAGACCGGTGAAAAATACTTTGTTCGGAAAACTGTTTGGTACATATACTCCCCCACATACTACCTTACACTTCTCCAAAGATTGTGCAATTCCGAGTATTCCCCCTATACAAATACAGGATGCTCTCAGATCCGATCTTCTGTTTTCAGCATTGATCAAAGTTCACTTTAAGTCACTTAAACCCTAGTTCTCAAAGGCATAAGTCTCCTGCATCTCTTATGACTTATGAGAACCGCCATAGCCAGTCCAAACCGGTTGAGTAGGAACTGATAGCAGGTTAGAATCTATAAAGCAAATCCCAAACTTTTTCGATAAAAACATAAAGGAAACCTACCCCAAAAAAAAACATACAGGAATAAATGGAAAGAAATATATAAGGACAGATTTATATTAGAAATTTGAAATTTGAAATTTATTACCTAAATCATTCATGTCGTGGGGGTTCAAAGATGTCTGCATGGGTAGGATGTGGAGCACGTGGTGCTGGAGGCCAAAAACCACCATGTAGCATCTGTGTGAAGGTCGGTTGTTGGTATGGAAGCTGGGAGCTTGACATTTGTGAAGACAATGATGCAAATGTATCCTACATGATCAAATTACAAAAGTTTATTTTTTATCAAATGTTAGAAATAATTTTAACATTTACATTCCACTAAACGTACCCGATGTAACATCTGGCTAAGCGCCTGAAAGTTTGTACGTAATCCATTAATGGCTTCATTCAACTGCAGGTTCTCGTCTACCAAGCGCTCATACTTTGAGATGAACTTGTCATGCTCTGACTTGAGTTCCTCGTACTTTGAATGGAGCTGCTCGTGCTCTGATTGAAGCTGCTTGTGCTCTAATTGAAGTTGTTCCTGTTCTGAATGGAGAGTGGTTATCTGTTATTGCATCTCTTGTTGCAAAGGATGCTCAAAGCTGAAGTATTCCCGACGTCTGATGCCCATCCCCTGGTCCCGTATGCGTCCTCGACTCTCTGGACCAAGGACTTCCTGAAATATTACATCCTCGTCTACAGTCCCAGAGTTCTGTCTAGATTGCTCCATCAGCTGATCCATCCGACTCTGCAATGCATGAGAGATGAATAAATAATGTTTTGTACACTTGAAGACAACAAGAATATAAATTGAAGCCATAGATAACTATTATTAGAAAAACTTACTGTGATCTGCTGGGTGTGCGAGTTCACGGAGGTCCCGTCTTCCTTAACATGGGTGCGATCCCACAACTCCTTTCGGTTTGGGTCCCGACCCAAATCTGTTCGCTGCAAATAACAAGAAGACTATTCAATTATAATACACTAAAAATTATCACAAATTCTAAAATTAATACATATATACCAAGTCATCTCTCCTCTGTGCGAAACTCGTCCGCCCAGATATATGTGTGACCTTCTGATGTACACGATTTTCCGTGTTTCTGTCACATGTTTTCTAAAAAAATAGAATGTTACATATTATAATAGTGAATACATGTAATTATTGTATTACAAAATAACTTAATTCATTACTTACCCTCCACCATGGCTGCGAGAAAATATCCCCACAAATCTTGGTCCAAGTAACTTTATCCAAACCACGGGGAATGTGAAGGATCGCCTCTTGATGTGTATATGACTCGTAGAAATCCCTATACAACTTCGACCTAGTATCATTCCAGGTCTTCCTACAGTTGTCTTTCAAGATGGAGGACATATCCCCCGCGAAATCAATATCAAAATACTCCTGATAATATTAAGAAATAACAATAAGTATACATTGTAAATTATATATGCAGTTCTTTAAATTTTATCTTACCCTAGCAGTCGTCGCCATATCAACCCATTTTGAATATTGGAAGTTGTCAAAATTTCACTGCCAAAAGGGAAAGTTATTTTGATCCTTCACCCACACACCGATCTTTGTGATGAATTTATTCCGATTCGGACCCACAGGTCTTCCGTTATTAATCCTTATCGGAAGTCTGTCTGCCGCATTAGTTGGTCTAGGGATACCCTTTGCATTGCCCCTTGGTCTCTTTAGGTTAGAAGAAGATGATCCTATATGAAAAATAACAATAAAATTAGTATACGGTCATCTGTAATATAATATAAAAATAACAATTTGTCTTAAAATGATAAAACTTCAACATACCTCTAATAGAGGATACTATAACAGATGTATTGGCTGGAACATTGGTATCAAACGACTCCTGTGTCTCTACGTCCTCCAAACTCGGATGATCATGTATAGGAGGATCCAATATAGGAGAATCCCGTGTCAGACCATCCAATATAGGAGGATCACGTGTTGGAGGATCCAATATAGATGAATCTGTTATACGAGTACCCCCCTCCACCCCCACCCTCTCATGCCGACGCCACCTACCACGAAGCATTTATAGAATAAAGGTACAACCTGTTACATGAAATAATAAGGGACATATAAGAGTAAAGATGAAAACAAATTTATGTAAAAATAAGCAAGTGCAAACCATGTTTTGTTTAGGAATAAAGTTGAAAGTCATGCTTTGTTTAGCAATTGCAGATTGCTAGTCAAAATGCATGAACACCAAGCTAGAACACCAAACAATTAGTGTTAAGCAAAAAACAACAATAGCTATAATCTGATTTAATAGCATGAACACCAAGCACGAAACAACTAAAACTATGTTTTTTCATAACGAGCAGTTCCAAGCTAGATGTGCAAAAGCTGGTAGAATCTCAAAACATCATTCACAAATTACGTGGCATAAGCACTATATGGCAGTACTAGATGCTAACAAATACAGCTAAGGCATATTTCCCATTTTCCGTAGTCTACGAGCATTACCTGACAGGTTGTGACTGAATTTTGATGCTGAAAATGCTGAAATGTTGTAGTTCTAACTTGGATACTGGTGCTGAAATCCTGAAATGCTGTGATTGAATAAAAAATTGATCATCTCATCCACTGTAGGTCTCAGATAAACATATGGAAGAAAAAAAATTGATAGGCATATGACATGCAAGCTAAATAAATACTGCAGCCACCCTATATAATGATCCAAGCATTTAATCCTAAGAGTACTTATTATCATGTGCATCACAGGTGCCTATTGCCTAGTCCTTTACTAAGTCTCTGTAGGCATCACAGGTGCCTATTGCCTAGTCCTTTACTAAGTACTTATTATCATGTACTTATTATCATGTGCATCACAAGTACAACCTCTATCAAGCTCATAGGATATAGGAGAGCATACTGTTTCTCCAGTGCAATATGGATGGGTTTCATTAACAGAAAATCTTTAGCTCTGTGTAAATACCCATACCATCTAAAGTCCACTAATGATAAAATAAATAGGATGCAGTCAACCAAACTCAGCTGTGGAGAATTACAGACAGCTTATATATACAAGAAGTGCTTCAGTTATTTGCAACCGACCTAATCACCTTTCCGTCCTTGAGAAGTGCTTCAGTTAATTTATGCACTTCAGAGTACTTAATTTATAAGAAGTGCTTCAAGAAGTGCTTCAGTTATATACAAGAAGTGCTTCAGTTAATATACAAGAAGTGCTTCAGTTATATACAAGAAGTGCTTCAGTTATAACTTTTTCTTGAAATTTACTTTAGAACGTCAAGGCAAACCATGTGAAATTCAAGTAAATAGTATGTAAAGATGTCCGATTATCCCAACACAAATTTGTACTTCCACGAATAAAAAGAAAATACTCTATCAGCTACCTAAGTTCAAAAGAGGGATAGCTTTAGGTTGGACTTACCATGATCATTCAGTACCAAGAAAACAACCACAAAGATCCAAAGGTACCAACTGCAATGAAAGAGAGATTATAATTATGAGAAACATATAAAACTATTAACTATCCCACATATTGCGTCAAAATTGATTGGAAATTAATTAGCCTGCCCATATGTTGAGTCAAAATTCTGAACATAGGATATTCTTTCAGTACAAATTACCTTATGCCAACAACTTTTTTAAAATCAGCTTCAAGGGCTCGTACCATATACTTGTGAAAATCAAAAAGTAAACGAAATGCCAAGGTCCACTCTTGATCACAGGCTATGTTCCTCAAACATGGTATGTGTTGCATATGATGAAAACTTTCACTAGTTTAATAGAGCCTTTGACCTGGGACAACTCGCTTGCAAAAAGTTAAATTCTTGCTGACAGCCTTAGAAGCAATCCTTACCAAATATACTAAAAAGGCATTCTTTATTTTGGCTGATGATATTCAAGGCCCTTTCGTTAGAGATCAAGTAGTCAGATGGAGTATACCTATAAGAAAAAATGCTAGAAGCAGTCAGATAGAGTATACCTATAAGAATCAATGATCCAAATATTCCACAATATTTAGGATGGATGTTAATTACCTGACAGGCAATTATAAGGCTCCTAGAAACCATCATCTAACCGATGAGAGGTGAGATATCATTTCGTACCCAGTCTATATCATCATCACGATCCAACATAGAAGAAGTAAACTGAATAGGGATATCGCCATTATCATCCTGCTGATAAGGCTCATCATCTTGTTGGGACTCTATATCGATGACAGGCATGTTGTAATAGTTCCGTGGCTGCGTCTTTACTACAACATGCCATTTGGGATCTTTAATTTGTTTTATATAGAATACCTGCATAGCCTGCGATGCTAATATATATGGTTGGTCACCATATGCAGTGCGTGTAACATTTACGCTTTCCATTCCCATTTTTTGCTTGTATCCGTTTCGACGATTCTCGACATCAAACCATTTGCACTTGAATAACACAACCCGCATACTAGAATAATACACCTCCAAAATTTGTTGAAGGACACCATAAAATGTTTCTGTATTGCTGGTGGCATCATCTCCCTTAACCTGAACACCGTAGTTTTGCGTTTTTCTACACAATTGAGATGCTTCTGTTGAAAATCTATAACCATTTACATTGTAGGTATCATAAATTTTCGCTTCACGATGAGGGCCATTTGCAAGTAATTTGATTTCGTCACTTACGTCTGATTTCTCTACCTGTTTCAGATTATGATTAATTAATATATATCATATAAGTATTAGGAAGCTTATTATAGTTTTAATGAAGTTAATATGAATATTTACCATCTCTTTAAACCATTCAGCAAATTTGTTCATGTCCTCCCGCTCAATGTTATTCACACCAGATCTCGTAATCTCCTCTACGTGCTGACTATAAACATAAAACATAGTGCTCAGGCATTTAGATGAATTAAGCATATTATTTAATGCAGTATGCTAAGTTTTTAAACAAAACTTACTCAATATATGGAAAGAGTTCCATGCAATTCTGTAGCACATAGAAGTGAGCCTGATTTATTTCAGCATTGGTAAGGAAGTACGTGCGGCCTCCTGCTATCGGACGACCGGTGGAGGAAAAAATAGACAAGGTTGCTTCAGGGTGTATCTGACCTCCATCAAAATTCCTTTCTAGCCGATTGAATCGGGTCTCGATACCACTAAGATACCTTGAACAGAATGTTAAACATTCTTCCGCGATATACCCTTCGACAATAGATCCTTCTGGATGAGCCTTATTCCGTACGTATGACTTGAGTGTACGTAAATACCTGATAAATAAATATTTAAATTATTTACGTCCAATATATAACGGTAAAAAAAAAAAACTAACGATGATTGCGTAAATATATAGATTTATTAAATGACTCACCTCTCAATAAAATACATCCATCTGTATTGAACTGGTCCACCAAGCTTAGCCTCTGCTGCTAGATGAATAGGAAGGTGCATCATAATAACGAATAATGCTGGCGGAAATATTCTCTCGAGCTTGCAAAGAGTCAGAGCTATTTGGTTCTCAAGTTTTTCGAGGATGTCTAACCGCAATGCTTTCGAGCATAACTCCTTAAAGAAAATGCAAAGTTCAATTATGGCTTCATATATGTTTTCTGGCATGAGGTCAAGTACTGCAATAGGCATGAGTTGTTGTAATAGCACATGACAATCATGACTCTTTAGACCCGAAACCTTCCGTTCGTCAAAGTTGACAGAACGGGATATGTTTGATGAATAGCCGTCCGGAAATCTTATGTCCATGACAAACTGACAAAAGGCACGTTTCTCCTTTGCATTCATCGTATAGCATGCAACTGGCACTTTATACACATCCTCAGATTTTATTGGGTGCAGATTTTTCCTAACGCCCATATCTTCCAGGTCAAAACGAGCGTTTAAATTATCCTTTGTTTTATCTGCTATGTTCATCAGTGTTCCGAGGATAATTTCACATACATTCTTCTCTATATGCATAACGTCGAGGTTGTGCCGCAACAAATTGCTGCTCCAATATGGCAATTCGAAAAAATTACTTTTTTTCGTCCACCCTAAGTATTTTTCTCTAGATATCCCTTTCCTTTTCTTACCTGGTATTTTTCCGAATGTCACATACGGAAGGTGCTGTAACTGCTGCAATACATCGACACCAAACAACTTTTTCGGTGGAGGTCTTCTATCTGGATTGCCGTCAAATGATTTTTTCAACAAGCGCCACCTATGATTAATTGGTAGGAATCTACGATGACCCAAGTAACATTATTTTCTACTACTTTTTAGTTGTCGTGACGTAGTTTCCTCGTTACATACCGGGCAAGCCATCTTACCCTTGGTGCTCCATCCGGATAGATTACCATATGCTGGGAAGTCATTAATTGTCCACATCAAAGCGGCATGCAATCGAAAGTTGTTCCCAGTGTATGCATCATATGTTTCAATGCCGATTTTCCACATATCCTTCAGCTCCTTAACTAAAGGCTGCATATATGCATCAATTTCATTTCCAGGAGCACGAGGACCAGGAATAATCATAGACAATATAAAATTAGTCTGTTTCATGCACACCCTCGGTGGTAAATTATAAGGAATGAGGACGACCGGCCATGTGCTGTAAGAAACACTCATGTTCCCAAATGGATTCATCCCGTCACTTGCTAGACCAAGTCTAACGTTTCGTGAATCAGAAGCAAACTGCTCAGGAAGTTGATCAAAATTCTTCCATGCCTCTGAGTCTGCTGGATGCCTCATTACACCATCATCAACACGTTGTTCCTGATGCCATCGCATATCTTCAGCTGTCTTTTCTGACATAAATAGTCGTTGTAGTCTCGGTTTCAATGGAAAATAACGTAGGGATTTATCTGCGATTTTTTTACCATTCTCTTTCCATCTGCATTAACCACATGTTGGACAATGGGTCTTTGAGGCATTATCCTTCCAGTACAGTATGCAATCATTTTTGCATGCATCAATTTTAATGTAATCAAGGCCAAGGTCATGGATAATCTTCTGACACTGGTTATAATCAGAAGGCAGTGTGTGACCATCGAGGAGAGCATCGGTAAGCAGTTCAAGCAGCATCTTAAAGGATTTAATGCTCCAACCATTTAGATATTTTATGTGTAGTAGTTTAACGATGAATGACAATGTCGTGAATTTATTACAACCAGGGTATAGCTTCTGAGATGCATTATTAAGAATTCTTGTATACCTATCTGTATCCGCATCAATCCGATCTTCACCATGTACAGCGGGTTCATCGTCCATGTCATCTTCAAATATACTTGGCAATCCTAAGGCAGCATCTATTAACCCATGCATGTCATCTATTTCTGTTTCAGTTTCAGTAGATTTTTGAGGTGGAACATCAGTTTCCTCTGGCATCTTCCATGTTCTATAACCTGGTTCTATACCAAATTGAAATAAATCAGCAATTACATCATCCCGTGATTGATATTGAACAGTTCTGTGGCGTTTACAAGGACAACGAATCATATCCCCAAGTGTTTCTCTACTAAATAGATAGTTGACAAAATGATTGACCCCATTCCTATAATCCGTACTGGCTCTATTACTGTCAACCCAACTCATATCCATAGCGTTAAGGTACATTCAATTAAAATGTAAAGATTAATAACAAATAGAGATAGAACCATGTGCGATACATCAGCTGAAGTTTAAACATGAAAAATAGCAAAAGACAAATTGATGTATACTGCAAAATTACAAGATATGCAACAAGCATCGTCTTATCATTCAATCAAGTCAATTGGACAAGTGGGAAGCAACACTTCGAAGAGTGCAACAGACTTGAGCAAATGATTCCATGCTGAAGCTACGGAAATTATTCTATTGCAAATGAAGATTTGCAATAAAAGCTATTTTAAAAATGCTATTTTGAAAGAAAACAAAATTCTCTTCTTTCTTTTTTAACCAAATAGGTCAGATCGGCATCGAAACTGATCCTGGCCTAATCCAAATCGACTTTAATATGTAATTTAGACTTGAATTTGGCACTAATTCATTGAATTGCGTCCAATTTCAGCCAGAGTTTAAACCTTATGCTTTTTAAAATTTATAATTGCAATGGTTCAAGTTTGGCCTACTACTATCAAACTGATCAGAACTTGATATGCTATAGAGCTGACCCTTTGTTGTAAAATGCAGGCTATAATGTTACAAGTAAAATCAGGGGTCACAACTAAAATAGCAATCCTTGGGTCCGAAAAAATCACAACTAGCAACAAAATATCAATCGTTGGGTTCTAAAAATCACAACTACGAACAAAGACATCCATGAAAACCTAAATCTCAAATTTCTTAACAAGTACCCATTAGGCTAACCCCCCCCCCCCCCCCCCCCCCCCCCCCCCTTTTCAGATTCATAATTAATCTTTCAGGCTTCAAAATTCTTCAAATGAATCGAGAAGTTGATAACCCTTGCATATTACAAATTGAACTGGTGGGGGACCAAGCCGGATACATGGCATGCAGTTTGTTGCTATGTGACATGGTTTTCATACATGGAAGAAATTTGTGCCCTTTTTTTCGGGTTTTTTTCCCCCCTGATGGTGTGAACAATCAATCATCAACCGGATATCGAGCATTTGCTAAAGAAAACCATATACAATGTTTTAAATATTGTTTTCGATGTCGATTTTGGTTTTATTTTAAAATTACCAAAAAAAAATGATCAACAGGATCCTGGGGAGCTTCATCAGCCTTCCTTTTGATCCCACAGGGTAATCTGCATGCTTCACGTAGAACTCGCTTACTGTCCCGATAAAAACCATCCTAACAATAGCACTCAGTAGCTGCGAATTCTTTCAGCTAGAAAGGAACATCAACAAGTATAGATGAATGCTGAATAATGTTAGAGATTATTTATCCCCCCACATTTTAAGATCAAAACAAAATATCATGACAATCAATCCAACAAGAACCCTAGGGTCCTAGGGAGTGTTTGGTATGCGGATTGCTCAGATCTTCTATTTGTTGCCAAAAACAAGTACTTTAGTAACACAAAAAACAATGCTTGGTATGCTGATCAATAGATACTATTCCTAATACCGTTTATGATTAATCAAAGATGAACAAGTTTTAAACATAAATTAAAAGTGCACATAACATAAAATGCCAATACCAAATTTAGTCAATAAAAGTGATTTGATATTCATAGATGCAGCACGATGATCATATAAAATATTGTTATCAATGTAGACAATATGACAATAGCCAAAATAAAAATAAATAAAGCATCAGGGCACAACAAAAAACAGACTTAATGTAGGCTCCAATGAGGGGCTCTCTAAAATCCTTAGCCTCAAGCTACGTATGTTTGCAAGGGACCGATATAATATAATATATGATGCTATAATGACAATCAGGCATAAATTAGGCTTCAAATGGGGAAGATGTGACGAGTAATAGGGAATATGGGAGCTAGAAAGTATTAGATTAGGATTCTACTTAACCTAGACATTGAGATGGACAAAGTATGGAATCTAGGCTATAAGGACAAAAAATTAACGTATGCTTAGATGTAAAAATTGAAGATAACTGACAATATAAAAAAAAACAATGGTTACAAAGCATAAGAAACAAGGGTTAGTTTCTAAAACTATTGCATTAATATATGAAGCAAAAAACTGAGTCATTTGGTGGGCAATCGGGATTTATGCAACCGACACCCACCCCTCATCTTTCTCCTACCAAGTTCATGCAAGAATTTTTTCGGGATTCAAAAATTTAAGAATTTTCTGAACAATTTGGTGGATAATCAGGGTTTAGGGAGGTGAACTCAAAAGAGTGGCCATCGGGCAAGGATTCACAGGTCAAATCTTGTTAATAATCGCTTGTTCTGCTTTTCTGGTACAAAATATTAGAACAAGCAATGGATTTCAAAATTTAACCGATGAATCCTTATGTGATCGCCATGTCCTTACTAACCGATGAATCCTTATGTGAATCCAAAAAATAAAAATAATACTATTTCACACTAATCCAATAGTGTGGAGAAGCTCTACTGTTAGAGAGCACAGGGCTGCAATATTTGCAACAAATTAATGTATCAGGCTTCGACAAAATCAATAGACGACAAAGGATGAAATTAAAGGACTTGAATTGAAACAAAATATAATCTAAAATCCCAACACATGAGGAAAAATATGGAGCTTCATGCATATAGGATCACAACTCCGGAGTTGTGATCCAAATAAGGATCGAGATGTTTAAAGATCTGTCTAACAAAAAAGAAGGAAGCAGAATAATACCTCAAGCGGAAAAATGGGAAAGAGATCGATGGGGCAGGAGAGGGATCGGCAGCGAGAGGGATCAGCAGTACGATCGGCAACCGGAGAGGGTAAGCAGGCCGGAGAGGGTAAGCAGTACGATCGGCAGCCGCAGCCGGTGTTCTAGACCTAGGGCAAAGCTCGAGACAATCGTGCAGGCCTGGGGGAGGATCGCGCGCGCATGCAGAAAGACAAAATTTGCAACAAATTCGCGCGCGCGGGTGGTTAATCCAGATATGGCAACAGATCTTGCAAGATCCGGCTTGCTTGATTTGCGGCAGACTCCATCCTGCCGCCGGTTCCGGCCTCATTTGCGGCAGACTCCAGCTGGCCGCCGAATTCCAACTCCAATTGAGGCGGGACGTACCTGGCCGCCGGAATCCCATCTTCATTTGCGGCGGATCGATGCTGGCCGCCGAATTTAACCTCCAATTGAGGCGGGACGAAGCTTGCCGCTGGAATCCCTCCTTCAGTTGCGGCGGAGAGATGAAGGCCGCCGAAGTCCAGCTCCTTCGAAGCTCGCCGCCGGAATCCCACCCTCAAATGCGGCAGAGACGAGACGGCCGTCGGTACCGCCGCCGCATTTGGGGACTTCTGTTGTAGTGGTTGTTAATAAAGCTACATTGCAATTAGTACTTTGCTCCCAAAACTGTCCCTTTAGAGGTTATTCTAATTAAATCAAGTTGAAAGTTTTTATAACACCCGATTATTTGTATCTAATTATAGGTTATTCTAATTAAATCAAAATTAATAGTTGAGCATTTTTCATTCGGAACTAACAGACTGAATACAATGTACTATTGAGTATAAATTTGGTTACTACAATGAAATCATTGTAGCAGCTACAATGATTTCACCATAGCAGCTACAATGATTTCATTGTTGCAACCGAATTTATACTCTGAAATATTACTGCTACAGTGAAATCACTATTGGGGATTTAATATATTTTGCAATACATGTTAAAAAAATGCACATCAAGTTCTACAGGGGTAATTAGAGGGGCAAAATGGTCATTTAAAAAAATAGAGGGAGGGACTTAATGTACCATGAAACAGTTAGAAGGGTTTATCAAACTACAAGGTTACTTAGAGAGGCCTTCGACTAATAACCCCTTAAAATAACTAAGTATATAATAAGAGAAGCCTTATAATAAGAGAAGGCTTCGGCTAAGAAAACTAAATATATAATAAGAGAAGCCTTCGACTAATAACCCCTTAATGCACTACCACACAATCACTGGTTATAGGTCCAATAGTTGCTTGACACATCACGAGTATCAGCCTAGGGCTGCAAGTAGTGTTGCAGCCATTATTATTGTGCTTCAACTTTGGGGAGATCGATAATTTTGGCAACGCCTATTTCTAGCTAGCTTTCAAAGTATTGGGTCTGGCTATTTACACCACACATATTTCTAGGGTGACACAATTTTCAGGGGTAGTTTTATATTACCAAGGGTAGCACCTGCAATTGTGTTGCCCCCAGTAATGCATGTGTGGTGCAAGTCACCATCTGCCGACACCACCTATGTGGGTTGTTGCCTGTCCACCGACTTGACCTGTGTAGATCACCGCTTGTCCTCCGCTGTCGATCCTATCTAACCCACCACCACCGCCATGTCCTCCTCCTCCTCCTTCCTCGTTCCTGAACCTTCTCCTTCCTCCTCGATCTTTTCCTCCTACACTTGGTTGTTTAAGCTCGGTTCCTTTAATTTACTATGCATTTGGCCATTTTGAGGCCGAGTGCATCTACAACCCATTCGGCCACCGTTGAGCATTTGGTCTCCAATGTCCAAATGAGATATAGATGCACTCGGCCTCGAATGGCTGAGTGCACAGTTT
Organism: Chamaelirium japonicum; assembly: GCA_947650365.1. Taxonomy (NCBI): domain Eukaryota; kingdom Viridiplantae; phylum Streptophyta; class Magnoliopsida; order Liliales; family Melanthiaceae; genus Chamaelirium; species Chamaelirium japonicum. The sequence goes on along the minus strand of OX393549.1, from coordinate 70,210,437 downwards.
AGGAACTCGGCATGTAATGACAGATCGTTGAAAGAGGAAGTAGAAACAAGGAGAAGGAAGAAGGAGGAGGGAGGAGAAGGCGACAATGGATGTAAATGATAGAGGTGGACGACATTAATACCCCTAAATAAATTTTATTATTTACGCAAGTGAAAATATGCAACATTATAAATTGGCTAAATATAAATCAAATGAAATATTACAAAACTGAAAATTTTGACACCTGACAAAGAAATCGGTTAAGTTAAAGGAATTTGAAATATTGTGGACCAAAATGCCCTCCATAGCATTTCAATTTTTCTTTTGTATGCCACCAAACCAGTGCACCACCGAACCTCCGAACTACTGAACCACCGAACTGAACCATCGCTCGCCGCCGCCGAAGCTGCTCGTTGCCGCCAAATCGAACCTAAACCTAACCCTAAACCCAAGATCTATGGGCCATAGGTTGAACCCTAGACCTGGGATCTAAACCGAACCCTAACCGAGTCTCGTACTGCTCGCCGTCGCCGGATCCGGAGTTGCTTGCCACCGATACTTGGGTCGCTGCTGTTTCGCCAAAGCTGCTCGCCGCCGTCGCTCGAGCCGTTGCAGTCTCTCCGGAGCTGCTCGTCGTCATCGCATGTGTGGGGAAAATTTTCATGCTGTCTTGATCAGAGACCTCACACACATAATTCTTGATTGAATGTGGATGGTTTGTTTGTTGTAGAGATAGAGATTAGAGAGTAGAAGGAGAGAGATGACACAAAAAATTATTGTCGAAGTTCGATCTTACGATCTACGCCTCCAGGCGAGAGGTGCCACCTGGTTTACACTATAATGTATGTGAAAGGGGGATTGAGCGTTCTCTCGGCAGGTCGAGAGAAGCTTTTTACAAAATGGGTTGCACGAAGCAACTAGAAGAAAGAGCTCTGGCTCTTGAATCATCTCCTCTCTCGATCAATTCACCAACCCATTTTCTTTATGCTATAGGGGTTTTTTTATAGCTAAAGTATGTGTTGATGTGACAGTGATGACGTAGCAGTACTGAGATGGCGGATCCCGGGCCTCCCCGATGGCCCCTTATTGGGCCGTTGTCCGGACCCAATAAGAGGGGGTTTGATTTGCGGGCCCTTGTAGAGTAGATTCATGGGCCTGTGCTTACCTTATTGGGTCGTTGTATGGGCCCACGTGCGTCTGGTCCGGTCCGATATAATTTTTACAACCACAGCATGCTCAAGAGAGATGCGAGAACCGGCTGATGGCTTTTTGGGATTTTTGAAAAAAAATATATCGTTCGTTGAAATATCGGGATGTCCTACGCCTTCAAGATAACTTCTGTCAAGAACTGATCACCAATTAACCTAAAAATCTAATATAAACTTTACCAATTAATTTGATCTCATGAGTCACTTAAAAATTTAAAAACAGAAAAGTCTAGATGATGGTTTCAAACCAAGACTTTCTGTCGCAGGTAAAGTCTATATAACCAATAGACTATCCAATGTTTTTTGATTGGTAGCAACAGATTCAATAAATAAACACGTTATACTACTCAAAAAAGGTTTGACAGAAAGACCCTTCACTGCCACTATTGCTAAGACATTTCGGGTTCTAACCTCAAAGTAGTTAACCAACTTTAATCAGCCAGTCCTAGTTACAGGGCCGGCCCAATAGTGAGGCAACTTAGGCAACTGCCTAAGGCCCCACTTGTGAAGAAGGCCCCTATTAATTGGGCCTTCATTTATGATTTGGGTCCAAAACACTACTACAGTAACAATTTTGCATGGCCCATGACACCAAAATAAATAATAAAAAAAATTGCACGGCCCCACGTATATATAAATGTCCGTTACACTTATCAAAACTTTTATTGAATTTCGAGACATCAGCTGTCGGCCATGTATAAAACCTGTTACCAAAAAAATAAATCTTACATTTTTTATACATCTCTCTCTCTCTCTCTCTCTCTCTCTCTCTCTCTCTCTCTCTCTCTCTCTCTCTCTCTCTCTCTCTCTAGTTCTCCCTTCTCCATTTGACGCGGCAACACCAACCACCGACCGAACGATGCCATCAGCCCGTCATACCGGGTGACCACCGAGGCACCGACGCCGCCAGCCGCCAGCCATAGGCCCACGCCGTCGTGCCCACAGCTCTCCTCTCTCTCTTGTCTTTGTCCTCGTGCTAACTTAGCCACCGATGACCGGCGACTGGACGACAATCGCTCGACGCTTACGACTGAAAAATTAAGTGGATTAGCCATTTTATCGATTGAAAAAAATATTTCAAAAATGCTTGAATATAAAAGCATCATTAGCAATTTTGCTTCCCAAAAAACTAGAAGAATAAATTTTAAATAATTTTTTCATATATATATATATATATATATATATATATATATATATATATATATATATATATATATATATATATATATATATGTTTTTGTAATAATATTATTTTAAAAAAATTTAAATAAAAAGGTTCTATTTAGAATTTTTGCCTTAGACCTCAGTTTGTATCGAGACGGCCCTGCCTAATTAACAAGTCCATAAACCCCAACTCTTTATATTCCTGATTAGCCTATAAATAGAGTCACATTCTTCACTAATCCTAAGGTTCCCCACAATAAGCCTTTCCCAAGCCAAAGACTCATCGAAGCAGTGTTTTGAAAACCGGACCGGACAACCGGTTTGGACCGGAACCAAAACTTGCTTCGGTTCGGTCTTCGGAAAAACCGGTTTGTATTTTAGCCCAGAATCAAATCTTGCCATTAAAGAATTTAATAAATATCTATTTAAAAAAACATATTTTCATACGGTTCAAACGGTTGAACCACCAGTTTGAACCGATTTGGATTAAACCGAATGCCTTTCGGTTCGCCTTTCGGTCCGGTTTTGAAAACAATGCATCTGAGACCCCACCCACCTAAACGCCCCCCCCCCCCCCCCCCCCCCCCCTCTGCCGGACCACTGTTGGTGCCGCCCACCGGACCACCACCCAACCCCACCGGCGACCTCGGGTCACCGCCTGACACCAGTAAGCTCGGATCCCCACCTAATTTATCAAACCAAAAGCTATTTTATATCTATGGGTTGAACCATATCCTACACTCAATGGGCTGAAGCCCATCCTATACTCATATGGACCAAAGTTTATTTTATATTTAAGTGGGCCGAAGCGCATCATATATTCAAGTGGCCTGAAATCCATTTGACAAGTAGAACGAATCCACTGTTTATTTCTTAGCCGAAACTTATTCAATAGAGCCACTCCCGTGGGCCAAGCCCAAACTGTTAGTTGGCTGAGCCGATCAGACCTAAGCAGTCACTGACCTCATAACTATTTAAGGCAACCTAGAATTCCTACTATGGACAACCTAACATCGTATTTAGATCTATTAAGACAAGGGTGCAAGTTGGAATGGGAATTCTGATTCCGTCCGAAACCGATCCGAAAAATTCCAATTTTGGAACCATATAATTAAATCCGAATTCCGAAATTCTGATTTTTGAAAATTCTGAAAAAAAATTGGCCTAGCAGTCACTGACCTCATAACTATTTCAAAAATTTTGATTTCTGATCCAAAAATTTCAAAAACATCCGATCCAAAAAAATCCAAAAAATTTCGATGTTTAATTCTAACTCGACCTAGATCCATCCGAAGCAGCAGGTATTGTGTATTGTTGGCCTTTGAGCAAAGCCACCAAAACTGTTGCTTTGGACCTCACCTAAGGGTAGGGCACCAGATATATATTTTTTTACTTAAAATGGATCCAACTCAATACCAGCGGACAATAGCCCGACTTCATCATATATAAAACATAAAAATCCTAAATCCTAACCAAATCATATTCTACCGGCTCCATCCTTTGCCCGACCCGACCCAACCAAGACTCATCCAAGGCAGCATGTGCTGTGCAATTCCAAAAATTTCAAAATTCTGCCAAAATTGAAAATTCCAAAAAAATCCAAAAATCTATCAAAATTGGAGAATTCTGAAAATTTTCAAAAATGTAACATTCTGAAATTTTTTGAAATTTTAATAATTCCGAATCGGAATTCGATTTTGAAATTCTGAAATTTTTGAATCGGAATCGGAAACCATTTGGGATTCCAAAATTTTTTGAAAATTTTTTGAACACCTCTATTCCGATCCGATCCATTCGAAAATCCGCCCTAATTAAGACCTTTTCGGTCAAAACTTGGAGTTTCATGTGTGGTCACAGACTCGGGAGAGAGAGATCTTCAACATGTAGAAAGTTTTGACTATATTGAAAATGACCAAAATTTCTTTCTATGATAAAATAGCTATAAAGAATGGAAGACACCTCAAAATTCGATTATGTTCGCAACCTTAGATTTGTTGGGTCAACTTGACCTTAACACTAAGATTTCTGATAAACTACCATTGGGACTAGCCCTTTTGAATAGTTATCATTAGGCCCCTATCTACTAATAAAACCGTACTTTTATCTAAACGAACCCTCAATCGAGTTTCAGTCAGTGTTGAGCATTTTTGTCACTCCCCCCTACAATTCTATAGTCAAATAATAAGAAATATAAGTAAATCATTTATATTCACATAATTTTAACTTTTATTATCTATAATTCACGGAATAATTAAAAACCTCGGGATCCGTAATATCTCGCGAATCAATACTTAAACTAAGGTAGATGAGTCGATCCAAAAGGTTTTCCTTATTCAAATATACTATTAAAAATGTGTATTTTACACTAAATAGATATGTGGGAGAAGCTTGACCATCTAAGCTGTGGGTCTTGCTTGCAGGCCTTGAGTGTGAGGATCATGAACCTACTGAGTCGATGAAATTTCTTGAGACTCATTCTCATAGAGATTTATGGTGTAGACCCTAATCTGGCAGGAATAGAGAAACCAATGGAGTAGGCATCGAAGGAGATGAAGGGAGAGTACCCATTGTATGAACCTTTCTATTAGAATGTCTTTGAGGAGCTTTAAAGGTTCTCTGGAAGAATAACATGCTTGCAATTGCTTACTTGTTGTAATCTAAGTGATGTAAGGCACTTTAAATGAAATAAAATGGTTGTGCTTTCCCGCTCAATCTTGGGCTTGAAAGGGTGTATCAAGATGTTCTCTTTACACCTTAGGATTATACATGTTTTCTGAATCCGTGAAAAATTGGGGCATGAAGGCGCCGATGGAGGACCTGGCAAATCTACTCTTATCCGAGTTGGCCTTTCTTTCAGTAGTTAGGTTGTTGATGTGATTAATAAATTACTTCAGAATTGGCCAGAAACAGGAAGGGATGTGATTTTTTGTTTTTATTTCATCTTTTGCAAAATAAGGTTGCTCTTAGGTTATATAATCTTAAAGCATATAACCAATAAGATAGGCATGTATATACCTTAACATGTTTTTAGGTTTTGTGGCAGGCTGCTCTGTTGCAAATTAAGCTCACAGTGGTCACAATCTTAGAGGGTTGATGTATTCACTAGAAAATTCTTTCAATATTATGTGGAGTCTTTTGAATTGATTTTTATTTTTTTTTGGTTTCAAAGGGGTTTGAGCTGGACCCTACAAGAGGCCACCGGGCCTACCACGAAGTCACCACCACCGCCACAAAAGGGACCCACCTGGCCCACAAAGAAGGCGCCACACATGAACACACCAGCAAGCACCATGAGGTGAAGAAGCCGCAACACTGCACGAAGAGTGCCCAATGTGGGGATCAGACTTGGGGGAATGCCCACATAAAACAGTACCACTACCAACTGCTCTAAGCTTTATAGTTCAGGAGATTTTCGCCATCCAGGTCAAGAGCAGGGCCTCGAGTAAAATTTTACATTTTTGGAGAGAGATACTGAAGGTGCGGGAACTCTACAGGCGAGGCAACAATATTACATTGGGGGACGATCACCGTAGCAGCTGCTGGAACTCCTATTTTCGAATCTCTTCTCCATGGCTCCCAACCGAGGGGGCTCAGTCTTGTCTCAAGCACGCCTATCAGGGAATGGTTGTCTCTGGAATGTGCGGCTAACCATGCCCCTCTCTCCGGAGAGGTTACAGGAGCTGGGAGATTTGAGGCAAATACTCTCGGCAACGATCTTTCACCCAGCCGCAGATAGAGTCAAGTAGAGATGGCACACTTCTAGGGTTTTGGCACACTTCTGGGGTTTTCCCTATCAATTCTTTTTCCAAAATCTTGTGTTAGAGAGTAAAAGCTTCTTACCATCGAGAGCGGTCTGGAAGACTAAGGCAACAATGAAAATCAAGATCTTCTCCCTTTTGGCTGCAAAGAACAAGATTCTCACCAAAACTAACCTGCTGAATTCTAGAGAAGGAACATGAATGTTATGTAGTTTATGTGCACCTTTCGCCACACTGAAGAAGAGAGTGCCTCCCACCTTTTTCTCAGTTTCCCTTTATCAAAGAGAGTGTAGGACCATTTAGAGAGTAAATGGGATATAGCATCCCACCCAAGAAGTTTGAAGGCCCTATGGTCTACTTGGAGAAGGAGGAGGGTTGGGAAATAAATTAGAGCCTTGTGGAACATCTTGGCAATGGCTATGTTTTGGGTAATCTAGCTCAAGAGGAACAATTGCATTTTCAATAACCAAGCAGTAGAAGATGAGGAACTTCGGAGATCCATTGTTTTGATCTTCAATTTGTGGATCATCACTTGGGTAGAGCTTTTCAGTGTAGAAGCATGTGACCTTTGTATTCGTGTTGTAACCGAATCTTTCATAAATATAACTGGTCGAGGGCTGCCTAACCCTCCACCCTCTTAGAGGGGTTCTAAAAAAAAACTAATATAAGCAGCGATGATGAATTGGAGCTTTGATCATCAATAGTTGATCCCATCAGAAATAATAAAACTTTGAATGATGGATGGTGGTGGATGATGGTGCTACATAAGAAGTTGTTTCTTAGAAATTGATTATTTTTTTTGCTGGCCCGACTAGGTGGTCATAAGACAGGGTGCTAGAGCAAAGTATCAAAGAGGTCCGGAGATTGAAATGGGGAGGCAGCATGTGCTATTTATATGGCTGTAAAAAAAGTCCACCGGTCCGAACCTGGCCCGGCTCGGCTTGGTCAACAGCCCGAACCCTAACCGGCCCGAAAACACCATGGCGGCCAAGCCCGCCCCGAAAGAAAGCCATAAAGCCCGACCTGAGAGCCCGATCCGAATATATATATATATATATATATATATATATATATATATATATATATATATATATATATATATATATATATATATATATATATATATATATATATATATATATATATATATATATATATATATATATATATATATATATATATATATATATATATATATATATATATATATATGTTGGGAAAAACTCTGTTTATTATTCACCAAAGCCCCTATATATAGGCATAATATGCCATAGGGATAGAGACGGGGTAAATCTCTAAATCCTTTGAATCCGGGGGTCTTTATCCGGTGGGCATCCATATCCGATGCAACCACCGTTTCATAACACTCCCCCTTGGATGCCCACTTTTCAAAACATTGCCTCGTTAAAACCTTACTAAGGAAAACCCAATGGGACAAAACCTTTAGTGAAGGAAAAAGAGTACAACGCGTTCTTCAGGAACGTAGTTCTTCAGGAACATAGTTCTTCAGGAACAGATTCGTTTGGAATCTCAGATTCTTCTGGAATCTTAGTGGGTGCGACTTACACTGCCTCATTAAAACCTTTTGATGGGAAAACCCTGTGGGAAAAAACCTCATCGCAGGAAAAAGAGTACAATGCGCAAAAGACATTCTTCAGGATGTCTCCATCTGCATCTGCAGGATGCTCCCCCTCATCTTTATCCTACATTCTATTACAAGCATTGCTTACATCAATCTTCAAAAGAAAAATACTCCCTCCCCCTAATACATTTAAGATGCTACTTCCCACCCTGTTAATACATCAATTTAAAATAAAATTCACATGCTCTGTTGGTGAAGTCTCCTCATGCCAATCTGATGCACCAACTTCTGAATTGTAGACTTTGGAAGCGCCTTGGTTAAGAGATCTGTCAGGTTCTCAGTTGACTTCTCCTGCTTTATAATAGTCTCTTCATTCTCTTGAAGTTCATGGGTGCAGAAGAATTTCGGGGAGAGTCGCCTTTGATGAAGCCACTTTGAATTTGATCTAGGCATGCTGCATTACTTTTTAAGAAACACATAACATATTTGTGATCTCCCTTTATGGGGATCAGATAAATAATCTGATTCTGCATATCCAATTGGGTTAGTCCTTTTACATGAATAGTATAAACCAATGTCAAATGTCCCCTTTAGCTATCTAAATATGTGTGCTTTATACCATTCCAATATCTATGTGTAGATGCAGAAATATATCTAACAAGTAGATTAACAGAAAATGGAATATCAGATCTAGTGCATTGAGATAAATAAATAATTGCATCTATTGCACTTTAAATAGGGTACTTCAGGACCCAGGGTACTTTAGGACCCAGGACGTCTTCATTTCCTTTTCTAGGCCTGTATAGGTCTTTGTTAACATCTAAAGACCTTACATATGGATAACACTTATCCGTATTAAATCTCTTCAGGAGATTTTCAGTATATTTTGTTTGATGGACTAAGGTTCCATCCTTATTGCGTTCGATCTGCAGGCCGAGGCAAAATTTGACTCATCCAGGTCTTTCATTTCAAACTCCTTTTAAGATAGCCAGCAGTCTTCTCAATCTCTTCGGGAGATCCTAGTAGATTTATATCATCTACATTTACTGCTGCTTTTGCAAATCCATTCTGGGATTTCTTAATAAATACGTATGGGCATATAATATCATTTTTATAGCCTTTCCTAGACAGATATTTACTGAGCCGATTGTACCACAATCTTCTGGATTGTTTCAGACCGTACAATGCTCATTTTAATCTAATTGAATGCGTATTTCTAGATTTGGAGTTTGGTAAATCAAATCCTTCAGGGATTTTTATATATATTTCACTGTCTAGGTTACCGTATAGGTAAATCAAATCCTTCAGGGATTTTACATGGTTCAGTATCATTATCATCACCCTTCATTATCTCATTTGTCGTAGTATATAAAAATATATCATCAACGACTATTTCTTTTCTATTCCATATTTCCCCTGAGTATGTGTAGAACACAGATATCTCATCATTGTTGGGTACCGGTACCTCTTTCCCAGTCTCTTCTAGGATCTGGGGCATAACCTCTTCCGGAGTGATATGCTTTAATTTGGGGAAATTAGATTTTTGATTCATGACATCTTCCGGACCGTCATGAATCCTCTCTTCAGGAGAGTTTATATTAAGAACAGCTTCTTCAGGAGCTGTATGGTGTGATATGCTATTTAATCTCCTCTTCCAGGGAGCTAAATCTTTGGAACCTATAGGTCTGCCACGCTTCTGGCGTGTGTCAGACTCATTTACTGCCATTCTCCTAACGTCATGCTTACATTGGGGAGTCCTGGGGTCTAGATGAGACAGAATGGAAGAATTCCACGATAATTCACATCGTTCCTTCTTGGACAGGACGTTTATTATCTTTCTTATCTCCCCCTAACGACGGGAAGACTGTCTCATCAATGTGACAATCCGCAAATCTTGCGGTAAAAATATCACATGTTAAGGGTTCTAAATATTTGATAATGTGCTAAGGAATGACCACAAAAGTTTTCTACGATTGTTTTTATCATTATTGTCCTAGGATATCCTAGATGATCATGCCAGATATTAAAAATTATAGGATTATGGAGCTCCTGGCTCACTATTTGTCTTGGATTAGTACTGAGCTGTTAGCTCATGTTTTCATGTGACTCAACAATCCCAATGTGGGTGACGTATATCCCTAAGGATAGATTGGAGAATTTTTCTAGAGTAAACTTCTGGTTTCCAACACTAGAGGTTATACATAAGAATTCATTATTCCCCTCGCTCAGAGTTTCTATGTGATACCCATTTATTCTTATATCTTTGAAACTGAGTAAGTTTCTTTTAGAGTTACTAGAGTATATGGCAGATTGTATAAAGATATGGGTTCCATTAAGTAACACAGGTGTGCTCTACCGGAGCCTTCTATTATCCGAGCGAGGTCAGCTATAGTCTATATACATGTCTCCCTTAGATTCTATAAGAAATGAGAAATATTTAATAAGAGAGATCTAAAAGATATCAAGAAACCGAATTATCAACTATAATAAAGCAAACAACTGTTCTTATAAAAATAAATGATATGACAGTCTAACAAGCAAATGAAATATTAACTACTAGAAATCAAACAGTTATTCTAATAAACGATAGTAGTTTATCACTCAAAATATCATGTCCCCCCTAGTTGTCGTTGAAGAAATCAGAAGTTGTGAGCTTGGTTTTTCCTTGCATCTCATTGAGTTCATCTTCAAGGAGGTCATCATTATCGAGGTCAAACACTGCATTACCCTCAGCTTTCTGTGATGCTTGAAAGTTTGCCACCTCTTCTTTAGATGTACGACAGTTGCGAGACCAATGGCCTTCACGCCCACACTTGAAACAAGTGTCTGTAGGCCACTTATTAGAAAGAGAGTCTTCCGTCACTTGTTCTGCGTGCCAGGGCTTGTTACTCTGTTTCTTGAAATTTGTATTTTGCTGCGGATTGAGTCCACCTCTGCTGGGGTGGCCACGCCTGCCTCTACCTCGGTAGCCTCCTCTGTTGGGGTTGCCACCTCTGTCGCCCCTGCCACTTCTGCCAGAGTGGTTATGGCGACCACCTCTTCCAAACCTTCCTCTGCCTCTACCTCTGTGGTATCCTTCATTGGCATGCGCTTCAGGGAACGCCAATGCTCCAGTTGGTCTGGAGTTGTGATTCTTCATAAGAACTTTATTGTTCTCCTCTGCAACTAAGAGTACCGAAATCAGATCTGATATTTTCTGGAAGTTTCGCTCCCGATATTGTTGTTGCAGTAGGACGTTCGTTGCATGGAAGGTGGATAGAGTCTTATCGATCATCTGTCCTTGGGTAACTGGCTCTCCACATAGCTCAAGTCGGGACACGATGTTAAACATTGCAGAATTATATTCTGCGACCGATTTAAAATCTTGGTAGCGCAGGTTTATCCATTCATTCCTCGCTGCTGGAAGGATGACAGCCCTTTGATGATCATATCTATCCCGTAGGGATTCCCACAGAACTAAGGGGTCTTCAACGGTTAAATATTCGTTCTTCAGGTCTACATGTAGGTGACGACGCAGAAAGATTGTCGCTTTAGCCTTGTCTTCAGGACTAAGGCTTTCCGTGCCTGTAGGCTGTATAATCGCCTTACCCAACTTGATTGATTGTAGATGGAGCTTAGCATCTAGCCTCCATGCTAAGTAATTATTGCCGTTAACATCAAGTGCGACGAACTCCAACTTTGTAAGGTTTGACATCTGGGGACGGGATAGGAGCCTAGTTAATTGATAGATTAAAGACTATCGGATTCTATGAACATCGAAATCCTAACCGTTATGGAACTACTAGTTAAGATGTATTCATAGCCACATTGTACTGTCTCGGCTGACAAGGGCCGAGCTCACACACAGGCTATGGATGAGGTTAACGATTATCATTTTAACTAGTCAACATATGTCCATAAACAAATAATATTCGGTATTGGCACTGACAATAGTGAAAATCATTTTATCTAACAATGATAAAATTAATACACACTACGAGATATAAGATATCTATCTTAATCATAGTCATATATTCATGTATGCACGCATATTCATATATTCATTAATTACTATGATTATCATATTCATCACATGTGCATATAGAGATATATTATAGAAAACAATTTGACATATCATGTACAAAGCCTATTAATACTGGGTATTAATAGGGTCCTTTTAGAAACCACTTGCCAAGGTAGAGCGGGTTCTATAGAATCGTCATGCGCCTTGTCAAGCTTTTCTAAAAGGTTCTAATTGCCTAAAGTACATCTAATGAAGAAAATAACATCTTATGCACATGGAATATGTAAGAAAATAAAAGATATAAGTACATCGTAAAGTCTGTTATAATTAAGGACAATTTTGTCCTTATTTGTAAAACAGATATTGCATATTGGTCCCTTAGGGGCTAAACAGTTAAATACATAAATAATATGTATAAAATAACAAATTCTGACCATACCGATGCGTCCGGAATGGTTCGGATACCCAAGATCTATATATGGATCGAATGGTTTGGATATAGATCGGACTTACAAAACAGAATTGAAATTAACGGTGTATATCAAATCAGTCAATCATATGTATGTGAGTGCATATAAGAATGGACGGGTCGGGTCTGTCTATGCAGTCGGGTCGGGTCTGCTGCATAACAGTCGGGTCAGATTTGTATATACAGTCGGGTCTGCATTAAGTATATCGGGTCGGGTCGATCGGGTTTAATAAAACCCAGGATGAACACTGTTCATCTTCTCCAAACGAGAAAAGAGAAAAGAAAAAAAAAACGCAGAAACCCTAAAAGCTCGTCGTGCCGCTCGCGCGTCGTCCGCCGCCGCTCGCACAGCCCACACCCGGCCTCGCGCAGCTTTCCGCCTCCGTTCGCGCAGCCCGCAGCCGCCGCTCGCGTACCCGATGGGTTCGCCGGAAAACCCACCGTCAGACGCCGCTCGGACCCCAACGGGTTTGCCCGGAGGCCGCCGTCGGACGCCGCCTGGAGCCTGTCGCCACTGTCGTGCGCGGCCAATATTGCCGTGCGGGGTTGGTCTGAGGTGGGCTGTGGGTTTCGAGATGAGTCGGCGGGATCACCGGCTGGGTTGCCGGACGACCTGGGCACGGTCGGAGGGGTCTCCGACTGACTGTGATGTGGTACGGCGGACAAGAGAGGTCTCGAAGCATACCTTGTTCACGTGATCGAAGCCGGAGTAGGGGAGGACGAGAGCCGGAGTTCTCACGAGACGGGATCTCTCTCTCTACGATGGGGCGATGGGGATGGCCGGGATCCGATCTCTCTTCTTCTCTCCCTCTCTCTCTCCGATCTCTTCCCTCTCTCGTCGTGCCGAGCACGGGCTCGGGGGTAGTTCGTGCTGATAACGTGTTGGGAAAAACTCTGTTTATTATTCACCAAAGCCCCTATATATAGGCATAATATGCCATAGGGATAGAGACGGGGTAAATCTCTAAATCCCTTGAATCCGGGGGTCTTTATCCGGTGGGCATCCATATCCGATGCAACCACCGTTTCATAACAATATATATATATATATATATATATATATATATATATATATATATATATATATATATATATATATATATATATATATATATGTATACTTCTAATTAATGAAATATAGTACATTGGTGTCATTGTTTGTTAAAGCCTATGAGGGTTAGAGTTCAAACCCGTTCCCACGTATGAGAGCATCTCCAACAAGCTCCTTTGGATTTCTTCCTTCCTTATTTTACCAAAAGAAATAGAGAAAGCAGTCAAAAGGGGATCCAACAGGCTCCGCCAAATTTCCCTACTCTTCTTCCTAAGGTGGGCAAGAAAAGTAGGGAATGCCAAGAATAGTGGACCCCATTTTGCATTGAATGGAGTTCTATTGACTTTCTTACTTTCCAGAATAGCCCTGGTAAAGATTATTTTCATGGGTCTTGATTTGATCATTTTACACAAAAACAGGGAGAGATTGAGGAGCCCGTTGGAGTGCTCTTCCATTCCCAGCCTACGTGGCAGATGTAAGCTTTGATGAATAGGGAAAAATCATAGGAACCCGTTGGAGATGCTCTGAACCTGTGTAGAATGTTTTGTATTATGCACAAATTTTAGCCTAAACCGGGCCGAGGCCCGACAGGCCAATACGGGCTTCGCATCTCTAGGCTCGGCCCAGCCTAGCCAGAGGTATTGTAGGCCCGGCCCAACCGTTTTACACCCCCTAGCTTTTTATTAATTTCATAATCCAGTGAACATGGCATCTAACGGTTAATATTTGTACAAAGTGCTGCTATTTATAAACTGTATGGTCCTTTTTGCTATACTTAGGCCGCGTTTGGTAGCCGAAAAATTTCATTAAATGAAAGGAAAGTCTTTCCCCTCAGGAGGGGAAAGTCTTTCCTCCCACTCCTGGGAGGAAAGAGAATCCCCTCACTTTCCCCCCGATTACACTAACATGGGGATACTTTAGGTATAAAAGTATTCTGATTCATGTTCACTTTCCCGGCTACCAAACACATCTAACATCACTTAAGGGGGGGAATTCTCTCCCTTTCCCATCACTTTCCGACTACCAAACGCGGCCTTAGGGTGTTTGGCAACTCTTATCTATTTGAAAAAGTGGCTACTTCAAATAGAGGAGTTTAACTATTTGAAAAATATGTCTGTTTGAAATAGAGGTGATAATTCTAACCTTGTTTGGTAACTCTATTTGAAACAGAGTCTGTTTTAAATAGAGCATTTGGTAACAACTTCTTATTGCATCTATTTCAGGAGCAGTTTGTGTCTTTTTTATTTAAGATAGAATTACACCCCTTTTGAAACCGTAAAAAAACCCATTTGACACAGTTTCAAAAACACCGAAACCCATTCTCACATATTCAAAAACCCAATAAAAAATTTCATACATGAAGACCCCATTTCCACCCATTCATCCAAAGATTCAAATACACCCCCAAAAAACCTAAATACCCATTCGAATAGATTCGAAAACCCAAAAAAAAAACCAATACAAATTCACAAACCCCAAAAACCCATTTCAAAACCCCCCCAAAAAAAAACCATTTCGAACACCCATTTCATACAAATTCAAAACCCCCAAAAACCCATTTCGAAAACCCCCAAAAAGTCCCATTTCCACCAATTCATCCAAATATTCAAATACACCCACAAGAAACCCCAATACCCATTCGAAGATTCGAATACCCCCCAAAAAAACCTCAATACAGATTCACACTGATTCAAAAACCCATTTCAAATACCCCAAAAAAACCCATTTCGAACACCCATTTCATACAGATTCAAAAACGCCCAAAAAAATTCCAAAACCCATTGCCACATATCCAAAAAAATCTAACCTAAGAGACGATCTCCAACTCTATTCCGGCAAAGATCTCTACAAGATCAGATTTTTAGGCAATCGGTGCGACGAAGGGGAGCGATGGACAACCCAAGGGATCATGAGGTTTTTTTTGGATTGACAGTTGTAATATGTGTAAATGGACAAGGATAGTTTCTATTCAAAAAACCTCTATCCGAATTAGAGAAAATCTTTCTGTTTCAAAAATCTCATTTCTACTCCTTTTCCAAATAGATGTTTGGGCTCTTAACCTCTATTTCGGGTAGAGGCCATCGGACCATTACCAAACGCTCTAATTGATCCGTGCCTCTTATTCGAGTAGAGGTTAAGCACTTAAGAGGCATGAAATAGAGTTGCCAAACGGGCCCTTAATTCTTCTTCTTTCTATCTATGAGGCAAAATCATTTTATGTACAATGAAGTTCATGTCGGCTTAGCTACACCCCCCCTCCCCCTGTAGAAGGGGACCTGTGGTTCCCCGGGCCCGGGGAGCTTCGGTAAAGTGCAGTATCAGAGTGAATCGCCGACTTGGGGCGCCCCAGCTTGTTCCGACAATGGCGGAGCCCACTCTCCTTTGGTTCCATAGTCAGCATTTTCTTCTGGGCGTGCCGAGCCTGCTTAGCTTCCTTCTGACTGTTATCCTCGTCCCTCTCAACCTCCACCGTCGCCATGTAGAAAAGGGGGCCGGTGGGTGCGTCCCCCAACTCCTGAAGTGGTTCCAATGTCTCGACCACGGCCCTCATCTGAGGCCTGGATTTCGGATACTGGCTCAGGCACTGGTGAGCCACCGCTGCCGCCTTTTGGGCGCCCTTGGTTGAGTACTGGCCGTCAAGGCTGGGGTCCATGATGCTGCTTAGCTTCTCCCTATTCTTCAAACAAGGCCTCGCCCACTCGACCATGTCTTGTTGCCTGCTCGGTCGGGTTTTGTCGATCGATCTTTTTCCGGTCAGTAGCTCCAGCAAGACGACCCCGAAGCTATAGACGTCGCTCTTCGCAGTTAGATGGCCTGGATCGATGGAAGAAATTGTTCTTAGCTCCTTTCAAACTGTTCGATCAACGAAGAAATCCCGAGGATGTCGAAGAAAGCTGTGATTAGAGCCTTACCTGTCAGGACATAGTCCGGTGCGGCGTAGCCATGTGTGCCCATGACTCGTGTGGAGACATGCGATTCATCTCCTTCGGGACCCTCCTTTGCAAGCCCGAAATCAGAGAGCTTTGCATTGTAGTCCTGAGATTATTAAAGGGGAGAATTCATGAAGATTGAGCACTTAAGTTGGCCAATGAAGCTCGTGAACAAGATGCGATTGAAGGAAATGATCCTGTTATGGGGTTCACAGTTCTAAGTTTAGCCTAGTTTCGGATTAACGGGACTAAGGTTAGCTTAAATGGAGGTAATTATTCACGGGATTATGGAATTTAATAAATAGCAATGACATGCTTTCCTCCCATGATATCTAGATCTCTTTGAGTCCTTGCTCTTGCACCATGTCCTCTAACCGTCTGGCCGGTTCAGCAAGAACAAAGAGGGGACTTAGACAAAAGTCCTTTTAAGAAAATCTAATTTAAATTAGGGATAAACAACATTTCGGTTTTGCATCAGGTCCCTCCCCAAAATACCCTATTACAGCAAGCTCCCCTAACGATATGTTTGACTTTTTCAAACCATTCAAATGACAAAAAAACCATCCCTATTGTACGATATCATGTGGATCTTACTACAATGATTTTACTATAGCCAAAATTTAGCGAGATGTATAATTTTTTGCTACATTGATTTCATTGTAGCAAAGAACAACAATATGTAACCGAAAGAGTAACAATAGTGTAGTATGCGCAGATTGTTACTCTTTTTTGAAGAATCGTTGTAACAATGTTCACTCTTTTTTTGTAGATTGTTACTCTTTGTTATAGTGAAATCACTGTAGCAAGATTTTTTCAAAAAATATTTGCTACAATGAATTCACTATAGCAAAAGTAGCCATTGCTACAGTGCTTTGTTTCATTGCATTGGATTCTACATACTTTCTTGTACAGTCACATGTAGGGGTAAAATGGATAGAGAAAATACATTGGTTGCAGAGGGGCTTTTTACACAACCAAAATGTTATTTGTCCTTTAGTTACCATTGTATCTGCTGCAAGGACCTTAGCCATATTACCCAAAAAAAAATCTCTAATTAAAAAAACATCCATCACTTTTATTGGTGATTATTAAAAGTCAAGACGCCTGAGTTGACCAATTCAAGGTGATCCATGTCAACCTTGCGAAGTCAGCAATCGGATGCTTTCATATAGCAACAATTTAGTAGACCCAATTTCTCAAAAACAAACAATTTAATTAGTAGACCCAAACTTATAAGCCCTTGCCACTTGCTATTTTAAGTAGGATGAAACTTTTCAATGGAATTGTATGTAAATGGTGGAGATTTTACCGAGTCTAACAATATGTTCGAAGCTTTGAAATCACGGTAGATCACCGGCATCTCGGCTTCATGAAGGAAAGCAAGGCCCTTGGCGGCCCCTACGGCAATCTTCAATCTCGTCGACCATGGCAATGGAGCAAGAAGCCCTGCGCACGTACATGGCCAACATCTAGTACTAAGCTTTTATTTGCAACGTAAACACTTTGGGATCAAAGAAATCTTGAATTTTATTTCCATAACCCTAACTAAATTCTGTATCAGAGAGAATTTCAGACCAGAACTAGCTAGTTCACTCTTAAATAGATGGTTCTCCAAGCTTCCGCAATCCATGAATTCGTACACGAGCAGCCTGTGCTCGTCTTCGTAGCAATAACCGATCAGTTTCACGAGATGTTGATGCTGCAATTGCCCGAGAAAGATAACCTCAGCCTGCGAAAAGAACCATGAACGTACTTCAGCATTTCAAGAATCAAGATCTTAGCCTTCAGTAGAAGAAAGGGGTTGTGAATTGTGATTGTACTCACCAGCCATTCATTGTGTCCCTGCAGCCCTTCCAAGTCCAGGCGCTTCACCGCGACAATCTGGGCCTTGAGCCCTGGCCACAGAGTGCCGTCGATGAACCCCTTGTGCACGGGACCGAACCCGCCCTCCCCGATGAAATTACTCGTAGAGAAATTGCCTGTCACGGCTTTGAGCTCCGCGAGAGTGAAGACATGAAGGTTGGATCCGGCGAGAGTTAACGAAAGGTTCTCAGGGGACATTGGATACGCGGAGTTGCTGACATTGGAGAGCGACAACCTTCTAGGGGAGTTTGGCTTCACGTCGCGACCGGCGGAACTTGGCGATGGTTTCCGGTCATCATCGATCCTTCCACAGCAGTCCATGAGGAGAGACCTCCATGATAGCTTCGGCATGTCAGCGAAAACTTCGGAGCTACCGATCGATCACAGATTGATGAAATCTTGATCCCCCTTTAATCTAAGTGTGGAAGCAATCACTTTGGTGATGTGAATGTGCATCCATGGCTGCGGCTTCAAAGACTTCTGATGAGTCGACGGGAAACACGAGATGGCCGGTGGTGGTACGTGGAGATGGCTTTATGGGGAGCTTGTATAGGCAGTGGAGACGACCAAGCCAATTGTTCAAAAACTCAACGACTAGGCTTCCAACTTCCAAGTATAAGGGTTGTTTCTTCATCGCGTTGAAGGAAATTATCTTTGTTGCCTTGACTTTTTCAATGCCAAAAGGAACCGTTGGAGAATTTTCATTCAATGATGACGATGGTGAATGATATTCTTCAATTTGGTGTGTAAGCCAAGGAAGGGAGGGAGAGAGCTTGAAGGGGAATTGGGGGGAGGTCACCACCTAAAACTAAAAGGTTCACCATAGTGAACCGTTAGATTCTGTCGATCGGACGATCAAATCAGATTTTCATGATTAGCTTAATTTCATTAGATCAGATGGGTCAAATCCAATCCACTTCCCTCGATTAAGGTAGTGCTGCCATAACCAGTTTCATAGGCCGAACGGTCCAAATCCATTTTCCTTCTTTTTTTTTCTTCTCCGCAGCATCCATTTTTGCGGAAGGACAAAAATATCGGCGTTCGATTCATACAATGAATTTGGGTGGAAAATGAGCATGTCATCTTTTTTTCTTTTACTTTTGATTCAGCATGGGAATAAGGTGTGAACTCTTGCATAAATTCCTACTATGTCTTTTCCTTTCCTTTTCGTTTCCATTTTTCAAATCTGCATAATATCAGCGCAGCCCTAGATCGTGGCTAGAGAAGGTGAGAAAACCAAACACTTGATCGGAGTTGAAGATTGACGCAGAGGTCAACCGGAACCCTAATTGTCCAACAGTCGGAACCAGCGTAGCAAAATGGGGTAATACAACGAGACACAAGGACACGTTTGAAAGAAAAGTATGTGCCATATCGGGTTCTTGGGTAAGCAGACCATTTTCCCCCAATATTGGGAGGAATTCTAAACTTCCCTCATAGCCCTTCAATCCGGAATTAGACTCCCACTGGCATCCAATTCCTCCCATTTTCACGAACCAGATAAAGAAAATCTCTTCATCCTTTTCTAAATCCGTGAAATTTGAGCCAATTCCACGAATTAAACATGTTCTTAATTGACTCAGATTCTATGTCGGATGGTTGAAATTAATTTTCACAGTTGATCGGATTGGTTATATATTATAATATAGATTAATGAGGGTGATATTAGGAAGAAAAATTACTTTTTTTTTTGTCTAAATGAGCTAAGACGTCAATAGAGCACCGGCACAAGATAGATCAGGGATCGAAACTTACCACAAAAACAAGAAAATAACCCCGATTTTAGATAACCATGTACCATTTATTCGAACCCTTGACCAATGGCCACAGGTTGCATGTCTTACCAACTGAGCTGTCACTTGGAGACAACGAAAACAATAGAAATTTGGTATGATTGTGTGTTTTCATTGTATACCTGAAATTTTCTGAGCCATATAATTAGAGGAAGACAAGGCCAAATATGGACAGAATGAGAGAGAGATGGGCTTTCTAGAACTTTGCCCATTTCTTTTGTGGACAAATAGACTTTAAGATCTCAGGTGGAAAATGAAAGGCGAATGCTTGCTGGATCAGATTGATAGAAGACTTTCGGAGATCGAGAGAAAAAGATAAGAAGATCACAGTTCTGCTCCACCGACGAATGCCGTGTTTCGCGTTGAGCAGAGCAATGCCACCGACTGACTTCTACACGTCTCTATCTTATCAAGAGGTACTGGTGGACTTTTTTTTTTTTTTTTTTTGAAGATGACATATTTATCCTCGTTACAGCCTCATCTGTAGATGTTACTGAGTCAAAAGGACTATGGTTCGAAACCTGCAAACTACAGGAGTGCAAAGTTTTTTTCCCTCATTAGATACTGTGGACGCGGAAAAAAGCGCGGGTCGTCTTTATTGCGAATCACACGAGATTACAATTGTGGCCGGGACCCGGGTTGCTCGGGTGTAGCGAGTCCGGGTTGCGGCGAGTTTTGATCAGGGGATTGTGGGAAAGATCTTCTGGGGGATCCCTTTGATCCGCGTCTCCACGTGGTGTTCGTGCGAGAGCGCTGAAGGGGCTGCCCAGGACAGGGGTTTTACAGGGAGAGGGTTTTGGAGAGGCTAAGGAATGTCCACCGTTGCTTTGTCCCTTCCGTGCTTCGCGCTTTCTCGGCTAGGGGGTTTTTGGCTTCGTTCCTCGGTCTTCGCGTCTTCCTCGTTCCTTGCTTGACCTCAGCGTCCTTGATCGTCGGTTCGCGGCGTCGATCTAGCTTTTGGCGTTGGCTTTGGCTTTGGCTTTTTGGCTTTGGCTTTGCTCCGGCGTGGCTCTGGCTTTTGCTTTGCTTCGGCGCTTGCACTTGGACGTAGCTGGGAGAGACTTGCGATGCTTTCGTTCTTCCGGACTTCGCGTCGTATCGGCTAGAACGTGCTGTGCTTTTGCTCGTGGCCGGCGTAGTCGCTTGGCTTTGGCACTTGCGTTGCTTTGGCGCGGGCTTTACTGGGGCTTTGCTTTGGCTTCTTGCGTTGGCTTTAGCTTTGGCGTCAACTCGATCTTCTTCTTCGAACGACGTGGGCTACTTCTCCGGTGCTTCGACGGTTTACGTATCGACTGGACTTCTCTTCTTCTCCGGGCTTCTTTGGCGTGATCGGAGTCGAAGAATGCTTTCGAAGATGGTGGGGGTAGCACCGATCTCCGTGCGACGGTTGTGGCGTCGGCTTTTGTTGATGAAGACGACGAGGGTAGCGACGGTCTCCGTGCGACGATTGTAGCGTCGACTTTTGTTGATGAAGACGACGGGGTAGCGACGCTTCAGACGATCTGCTCCAGGCTTTCTTCTTCGTGGATGGGGCAGGCGTTAGTCGAAGACGACGGGGTGATGACGCTTCGCTTCTCTCCTCCGGGCTTTGGGGCTTGATCGGGATCGAGGATTTGTTGGAGCCGACGGGGTAGTGCCGCTCCTCTTCTTCTCCGGGCTTTTGGGCTTGATCGGAGTCGAAGCTTGTTGGAGACGACGGGGTAGTGCCGCTCCTCTTCTTCTCCGGGCTTTTGGGCTTGATCGGAGTCGAAGCTTGTTGGAGACGACGGGGTAGTGCCGCTCCTCTTCTTCTCCGGGCTTTTGGGCTTGATCGGAGTCGAAGCTTGTTGGAGACGACGGGGTAGTGCCGCTCCTCTTCTTCTCCGGGCTTTTGGGCTTGATCGGAGTCGAAGCTTGTTGGAGCCGACGGGGTAGTGCCGCTCCTCTTCTTCTCCGGGCTTTTGGGCTTGATCGGAGTCGAAGCTTGTTGGAGACGACGGGGTAGTGCCGCTCCTCTTCTTCTCCGGGCTTTTGGGCTTGATCGGAGTCGAAGCTTGTTGGAGACGACGGGGTAGTGCCGCTCCTCTTCTTCTCCGGGCTTTTGGGCTTGATCGGAGTCGAAGCTTGTTGGAGACGACGGGGTAGTGCCGCTCCTCTTCTTCTCCGGGCTTTTGGGCTTGATCGGAGTCGAAGCTTGTTGGAGACGACGGGGTAGTGCCGCTCCTCTTCTTCTCCGGGCTTTTGGGCTTGATCGGAGTCGAAGCTTGTTAGAGACGACGGGGTAGTGCCGCTCCTCTTCTTCTCCGGGCTTTTGGGCTTGATCGGAGTTGAAGCTTGTTGGAGACGACGGGGTAGTGCCGCTCCTCTTCTTCTCCGGCCTTTGCTTCTGGCGTCTTCGGAGTCGAAGGGTTCTTCTTCTCCGAGCTTTCTTCTTCGTGCACGGAGTCGAAGGGATGATCTTCGTGTGCAAGGGCCTTCACATTGATGAGGACTTTCAGTAAGCCGATCCCTCGGGACAGGCTTGACTGTGCCTCGTGAAGCCTTGGGTCGATGAAGAAGCGTCTCCTCTTCTGCAGAGCTCTGGCGTTTCGTCTTCAATTTCCCGACCGTTTTTTCCTTCCCCCACCCCCTCTATTTATAGGCAAAGAGGTGGGGAGAGAGATATGGGAACTTTTTAATTTTAAATCCCTTTTGTATCTCTCTCATAATTACCCGGATTTTATTCATCCATTGATGAAGGGAATAACATTTAGTTTTTTTCCTTTTCTGGCGGGTGCAATTATGGCTGGATTTTGCGCACGAAATCGATGGCGATCGGGCGCTTCGTCTTGTGCGTCGGATCGAGGGATCGGCGCAGATCCGCGTGTGTACAGACGTCATACGCTACCTCCCCCCGCGCATGGCGGTATTTTTTTCCCTTTCTTTCTTTTCTTTCCTTTTCTTTTCTTTCCTTTTTCTTTTCTTTCCTTTCTTTTCTTTCCTTTTTCTTTTCTTTCTTTTTTCTTTTCTTTCTTTTTTCTTCCCTTTCCTTGCAGGGCCGGCCGGCCTCTCCATGGGGTTCGGTCCCCACTAGGGCCGGCCCTATAGGGTTCGGACCCTAGTAGGGGCCGGCCCCTCTTGAGGCGGGGTCCGAGTCCGTGTCGGCGTGCGCGAGTCGGGTCCGCGTGTCGGGTTTGCATCCACGTCTGCGCGCGCGAGTTGGGTCCGCGTGTCGGGTCTGCATCCGCGTCGGCACACGTAAGTCGGGTTCGGGTCCGACGAAATTCGTGTGTCTACAAATGCCCCCTCAAGGACGAGTGCGTCGGTGAGAGCGTGTCGGGTTTGGACACGTAGGAATCGTAGAGCGCTTGTCCTTGATTCCTTTTGTGGGCAGGGTCGGGAGTCTATTTAAGGACCCCTATCCCCTCCATCCGTCATTGCGTTTCTTTGCGAGGGTTCCGCCGGCTTCTGGAGACCGTTGGCCGGAAGAGAGCTGCCTGGGTTTGCACGCGACTTGCTCCGTCTTCTCGGTGTCGCCTCTTTCATCGGCGGTGGCGGCTCTTGCTTGCGGAGAAGACCCTTGCTAGGGTTTCGATCATCTTCTTCGTTGCGGACTTCTTTTGCTCCGAAGATTGCACGGACGTCGAAGGTGGCCGCTGTACGGAGTTCGAGTGTGGCACGAAGGCGGCTGGAGTGCGAGGATGGTCACGATGCATCTCGGCAGAGGACTATTGCCCCTTCTTCGGTGTGGGAGTGCAATGGCGAGGCCGATTGTCACAGCCGAGGTCGATGACGCAGGCGTAACGAGAGAAGGAGGCGGAGTCGCCGTGGCCGAAAGCGATGACGACGGCGCAAAGAGAGGAGGTGGAGTCATCGCGGGTCAGGTATGGCGACTCTAACTCCTTCTTTCTTTCTTTCTTTTTTTCTTTTCTTTTCTTTTTTTTTTTTTCCTTTCTTTTTTTTTTTCTTTTCTTTTCTTTTCTTTCCCCTTTTTTTTTCTTTCCTTTTCTCTTCCTTCCTTTTCTTTTTCTTTCTTTTCTTTTTTTTTTCTTCTTCTGGTTCTGGTACGCGGTGCTGGGTCGTGTCAGCGGGGCGCGGGCTGCGGCTGGGCGATGCGAGGCAGCGGCGAGCGGTCGGCGGCCGGGACAGCGGGTGGCAACTTCGGGCGCGGGCGGTGCGTGCCGGCAGCGCGCGGCGCGGGTGGTTCGGGGTGCAGCGGTGCGCAGGAGCGCGGGCTCCGTCCTCGGGCGCGGGGCACGGCGCCGGTCGCGGCGGCTCAGGCGGGAGCGGGCAGCGGCTATGGTGGCCTCGGGTGCGGGCCGCAGCGGCGCGGAGGCCGGGCGGCGGGCGCGGGTGCTGAGGCGCGGAGGCCGGGCGGAGGGCGCGCGGGGGCCGGGCGGAGGGCGCGCGGGCGCTGCGGCGCGGGGGCCAGCGCAGCCGGGCGCGGCGTTGCGGCGTCCCGGACGCAGGCGCCCCCCCCCCCCCCTCCGGACGTGTAGGCGGGGAAGGAGGGGGCTGCGGGCCCCCCCCCCTTTCCTTTGGTGTCGGGCTCGGATTGGAGAGAAGGGGCTGCTGCTGTCCCCTTTTTTTTTTTTTTGTCCTTTCTTTCTTTCCTCTCTTTTTTTTTTCGTCCGCGAAGGCAGCAGGCGGCGCGGCTGTCGGAGCAGGCAGCGGCGACGACGGCCCACAGCGCTGGCTGCAGTATGCGCGGCGCGGGGGCCGGGAGCGAGTGGCGCGGAGGCCCGGCGCGGTCGCAGAAGCAACGAGGGCGGCCGCCGGTGCGACTCTGAGTCGGGCGGGCCCCGATTGGGTCGGAGGTGGAACGCAGTGGCAATGGCGGTGCGACTCCGAGTCGGGCGGGCCCCGATCGTGTTGGAGAAGGGACGTGGTGGTAACGGCGGCGTCTCCGGGTTGGCCGGGCATGGGGCCGCAGCTGCGGCTCGGCGCGCGGGGTTGAGTGCAGGCGGCATGGGTACGTGGCGCAGACGACGGGTGTGTGGAGCGGCGCCGGCGCTGCATAGGCGGGCGGCGGCCAGGCTTCAAGCTGCGCGAGTGGTGTGCGGCGCTTGAAGACGAAGGCTTCCGTCGGCTTGGAGACGAAGGCTTCTTCGATGCTTGGAGACCGTCGGCGGAAGAGTGCTGCCTGGGGTTGCACGAGACTTGCTCCGTCTTCTCGGTGTCGCCTCTTTCGTCGACGGCGGCGGCGATGGTGCGCGGAGCTTGAAGACGAAGGCTTTCGTCGGCTTGGAGACGAAGGCTTCTTCGATGCTTGGAGACCGTTGGCGGAAGAGTGCTGCCTGGGGTTGCACGAGACTTGTTCCGTCTTCCCGGTGTCGCCTCTTTCGTCAACGGCGGCGGCGAAGGTGCGCGGAGCTTGAAGACGAAGGCTTTCGTCGGCTTGGAGACGAAGGCTTCTTCGATGCTTGGAGACCGTTGGCGGAAGAGTGCTGCCTGGGGTTGCACGAGACTTGCTCCGTCTTCCCGGTGTCGCCTCTTTCGTCAACGGCGGCGGCGAAGGTGCGCGGAGCTTGAAGACGAAGGCTTCCGTCGGCTTGGAGACGAAGGCTTCTTCGATGCTTGGAGACTGTTGGCGGAAGAGTGCTGCCTGGGGTTGCACGAGACTTGCTCCGTCTTCCCGGTGTCGCCTCTTTCGTCGACGGCGGCGGCGATGGTACGCGTCGCTTGAAGACGAAGGCTTCCGTCGGCTTCGAGACGAAGGCTTCTTCGATGCTTGGAGACCGTCGGCGGAAGAGTGCTGCCTGGGGTTGCACGAGACTTGCTCCGTCTTCCCGGTGTCGCCTCTTTCGTCGGCGGCGGCGGCGATGGTGCGCGGAGCTTGAAGACGAAGGCTTCCGTCGGCTTGGAGACGAAGGCTTCTTCGATGGCTTAGAGACGAAAGCTCCTTTGGCGGCTTGAAGACGAAGGATTCTTTGACGGCTCGCGAAGACGAAAGCTTCAGTCTTGGCGGCGAAGCATTCTTCGGCGGCTTGAAAGATTCTTCAGCGGAGTGTTATCGTCTTCTTGGTGCGGGAGCATAATGACAACGGCATGGCGAAAAGACGAAGCCGAGTGTGATGGCGATCGCCTGGTGCGAGGATGAGTCGGAGGCGTTGAAGGCCAGGGAAGGTGGCTCCTCTTTTTTTTTTTTTTTTTTTTTTTTTTTTTTTTGGAATTGACTTTACCTCTCGATCGGTCTTGCACTTTTCATATCCTTGCAAGATTCGTCCCCTTGAGTACCTTCCGAAGGCTGGCCAGATTATTGATGAGGTCAACCGCGGGTTTAGAGTTACTAGCGAGGTTGCACCTTTCTGGTAGCAATGTCAGCTTGAAGGACACCGAGATGGGCGTTCTGAAGAGGATGACGAGGCCACGAGCATCAACAAGGAGTAGACTGCTTTGGTTGTCTTTTGCTTGTCGATCTTGACCTTGATGACAGCTCCAGTGGTTCTTTTGGCTTTGTGGAGGTCACGAAGGCTGCGGCTGTTGTTTATGCGTCCGCCATTCTTCGGGTTGCTGCTTTTGACTTCAGTGGCAGTTTCCATCCTTCAGGTGGGCCTGAGCTTTTGCATGAGCCCGGTGGATTTCAAGGCAACGATTCTTTTTTAGCGGAGCAGATGCGCACCTTCTTTGGAGGGTGGCGAGCTTCATTGCTTACGACGGTCTTCGCTGGAAGACGCTTCCTTGGGCTTAGCTGCGACTAAGGGGGAGAGACGTCAAGCATCGCTTCAGAAGCTGGAGAATGCCCGAGCGACCGAGAAGACTTCTGGAGCAGAGGTTGTGAAGCAGCGGAAAGCTGGCGACGCGTCGAGAGTTGACTGCTTCCCTACCCCTGGAATTGCAGCGCGTGTAAGTTGTTGGGAGCGAGCCACTTTGGCGCCTTAGGGACTTCGACTTGCCACACTCGTGCGTCGCTTTAGAATCTGGAGTTTCATTTGGGGAAAGCTCGAGCGACCAAGAAGATGTCTGGAGCAGAGCTTGCGAAGCAGTGAAGAGCTGACGAAGTGTCGGGAGCTGGTGCATTGATCGAGAAGGCTTCTGGAGCGACCCTTGTGACACAGCGCATAGCTGGCGACGCGTCGGAAGTTAACGGCTTCTCTACCCCGGGAGTTGCAGCGCGTGTAGGCCGCAGGGGGCGAGCTGCTCCAGCGCCTCAAGGACTGACTTTCTTGTCATCTTTCGGTTTGCTAACTGGACTTGTGGATCTGCACTCATTCTCTTCTGGACTGGCCTTCTTGGACGACGTTGGGATGTTTCTTTTTTTGTCTGGACTGAACCTTTGTAGGTTGCCTACGTACCCTACTGAGAGGGATCAAGTCGCACGTAGTTCGTTTTTTTCCACTTTTTTTTTTTTTTTTTTGGCAAGGGGGGTAACCTTGCGTTAGGCAAAGTACCTTTTGAGGGACTTGTCACTGGTAGGCAGAGTCGCCACTGGTTCGCAGCTGTCGCCCACCTTCTTCGCTTCAATATAGTTGGAAGTGAAGATCTTCTTGACTGGAGTTTTGATGATTGCTGGAGTTTGACTGGAGTCGATGCCCCGGCAATTTGGAAGGATTTGTTCGCCGCTTTTGCAGAGACGAGCTTGAGTCTTTGTCAGGCGATGTGGTATTGCAGCTGAGGGTAGTGATCCCATGTGTGCCATGCTTTCTTTGCTGCGGCTGGATTTGAACATTGACTCGGTGGAGTTTTGCCCCCGAGTGTTTTCTGACTTGATTGCAAGTTGCTCAGAGCTGGTGCGCTCGGAAGACTCGGTTGAGCTCGAGATGTGCAACAGACCACGTAACGGTAGTGTCATCTCTTGCAACGTGCTGAAGTTGGCCCCGAAGAATGATAACGCTGGTTCCTTTGCTGGAGGGGAAGGCGATCGTCCTGGTTTGCGAAGCCATTGAGGTACGAGCCGCAGGGCTGAAGCAACTTGAGCAGGCAACGGAATGCATCGCATCGAGCTTGATTTGAAGTTGATGTGAATTTTTCGTCTTGGTGCTGGCGCTTCTTTGTCTTTGTGCGCTGTCTGGATGGAGGATGTCACTAGTTTTGCAAGTGGAGAGCTTTTGTCCATCGCAGCTGTTTTAACTTCCTGGACTTGTGGAGCTTTTGCTGGAGGAGCTTCTGCAACGAAGTCTTTGGCCTCGTAAAACTTGGCATCAGCAAGGTGTGCTTTAGCCTTGTTGAACAGCTTGCCGTTGGCGGCGATGCTTCTCCCCATGCTTTCGATGTTAATGCTGCTTTCTTCATCGTCTTTCCGGAGCACTAGGTGAACTTCCATTATGCAGCAGGAGATCTTGAAGTTTTGACCAGCTTCAAGGAAGCAAATAGGAAAGAACTTCTGGAGTGTCACTGGCTCTAGAAAGCTTTGCTGGAGGAGATTTTTCAGATTTGCTGGTGGTACTTTGGACGACTTTCTTCCTGGAGCTTCATTCTTTTCCTTGAAGGACTTTCTTCTGAGGAGTTTTCTTGTCGCCCGATCTTTCTCATGGTTAGCTAGGCGTGCTATCCTGTAGCTTGATCGTCGTGGCCTTCTCCTTCGAGGTGCCATAGCCCATGTGTTAAGATCTTCCTCGCCAAGGTGAAGAACTGGTGTTGCGACTGAAGGCTCTTCCTTGATCAGAAGGACTTGCACTTCTAGAGACTGTACCGATTCATCTTCTGATCCCCAGCTGGTTGGCTTGATTTCTTCATTTGGAATCGAAGGAGACCTGGAGTAGAGGACATAATAGTCAATTTTGCCCGATGGTTGGCTAGCAGGTTGACTTCGGGGCTTCTTTGTTCGTCTCTAGCTTTGAGCAGGTGCCGGGATGTAGTTTCGTTTGGAAGAGGGAGTGCTTGCATGAGAGACGGTTGCCCCCAAGACAGTAAGGATTTGGCCCTAGGCACTGAAGAAGTATGCCGTCGTCGTCTTCTTGGACTGCCCCCTTTCTTTGAGTCATCAACGGTGGACTGCCCCCCTTCTGCGAGGACCGACGGGGCGTCTTGCAATTCGTCGTCCGAAGTAGAAGTATCACCGTTGTCGGGATCCGTAATGGAGATATGATGTACGGCAGCCATGGGTGGGTGGGTGGGTGTTGAGACGAAGTCCTCGATTGGCATCCCCAGGCGATCGAACGCCGACTTCTTCTTTGATTGCTTAACTAGCCCGAGTCTTTCGAACACAGACATGCGTTTTTTATTCGACCGGTTTTTACCACCTCTGATTTGCTTCTGGAACAAGGCCTGGCATCGAGCCCGTCGTCGTCTTCTTTTGCTATCGGGATGGCTTGCGTAAGCAGAGCGTGTGTCGGAGATTGTCGATTCTTCGGCTGCTTCATCTGCCATCCTCGCCTCGATGTAGTTCGAGGTGAAGGTCTTCTTCGCTGCAGTTCTGATGACCAACGGAGCTTGACTGGAGCCGATGCCTCGGCGGTTCGGGGGAATTTGCTCTCCGTTTTGAAACAGCCGAGCTTGAGTTATCGTCATCCCATGCGGAGTTGCTGCTGGTGGGAGTGTGCCCATGGCGCTTTCCTTGTTGTAGCCAGCTCTAAACAGCAACTTGGCAGCGTTTTGCCCCCAACTCCCTTTCGGCTTGAATCCGAGTTGCTCGAGGTCTGCTGATTTGACGAGTCTGCTCGGGTTCGGAGCTTGCGTCAGACTAGGTAGTGGCACCGTCATTTCTTGCAGAGTGATGACATTGGCCTGAGATAACGTCGGGGCCAGCTTCCTTGTCGGAGTAGAAGGTGATCGCTCGGATTTGCGGAGCCACTGAGGCGCGAGACGCAAGACAGGCGCCGTTTGGATTGGCAACGGGGTATGTTGCATTGCTCTTGGCTCGAAGCTGATGCGCATCCTTTGCCCAGATTTCGGCGTTCCTTGGACCTCGGGTCTCGCCTCGTCAGAAGGTGGCACTGGATTCACGGGAAGAGGAGTCTTGTCCTTATTTACTTCTTCAATCTTTTGAGCTCGAGGGGTTTTAGCTGGCAGAACTTCCGCGACCAGGCCCTTTGCTTGGTAGAATTTAGCGTCGGCCAGGTGTGCCTCGGCCTCGTTGAATGGCTTATCGTCCGCAACTATGCACCTCTCCACGCCTTCTTCGTAGTACTTGAGGCACTGGTGCCAGGTGGATACTACGATGCCGTTCTCGTGCAGCCATGGTCTTCCTAGCAGGAGACGATATGATGTCTGGCAGTCGATGATATGGAAGAGGACCGTCGTATCTAGCGGGCCGATGGAAAGCTTCAGACGAATGATTCCAACGGTGGATTGTCCGCCTTGGTTGAAGCCTTGAATGACCAACTGACTCGGCGAGAGCTGGTCGTTGGTGATGCCGAGTTGACGCATCGTCTGGATGGGCATGATGTTGACGGCGAAGCCGCAGTCCAACAGGATTCGGTTCACTGGCTTCTCCTTGATGTATCCCGAAACGTAAAGAGGCCGGTTGTGCAATCGCGTCCCGAGTTGCAGGTCCTCGTCTGAAAAGGTTATCGTCGCGTCACACGAGGTTACAGCCTTGCGCTTCTGGTCGTCCTTCCTCTTCCTGCTGTAGCTATCCGGATCGGCCAAGGCTGCAGCCATTGCCAGGCGAGCCTTCTTCGGGAGATGCAAAGCTTTTACAAGCGGCATGTGCAGTATTGCTTCGTCCTGAGAGGCTGTGCCCCCTTTGTCGGAATCGTCTCCCTCATCGGTGGAGTCGCCTTCTTCAGAAGTTTCGCTTTCATTATTTCCTTCCGTCGCCTCATGGACTTCGACCATGCAACAAGATACCTTGATGTGTTGGTCCGCTGGGAGGAAGTGATCCGGGAAGAACTCTTGCAAAGTTATCGGTTCTGGAAGACTCTGCTGAAGGATATCGTCTCGGCTTGCTGGCGGCACTTTGAACGCCTTCCTCCCCGGAGCCTTGCTTTTCTTCTTGTAGGTCTTCCGCTTGGTGAATCCCCTCATCATACGGTCTTGTTTGAGCTTCTTTTCTTGCCATGGCTTTCGCCGCCGCGGTAGCATGACCCATGCTTCTTCGTCGGTGGATTCCCCTTCGCTAGGATGATGGTCGACAGCAGCAACTGGTTTCTTTGATGACACTTGTTCTTCCGGAGGCTCTACTGGCTCGTCTTCCGATCCCCAGCCGGTGGGCTTGATTTCGTCGATTGGAACGGATGGAGGTCTTGAGTAGAGGACGTAATAATCGAACTTCCCCGAAGGCTGGCCCAGCGGACCGACTTCTGGATCTCCCTGCTCGTATCTTTTCCGGAGAGCGTATTGGGACGTAGCTTGACTGGAAGGGACTTGCTCTTCTCGAGGCTCTACTGGCGCGTCTTCCGATTCCCAGCCGGTGGGCTTGATTTCGTCGACCGAAACGGACGGAGGCCTTGGGTAGAGGACGTAATAGTCAAACTTCCCCGAAGGCTGGCCCAGCAGACCGACTTCTGGGTCTCCTTGCTCGTATCTCCTTCGAAGCGCTCGTTGGGATGCAGTATTGCCTGGAAGAGGTGCTGGCGTGAGCGATGATTGCCCCCAGGGCAGCAGTGTTTCTTCCTCGGAGAACGCAGGAGTACGTTGACGTCGCTTCGAGATTTTCGGCTGGGAAGTTGACTTAGCGATTGGCGCTTGTCGGTTGATGCGCAATTTGGGCATGCTTCGTCGAGCGGCAACGAGTACCGGCGAGAAGGAACCGAAGGTGATGGACGTCATGTTGGCCGTAGCAACCTCCCCGGAGTCGATCTCTATCTTCCCTTGCTTGGCGAGTGCCATGATTCTTTCCTTGAAGACGAAGCATCTTTCGATGGGATGACTCACCACCCGGTGGTATTTGCAGAAGAGAGGGTCGTCGACGCGATGCATCTGCTCGGGCCTCTTCGAAGGAGGAAGCTCAATCATCTTCTCTTGCAGCAGTTGGTCGAACATGGAGGAGACTTCCGAGTCTGGGAAGGGGTACTCCTTTGCTTCGAGCTCCTCGAGAGTCATCCTTTGTCTTGGAGGCGGAGGCGGCGGTATGGCGACGCCCTTCTTCTGATCTGGCTTGCCACCGATCTTGAGCGGCTTGGAGGTTGAAGCAATGTCGGCAACATTGACTTGTTTCGGTTTCGTTGCCGGTGGCTTGTCCTTCTTCTCTATCTTCAAGAAGTCCTTGTTCTTCGAGTCCCCGCGGTTTGCTAGGCTGAGTTCCATGTCATGAGCCTGAGTTGCGAGTTCTTCGAAAGACCGAGGTTTGATACCTTTGAGGATGTAGAGCAGACCCCAGTGCATGCCTTGGGTGCACATCTCGATGGCCGAGTCTTCAGACAAGCGGTCTCGTGAATTCAGCGCGAGGTTCCTCCACCTGTCGATGTAGTCGATCACTGGCTCATCCTTCCTTTGCTTGACGGTGGTGAGTTCGGTCATACTGACTGTACGTCTGGTGCTGTAGAAGCGATTGAGGAACTCCCTTTCCATCTGGTCCCAGCTGTCGATGGTCCCTGCAGGAAGATCAACGTACCAATCGAACGCGTTGCCTTTGAGGGTGCGAACGAATTGCTTCACCATCTAGTCGCCATATGTGCCGGCATTATTGCAGGTCTCGATGAAGTGGGCGACGTGCTGTCTCAGATTTCCCTTTCCGTCGAAGTGCTGAAACTTTGGCGGCTGGAATCCGACTGGGAAGCGTAGCTGCTGGATCCTCGTAGTGTAGGGCTTCGAGTATGCCGCCGTGATCGGAGGAAGGCTACTGCCGTGGGATCGCATCATGTCGGCTATCAATGCTTGGACTTGCTGAGCACTCATCGCAGCCGCTGCCGGAGGTTGTGTGGCCACCGAGGCTGGCATTGGGGAGACGACTTCCACTGGGATGGGAGCCAAAGAGAGCGCTGGAGTAACTGCTTGAATCGTCGGAACAACCTCTGTAGGAGCGGGAGTTGAAGACGGAACTGGAGCGGCTACTGGAGAAGCGACGGGTTGGCCGACTGGTGCAGCGTCCTTTGCGCTTAGCTTTTGGAGCAGAGTGTTGATGTGACGATCCTTCTCCTCCATTAGCCGAGTAATCTGCGCCATGTGCTCGTTCATCTGCATGACTTGGAGCTGAAGAGCGGACGGAGGATGGTGACGGAGAACGTCTCGGTGTTGCATGTTCGCATCCTCGCCATCATCATCGGAGACGTAGTTACGCCGACTTGCTTCTGGCTGATGATTGATGTTTGCCCCCTGCAGAGGAGGTGCAACGTCTGCTGGAGAACCCGAACGGGTTCGGGGTTGGGGCTGGTCCTCCCCAAACTTCTGGACATGGGCTCCAGGATCGAGGCTCGTTTCTTCATGCACCAGGGCCTCGTCGGCGCTTTGGCGAGCATCTTCGGTAGTAGCTTCTGGCACGAAGACGTCCGCAAGAGTCCGAGTACGCCGAGTGTAGACGCGCACCATTGGAGGAGCATCACCCTCCGGATTTACTGGATCACCGTGTCGGAGTAGAGGAGACTCGGCGATTGGTGAGAGGCTTGGAGCAAACGCATCGTTGTTTGTTCCGGCCATTGCAAACTTCAAGCAGCTTCTTCAACCGTACGGATGAAAGGAGAAGATGTCCCACCGGGCGTGCCAGAAATCTGTGGACGCGGAAAAAAGCGCGGGTCGTCTTTATTGCGAATCACACGAGATTACAATTGTGGCCGGGACCCGGGTTGCTCGGGTGTAGCGAGTCCGGGTTGCGGCGAGTTTTGATCAGGGGATTATGGGAAAGATCTTCTGGGGGATCCCTTTGATCCGCGTCTCCACGTGGTGTTCGTGCGAGAGCGCTGAAGGGGCTGCCCAGGACAGGGGTTTTACAGGGAGAGGGTTTTGGAGAGGCTAAGGAATGTCCACCGTTGCTTTGTCCCTTCCGTGCTTCGCGCTTTCTCGGCTAGGGGGTTTTTGGCTTCGTTCCTCGGTCTTCGCGTCTTCCTCGTTCCTTGCTTGACCTCGGCGTCCTTGATCGTCGGTTCGCGGCATCGATCTAGCTTTTGGCGTTGGCTTTGGCTTTGGCTTTTTGGCTTTGGCTTTGCTCCGGCGTGGCTCTGGCTTTTGCTTTGCTTCGGCGCTTGCACTTGGACGTAGCTGGGAGAGACTTGCGATGCTTTCGTTCTTCCGGACTTCGCGTCGTATCGGCTAGAACGTGCGGTGCTTTTGCTCGTGGCCGGCGTAGTCGCTTGGTTTTGGCACTTGCGTTGCTTTGGCGCGGGCTTTACTGGGGCTTTGCTTTGGCTTCTTGCGTTGGCTTTAGCTTTGGCGTCAACTCGATCTTCTTCTTCGAACGACGTGGGCTACTTCTCCGGTGCTTCGACGGTTTACGTATCGACTGGACTTCTCTTCTTCTCCGGGCTTCTTTGGCGTGATCGGAGTCGAAGAATGCTTTCGAAGATGGTGGGGGTAGCACCGATCTCCGTGCGACGGTTGTGGCGTCGGCTTTTGTTGATGAAGACGACGAGGGTAGCGATGGTCTCCGTGCGACGGTTGTAGCGTCGACTTTTGTTGATGAAGACGACGGGGTAGCGACGCTTCAGACGATCTGCTCCAGGCTTTCTTCTTCGTGGATGGGGCAGGCGTTAGTCGAAGACGACGGGGTGATGACGCTTCGCTTCTCTCCTCCGGGCTTTGGGGCTTGATCGGGATCGAGGATTTGTTGGAGCCGACGGGGTAGTGCCGCTCCTCTTCTTCTCCGGGCTTTTGGGCTTGATCGGAGTCGAAGCTTGTTGGAGACGACGGGGTCGTGCCGCTCCTCTTCTTCTCCGGGCTTTTGGGCTTGATCGGAGTCGAAGCTTGTTGGAGACGACGGGGTAGTGCCGCTCCTCTTCTTCTCTGGGCTTTTGGGCTTGATCGGAGTCGAAGCTTGTTGGAGACGACGGGGTAGTGCCGCTCCTCTTCTTCTCCGGGCTTTTGGGCTTGATCGGAGTCGAAGCTTGTTGGAGACGACGGGGTAGTGCCGCTCCTCTTCTTCTCCGGGCTTTTGGGCTTGATCGGAGTCGAAGCTTGTTGGAGCCGACGGGGTAGTGCTGCTCCTCTTCTTCTCCGGGCTTTTGGGCTTGATCGGAGTCGAAGCTTGTTGGAGACGACGGGGTAGTGCCGCTCCTCTTCTTCTCCGGGCTTTTGGGCTTGATCGGAGTCGAAGCTTGTTGGAGACGACGGGGTAGTGCCGCTCCTCTTCTTCTCCGGGCTTTTGGGCTTGATCGGAGTCGAAGCTTGTTGGAGACGACGGGGTAGTGCCGCTCCTCTTCTTCTCCGGGCTTTTGGGCTTGATCGGAGTCGAAGCTTGTTGGAGACGACGGGGTAGTGCCGCTCCTCTTCTTCTCCGGGCTTTTGGGCTTGATCGGAGTCGAAGCTTGTTGGAGACGACGGGGTAGTGCCGCTCCTCTTCTTCTCCGGGCTTTTGGGCTTGATCGGAGTCGAAGCTTGTTGGAGACGACGGGGTAGTGCCGCTCCTCTTCTTCTCCGGGCTTTTGGGCTTGATCGGAGTTGAAGCTTGTTGGAGACGACGGGGTAGTGCCGCTCCTCTTCTTCTCCGGCCTTTGCTTCTGGCGTCTTCGGAGTCGAAGGGTTCTTCTTCTCCGAGCTTTCTTCTTCGTGCACGGAGTCGAAGGGATGATCTTCGTGTGCAAGGGCCTTCACATTGATGAGGACTTTCAGTAAGTCGATCCCTCGGGACAAGCTTGACTGTGCCTCGTGAAGCCTTGGGTCGATGAAGAAGCGTCTCCTCTTCTGCAGAGCTCTGGCGTTTCGTCTTCAATTTCCCGACCATTTTTTCCTTCCCCCACCCCCTCTATTTATAGGCAAAGAGGTGGGGAGAGAGATATGGGAACTTTTTAATTTTAAATCCCTTTTGTATCTCTCTCATAATTACCCGAATTTTATTCATCCATTGATGAAGGGAATAACATTTAGTTTTTTTCCTTTTCTGGCGGGTGCAATTATGGCTGGATTTTGCGCACGAAATCGATGGCGATCGGGCGCTTCGTCTTGTGCGTCGGATCGAGGGATCGGCGCAGATCCGCGTGTGTGCAGACGTCATACGCTACCTCCCCCCGCGCATGGCGGTATTTTTTTCCCTTTCTTTCTTTTCTTTCCTTTTCTTTTCTTTCCTTTTTCTTTTCTTTCCTTTCTTTTCTTTCCTTTTTCTTTTCTTTCTTTTTTCTTTTCTTTCTTTTTTCTTCCCTTTCCTTGCAGGGCCGGCCGGCCTCTCCATGGGGTTTGGTCCCCACTAGGGCCGGCCCTATAGGGTTCGGACCCTAGTAGGGGCCGGCCCCTCTTGAGGCGGGGTCCGAGTCCGTGTCGGCGCGCGCGAGTCGGGTCCGCGTGTCGGGTTTGCATCCACGTCTGCGCGCGCGAGTTGGGTCCGCGTGTCGGGTCTGCATCCGCGTCGGCACACGTAAGTCGGGTTCGGGTCCGACGAAATTCGTGTGTCTACAGATACTATTGAGGTTTGTTTTTTGCCCACGGATGCACCACATTATCTATATAACATGGAGCCTTCTGTCCCGTGTGTGAACTAGTCAATGCTCGAGCCCATCGGTTCTTGGACTGCAACATTCGACGACGATATGCCTATCAGTACTCGGACGGCCACCTTCAACTCTCGCAACTGCCTATGGGGTGTAATTCTCTTGTTCAAGAGAAAGCGAGAGTACTAATTAACCTTAGAAAAGTACTAATTAATATCAAATAGACATTAAATATCATTGAATATGTATTTATCATTTTTATAGGAGGCTTTTAATATCTTTATAGTAGGGTTTTAATAAGATTTATAAGAGCCCTATTCACACACGGAAAGAGGGCTCCATTTGAATTCTCTCTCTGTCTCTTTCTCTCTTTAGATCTTGATCGACGATTAGATCCACCATGTGCCTTTTTGTCCTATTCAGTTTTGAACAGCCGTAGCATGTTATATCGATATCACTCTAATAAATCCTATTAAAAACATACTATAAAGATGATAAATACTTACTCAATGGCATTTAATGGTCATTTGATGTTTATTAATACTTTTTTTAGGAAGGTTAATTACTACTCTCTCTCTCTCTCTTTCTTACAAGTGAATCACATCGTGAAGGTAGCTATGTGGTTGTTCGAGTGTCGACGAGTACAAACATTTACTAGTTATTTAAACGCCACCCGACATAAGATATATCCAAGATTCAATCATACGACCTTCCGAGAGAGAAACACCGAGTTTACCGTTTCTTAAAAACAAAACCCGGTTATCTCCTATTTACAAGCATGCGGGAGACACATGTTGTATTCGGTGACGACGTGTCTGTCGACACTCGGACGGCCTCCTTCGGCGGCCACGGTTGCCTCCTTTAAAAAAATACTAATTAACATCAAATGACCATTTAATTTCTTTGATTAGGCATTTATCACCTTTATGGTAGGTTTTTAATATTTTTATAGTAGGTTTCTAATAGGATTCATGATAGAGCTGCATTCACACATGGGAGAGAGGCTTCGTTTGATTTCCCTTTCTTCGGTGCCTTTTTGTCCTAGTCAGCTGGTCAACAGCCATAGCCTGTTATATAGACTAGTGCATGCTCGTGCCTGTCGACACTGCAGCGGGCCGCCTTCGGCAGCAACACACTTGTCGGCACTACAGCAGGCCGCCTTCGGCAACAAAACACTTTCGACGACAACACCGTCATTCATAGGGACACTCATTTCCTCGCCCTTGTTGATTAGCACAAAGCGGGCGCTTTCGGCACGACCAACCCCCCCTCCCCCTATAATTGATCAATCTCAGTTGTCTCTGTTCAAACGGATTCCTCGAAATCGACCCGATACTTTGGGGCAACCAAAATTTCAGCAGGCGTGTTTTATATCCATTGATGCGAACAACGATCACAGGATGAACGGTCAGGTTTGGTGCAGTTTAAATGGGTCGGGATTTTAGGGGTTTAGTACAATTTAAGTGGGTTAGGATTTGAAACCAAGGGGTGGGAGTTGGTTGACGGGGAAATAGAGATCATGTGTTGGTTTTTGAACAAATGGTTAGATTTATTCAGTTCATTTTTGTCCAGTCAGTTTGTCCTAGTCAGCTTTTTGGTTTGATTTTGTCTAGTCAGCACAAAACTGACATCCCTTGTAGTGCATGCCCGTGCTTGTCGGCACTGCAGCGGGCCGCCTTCGGCGGCAACACACCTGAACGCCTTCAGCAATAAAACATTTTCGATGACAACACCGGTATTCATAGGGACACTCATTTCCTCGCCCGTGCCGATTGGCACGAAACGAGCACCTTCGGTGCGACCAACTCTCCTTCCCCCTATAACCGATCAATCAGAGCTATCTCTATTCGAATGGATTTCTCGAGATTGACCCGTTGGTTTGAGACGGTCGAAATTTCAGTAGGCGGGTTTATGGCCGTTGATGCGAACAACGATTACAGGATGAACGGTCAGGTTTAGTGCAGTTTAAATGGGCCAAGATTTTAGCTGTTTAGTGCAGTTTAAATGGGTCTGAATTTAAAACCAAGGGGAAGGAGTTGGTTGACGATGAAATAGATATTGTGCGTTGATATTTGAACGAGTGATAAGATCTATTAGGTTCATTTTTGTTCAGTCAGCTTGCCCTAGTCAGGTTCCGTTTTGTCTAGTCAGCACAAAACCGACGTGTCATGTTATATAGATGGCCATATCAGTAGCCCCTACTTTATTTTATGGTCATCTTTTCCTATGCCTTAATTCCTTCTTGTAGAAGCCTTCCCACCGACGGATCTCTTCTTGGTCATATGTCTTCCAAGAGACGACCTTCACTGTTTCGTCCTCTTGTGTTTAGTGGCGGAGTCAGGAATTTCTTCTACAGGGGGAAAGATGCAAAATAACCTATACTGCTCCACATTATTAAAAAAAAGTTAAGGGTATTATACTTAATTAAGAAATCAATTAATATATTGTATAAAATATTTAAGCAAAAGTCCATCAAAAAAAATTTAAGCAAAAGATAATCTAAATTTAAGGAATCCACTAATATATTGGTCGAGAACTATAATTTCGATTTAATGGGCTGTTGCTTGAGGTCTTCACATCCATACAGTCTTTAAAAAAGAACCATATTGTTCACATTCCTAAAGACTTCAAATCTCCTCTGCCGGACCATCGGTGGGCTCAACGCACATCACAACCGCATGGTGGCTACTAACCCAAAAAGGTTTGGCCCTCTACATGTGCGACTGTGTGTGGCTGCGATACACGCCTGAC
This sequence comes from Chamaelirium japonicum, assembly GCA_947650365.1. Taxonomy (NCBI): domain Eukaryota; kingdom Viridiplantae; phylum Streptophyta; class Magnoliopsida; order Liliales; family Melanthiaceae; genus Chamaelirium; species Chamaelirium japonicum. The sequence goes on along the minus strand of OX393549.1, from coordinate 70,171,534 downwards.
CCACTGAACGGGGCAACCAACTGAAGGAGATTTGATTTCATCCCAAAAAGGGTGATGAACAACACCCTCTCTTTCATTTATCTATTTCAAGGGCCTGTTTGTCATTTTCATTCATTATGGTGAAATGATCCAAAGCCTTTGAAATGGACCTATGTGTGTGTGTGTGTGAGAGAGAGAGAGAGAGAGAGGGTCTCCTTCGTAGTGGTGTAAAACGGGCCGGGCCGGGCTGGGCCTAAAATACTTCAGGCCAGATCGGGCCTAAAGATATCAGGCCCGAGCCCATCGGGTTCATTGGGCCAGGCCTCGGGCCAAGAGTCTGAACCCGGGCCCTGCCCGAGTGTGTATGTGTGTGTGTGTATCTATATATATATATATATATATATATATATATATATATATAGAGAGAGAGAGAGAGAGAGAGAGAGAGAGAGAGAGAGTGTTGCTCACTTACGGGACGTCCCGCACGGAAGTAATGCGGGACAAGTTCTGGGCCGTCCGATTCACTTCGATCGGGCGGCTGGAATTCATTCAGACCAAAAATCCCGGCTGTTACTGTGGCGCGCACAGTAACAGCGAATATTTGGTCTGGCTGAATCCCATCCGTTCGATCGATTGATCGAACGGCCGATACCAATTTTCGCTGTTACTGTAGCGCGCACAGTAACAGCGAAAATTGGTCTGAACCGTTCGATCAATTGATCGGACGGATGAGATTCATTCAGAACAATTTTCGCTGTTACTGTGCGCGCTACAGTAACAGCGAAAATTGGTATCGGTCGTTCGATCAATCGATCGAACGGGTGGGATTCAGCCAGACCAAATATTCGCTGTTACTGTGCGCGCCACAGTAACAGCCGGGATTTTTGGTCTGAATGAATTCCAGCCGCCCGATCGAAGTGAATCGGACGGCCCAGAACTTGTCCCGCATTACTTCAGTGCGGGACGTCCCGTAGGTGAGCAAAACTATATATATATATATATATATATATATATATATATATATATATATATATATATATATATATATATATATATATATATATATATATATATATATATATATATATATATATATATACTGGTTATATCGGGTCGGGCTTTCAGGCTCAAGGTGGCGGCCCGAGTTCGGCCCATAATATACTCGGACCGGGCCGGGTTAGGCCGTTGACCTGACTGTGTTTGGGCCTATGGGGATTTTTTACACCCTTAGTCCTTCATCAACCTTTTAGGAATTCCCGAAGGTGAACAAAATCCCTTCACCAAAAAAAAACCCTTCTCTCACCTTCTGTCAATGCTGTCAAAAAAAAAAAAAATCCTAAATCTCAGATGAGAGTCAGCCAATAGGTGAATCATATGCCATCTGGATGGCTCTGATGTAATATTATCAGCCTGTAGTTTTCTTTCGCCATATTCTTCCTCCCGACTCCTGAGCTGGAAAGACAAAAAGTGGAGGACGTGCTAACGAGGGTGGGGCATGTTTACTGATTTTTTTTTTTTCCTCTTCTGAAGGGTGGTGTCCGCTGTTCTCTCTGGTGAAATCCCAAAATCCAGGAGGGGGGGGGGGGGGGTCTGACCCCCTTGGGCCTTATGTACGTAGCTCAGCCCTTGCATGTGTTGGCTCACGCACCCTTCAATCGGTCCACCTACTTGCATGTGTTGGCTCACGCACCCTTCAATCGGTCCATCTACACCAACACCACTTGTTGCAGCTTCATGCACCGGCAGCCAAGGAGGCAACCACCCGTCATAGCGACTAATTAGCTTGTCAATTAGGCCCTCCTAGAAGGGCACCAGTCCCGCCAAAGTCCATCTAAAACCCAGTCCGATCAAAGCCCGGCCAGCCCATCTCATCTCATTCTTGTCAACGGTCAGGTCTGGGTTTAGTGGTTTCTGGCCCGACCCATTCTAATATATACTAGTAAGAAATCCGGGCAATGCCCGAATGTGCTTGATGCACGCAATTTAGCAAAGACGACATCACAACTGTTCGAATAATGTGAAATTGAAATTAGTGTGATTCACTTGTTAGAGAGAGAGAGAGAAAGAGAGAGAGAGAGAGAGAAAGAGATTAACATCAAATGACCATTAAATGCATTTGAATGAAAATTTATCATCTTTATGGTAGGTTTTTAAATGGATTTAAAAAAGAGCCGCGTTCACACACTGAAGAAATACTCTAGCTCTTTAAAAGATGTCGACGTGTCACAACATGGGAGAGAGGCTTCCATTTTAGTATAGATACTAGTAAGAAACCCGGGCAATGCCCGAATGTGCTTGATGCACGCCATTTGGCAAAGGCGACATCACAACTGTCCAAAGAAGTATGAAATTTGAAGTAAATGTGATTTACTTGTTAGAGAGAGAGAGAGGGGGGGGAGAGATTAACATCAGATGATCATTAAATGCCATTGAATGAAAATTATTTATCGTTATGGTAGGTTTTTAATAGATTTAAAAGAGAGCCGCGTTCACACACGAAAGAACAATTCTAGCTCTTTAATAGACATCCACGTGTCGCAACACAGGAGAGAGGCTTCCATTTTAGTATATATATATATATATATATATATATATATATATATATATATATATATATATATATATATATATATATATATATATATCATATTATATACAATAAATGTTATCCTACGTACAAATCCCAATCACAATGGTCCCTCTTCGATCACAACCGTCCATGTCCAATCACAAGATACCTTTCTATTCACTACAAGAAAAAAAAAAGTTTTGGAGTTACTGTTGTATATACAGTAACTCTGAAAAAATTTTGTCTTGTAGTAAAGTTATTTTTCACGGTGAGCTGTTTGTCTGTTAGTTCTCCCTACGACGATGTTTATTCTCTCGGACGAAGTGCGATTCACTGCTGAAGGGGAGGAGATCGGCCATGGGGTGGGTCCTGCAGGTGGTGCTGAGTGCGATTCTTTGTCAAAGGGACTGCTAGCCTGGACGAAGTACGATTCACCTGCCAATGGTGCAGGCTAACCTCCCCATGGCCCATCTCCACCACTCTGGTGCCCTTGTTTTCGCCCGTCTATCTCCTCCCCTTCATTGTGCGGTCATGTTTAGTGCGAATCACTTCGTTCGAGAGACTGCAGGCATGGACGGAGTGCGATTCACCAGTAGATGGTGCTTGCCGAGACAGAGTGCTATTCACCCTAGATTTATCTTCCTCTTGGTGGACCGGAAAGTTATTGAAAACAACAATTGATAGGCTCGGATCGGGCCCTCAAAGGGCCGATTGTTTTTAGGCCCGTAAGGGCCAACGTCCGACCCGGGATTATGTAGGCTTGGCCCATTGATAGCCCTAATAACGACTGACACCACCGACCGGCACCACCTACATCGCTCACCACCTGAATCTTCAGGTAACCAAGACCACCTGCACAAATCATGATATATATACCCCATGTTTACTACTCCTAATTTAAAAATCATGCATCCAGAATAAACCCATTAATTATAATCAAGGGTTTAAATACTGATTTCGATTTCAATTTAGGTTGGTTAAAAAAGAAAATATGTCAAATATTAGTCAAACATTGGTGATAATTTTAATTTTTTTTAAGGATATATTGCTTTTGAAATCTATCGGACTTCGGTCAAATTTTGATCAATCTGATCAAATAGTAGTCAAATATCGATTTGTTTAAAAAAATGGAATGGAGATCAAAGATGGATTTTTTTTCATTGAAAAAGATGGTGTCTTTTTTAGTGAAATCATGGGGGTTTTAAGTGAAATAGTCAGAAAAAAAACGGAATATTAAATTTCAATTAAATGTCAGTCATTTCGGTCGCCATTTAGTGACGTCGAACGAAAATTTGGCACTTTCGAAATTTCAAATAAAGTCTATGTCAGATCCTAAAAAAAATCGATTGTTTCATACAAAATTTGTCAATATCTCATTCCTTGATAAATATATATATCCTTTGCGACATTAGCAACAAATTTTAGTAAAACTATCTTGAGGTTTCTTTCATAGTAGGATATCAAGTTATTTTTAATTCTATGATCACTATCGACATTCAACCAACTTTATGAAAATAAAGTAACTTTAAGAGAAAAAAGATTGTCCGCTAATTAAATTGAAAGGAAAGATGAAAACTGGAGGAAAAAAAGAGAGAGGAAAAATCGGTGTTAGGTCCGAAAATGGAACGTGTCTAACGTTTAGTCTAATTTTAAGTTCATATTTACAGTAATTCCACCGATGTGATTATAGTATAAAACCTGATCCTCTGTCCATAGTCTTGAATGCAAATGATCCGTTCTTAATCGTTTTGGATGACGTGCCTTTTTAAAATACTATAAATACACATGGTATCCTCTCACATTAAATAATAGTAGATGATATATTGATATTTTATTTACGGGAATAGTGACATGGATTGCTACAGTAAAATCACCGTAGCTGCTACAGTAAAATCACTATAGCAACCTCGTGATTTCGTCGTGGATGCTAAAAATATATTTCTAAAGTAAAATCATTATAACAAAGTATTTAATTTTACACAAATAATACTCAGTTGAATTGAGTATTATTTTGTATATTTGAGTAACATGCACAGATTGCTACAATGATTTAATGTCATTATAGTTGTTATATTGAAATTCACTGTGCCGGCTAAAATGACTTTCCTATAGTGAATCACTATAATAAAGTATTCCATTTAATTAAAATAATACTCAATTGAATTGAGTATTATTGCAACTAAAATTGATTATTATTGCTACAATGATTTCACTATAGCAAAGTGTTTTTAACAGCCACGACAAAGTCACTATAGCAACTACACTTATTTTACTATAGCAAAAATACTCAAATATATACAAATAATACTCAATTGAATGAATAGTATGGTTATCAAATTGAGTACTTTGCTACAATGATTTTCACTGTAGCAACGTGTTTTTAACAACCACGGTAAAATCACTATAGCTGCTATAGTGATTTCACTGTAGTTGTTACTGTGTAAGTACTATTGCTATAAAATTGAGTATTAGTGCTATAATGATGTCACTATAGCAATGTGTTTTTTAGTAGTCAAGATGGAATCACAATAGCTGCTACAATTATTTCACTGTAGCTGCTACAATAAAATAACTGTAGCAGCTATAGTGGTCCCACAGTAGGTCTCGAAACTATACGTTTCGTAGGGATCAAATGAAGTTATATAGACATTGACGATTTAGTAAATTCGGCAACTTATTATGGTAATTATAATATTTTATTAACCAAAAGAGCATTTGCAATTAATATACTAAAATATGAACGTGAGCCTAGAGGAAAAGGTTGTCGGAACCTATCCTAAAATGAAATCTTTAAAAAAAACTGTTTGCTATTCGTCCCAAAAAATAAACTATACATAATTTTAATTTTTGGGGCATGTTTGTATTCAAAAGAAGTAGGATCTAGTAAAATAAATGGACAAAATAAAATAATAATAACAATAACTACAAGTAACTTATAATTTGATGCAATTTTTTGTATTCGTAGTAAAGGAAACATAAGTTTTATTTTACTTTTGAAAAACATGTTTATTTCACCAATAACGTAAGACCGTTATTTAGTTTACTTTAAATGAACATGTTTGGATTTAACAGTAAAAATAACTATTTATTAGCAATTCAATGAAATTCAATACATTAACATGTTTGGATTTTTTTTAATACAGTAATTTTACTTTACATAAACCTATTTGAGATGAACTTATGCACGCCATATGCAATTGAAAAGAGGACTTCATATTACTCCATCATATGCAATTAATAGGGTAGGGTTTTTAGACTGTGTTTTGCTTTATTTTTTTTATTTATGTTTTTTTAAAAAGAAGTAGGGGATTTTCTGAAATCGTCAAGAGGAAAACAACTATTGAGGAAAAAAACCTTCGAATCTCCAAATCCTTAAGTTAGGGTTTTGTGAAATTGAAGATTTTGTTTGATGCAAACGACAAATTTAAGATAAAATGCCCTCATAATGATAGATCCTCATAGCTCCAATTCAAAAACCAAATGAAAAGAGAGAACCTGATGAGATTCAGTCAAGAGAGAGAGAGAGAGAGAGAGAGAGAGAGAGAGATAGAGAGAGAGAGAGACCGATGAGAATGGGGATGGGGACAATGTTGACAAGGGATGGGATGACATTCTCTCTTCCTACTTGCCGTTGAGCACCAAAACCTGATGAAGTAGCAGCCCCATGTGATCGAAGTCAACGTAAATCATAAAAGCTGTTACTAGTAATAGTTCTGAGCTACTTTGATTTTGCCAAAAAATTACTACTAGTAAATACAAAGTAATAGATCTAAGTTTACTTTACTATCTCAAATGTGAAAACAAGCAACAAGAAGTAATATTTTTGGATTAGTTACTTTACTAAACCTAACTTTGACAGAATACAAACATGCCCTTAGGGAATGAGCAATTAAAATCTATTTAAACCATAAACTCTACCATAAAACGCCATATAAATTTAACAAAAAACTTAGTTAAATCTCTTCTAGTAGAGAAAAGGAAAGACATGTTTTAAAAAATTGTTGCAACATCACTAATTTCTCAAATTGGCATTCCTGCACCTGGGGGGGGGGGGGGGTAACAAAGATCGTTCGAGGCAACCATGGTGGTATCTCAACTGTTAACCTATTGCTTTCTTCTCAGACTGTCGCAGGATCAAATCCCGGGTTTGTTTTACACCATGTGGCGTATAAATCACGTGGTGCTTTTGTGGAAAAAACAAGCAACAATCTTTAGCGAGGAAAAAATTGGGTTTCTGTGGTTGACAAGCTTCAAACCATGATCTCTCTAGTGCAATGACACTTAGTTGTCGCTCTAATCGGAGAAGTATGGCTTCTCGAAAAAAAAAATGAGGAAAAGTTTTGGAGAAATCTAAAGAGCATTTTAAACATCAAAAAGATTCGTATAAAACTCTACGTTAGAAACTTTAGCTCGAAGAGCAATAGCAAGCGATCCTCTAGAAACTCCAGAGAGCGACTGAATACGAAGTGGATCGGAGCGCCTTCAAATAAGATCATTTGATCAAACAAGATCTAGATCGAGACTAAGATCCTGATGTGATTAGGGTTATGGAATCACAACATCGAAGGGAGGGAAAGAGTAGGATATGTTGCTTTTGAGGATTGGAGGTTGTTGAATAGTGAGTGCTTGCTTTTTACTAAGTTGTTGATGGAGTGGTGAATGTACAAGATAATAGGATTGGGTTTCCATGAAGGCAGAATACGACCTCTCCTCCTTTGTCCTCCTCTTCTCCTCCTCCTTCCCCACCGTCGGGGCTACCACCGCCTCTTCTCCTTCTTTCTCCCTTTCCCCATCTACCCCACCCCAGAGCCTCCACCGCTTCTCTTCCTCCTCCTTGTCGTCCTCCTTCCCCACTTCTTATCCTTTTTTTTCCATTACTGGAGCCACCATTGCCTTCCTTTCCCCTCCCCACCACCTGACATGTTCGACAGTTCAGTGTCGAACATGATCGACACTAAACTACCGAGCATGCTGAATGATATTCGGGTGTTTCCAGTGATGGAAAAATAGGAGACAAAAAAAATGGGATGGGAAGGTGCCGATGTTGAAGATGGGTGCCTGAGGTACCGACATCCAGGAGCGGATCCAGGAATTTACATATGAGGGGACCAAAGTAGTAGAGGCGCAGGTTGCACCGAAGGTGCTTGGGGGTTTAACCCAAAATTTTTTTAACTCCACATAGTCCGAATTCTTAAAAATTTTTGAACTACTTACATTCCATATTTTTTTTTTTTGAACTACTCACAATCCATGCATCCTGGTGGAGCAAGCATTATTCTAGGGGCCATGGGATGAACTCTAGGGGGTGCCTGAGATCCACCATAGGGCCATCGAATGGCCCCTATGAATTTTGGTACGGTACCATAATGGGTACCATATAATTTCTCTACTGTTAAAGATTTTGGATCTCCTCCAGTTGATATGCCCTGGTTGGTGAGCCCGCGCGCGCATCACAGCCGCATGCAGTCGGCTGGGGTACTATTCACTTTTCAGTTGCATGCCATCATGCGGCTGTGATGCGTTGTGGGCCCACTGACCGGGGTTGACCGACTGAAGAATAAATGAACTCAAAACTCTTGTTAAAAGGAAAATGATAGATAGCCAACTAGTTTGCCAAACACTCCATATTACATGGAGTTGGCAAATGAGTTGGCTATATAGAATTACTTTAAAAGTTAAAACCTGGGATTCAAAAAAAAAAAAGGGGGGGGGGGGGGGGGGGAGGGGTGGGGGTCCCTTAGTAGATCAGACCCTGCGACATCGGAAATGGACGGTAGCATTGAAAATCGAGGTATGCAGGTGACAACATGCCAACGAGAAGATGATGGAACGAGAAGGTGATGGGTTTTGGAGGTTTGGAGGCGATGGGATATAGAAGAGGAAGGACAGGGATAGGCTGAAAAGGAAGAATGAGGTATGAGGTAATAGGAGTATTCTTGTCATAACAAAAAAGTATTAGTTTTCCAAAAAAAAATAGGGTACACTTATCATTTTTGGGGTGTGAATAGAATTTCCCTAATTTTTTACCTACAAATAACGCCACCCTTGATTTTGCTACTAGCATGAAAGTCACGAGTGGGAGGAAAACTTTGTTAGAACCGTGATACTAGTTTAGCTGGCATCACGGATCAATCCCAAGGGCTGAGTCTCATGCATCTGTCACGGTGGCTGCAATCGTGTGGTTATGATGCACCTCAAGGGGTGCTCCGGCGTTTGTGATTTGTTCGTGATACCAGCTATCTCGTATTACGGTTATACAAAAGATTTTTTTTCACGAGTGGATTATAGACCATGCTTGCCTTGGTTTTCTATTGAAAAATTATTTTTCCCGCCCCTTCGTAATGAGAGAGGGTTCGGTTCTGCTCCTCCTCTTCTCTCTTCTCCTCTCCAGGTAACCCCAAACTTAGGGTTTCTCCCTCCTCTTCCTTTTCTTAGATCTAGGTTTCCTTTACGCTGTAGAAATTATGTACTCGTTTTATGTCATATCATAGTTTCAATTAGATTTGCACCGTTTTAGGGGAAATATATACTCTCTTTAAAACTGATTTTTGATTTCCAGTTAGGTTCTACTGTTTCTGATTCTTGAGGTAGATAGGAAGTCTCTGCAATCTTTTTTAAAATATTATGAATGGTGTAAGATCTGGAATTTTTATATGTTTCTTGCAATTCGATCTCTTGATTTCAATCTAATGCTCACTGATTCTTGTAAATCATGAATCTCTGGTAACTCGATTTCACCTTTTGATTTCAAACTTTTTTTTTTTCCTTTGGTGAGAGATTATGTGATTTCGTAGATTTTAGATCTCTGCGTGCTGGAGGGGAAAGGCCCGAAAGGGAAAGGAAAGAGGCGCTACAAGCCCTTTTGCAGCTCCTCTGACGCCCTCCCCGGCTCCCCTCTTGATCAAATGGAGAGTTTCGGAGGGCTCCTCCCCCCTTTGCAGATCCTCCGACACCCTCCCCTCTAACAGGTTTCAATCTGATTAAAGAGAGCTTGGCTAGTGGTGGGAATCCCTTCCTATGGGGTGTCTTCCTCATCTCTCTTCCTTACCGAGAGGGGGAGAGGCCCGAGGACAGGCAGTTAGGGCTCGGATAGGTACTGTGGGTAGAGGTCTCCCACCTTCCCCTTGCCAAGTGGATCTGGATCTGGATCGGGAAGAAGGAAAACCTTGGGTGGGTGCTCCTCAGATGGAGATTCGGATCGGGATGTGGTGCAGGCTAGCTTCCTGGCCTCCTCAGAAGTCAAATTTGTTGGATTATTTCTTGCGACTCCATAGCTCACCTCGAAGGAAGCCAACTCCTGCCTATCAACTGTTTGAGGTTTTGCCTGACCCAGCCCAGACGGCTGCAGAGCCTCGCACTGTGCGGCAGGGTGGCGGGTATGAGGAGGCACTACAAGAAAGATGTTTATTGCCGACGGTATATTTTATTACCGTCGATAATATTATAATTTATACCGACGGTAATATTAAATTCCGTCGGTAATAATAATTTGTTATGTTAATTATTTTTCCATTTTTATTACCGACGGATATATAATATCCGTCGGTAATAATATATTTACCGACAGAAAACATTATATCCATCAGTAATAATATAATTTTTTTCGACGGTAATAATAAATGCCGTCGGTATAAAAAATTTCAGATTTTAATTATTTTTTCCATTTGTATTACCGATAGCCATGTATAATCCGTCAGTATTATATATATTTGTATCGACATAATTTAATGTTCGTCGATAAAACGCCTTGCGATTTATAACATAACCTTATCCCCTTTTTTTTTCTCTGTTTTCTGAAACTCTGAAATTATTTCGACCCCCCCTCCCCCCGCCTCCCTGATTTCGACCCCTCCCTCGGGCCTCCCCTCCGGCGCACGCACCTTGGCTCCGCCGGCCTCCTCCGATAAGTCCCCTCCTCCTCCTCTCCCCAGCACCCATCGGTGATCTCTCCTCGTCCTCCTCTTCCTCTCCTCCTCCGGCCTCCTCCTTCTGCTCTGTCTCCTCCTCCTCTCCTCCTTCTCCTTAATTTGTTTAATTTGTTGCAAATCGTACCCTAAAGTTTGACATGTTAGCACAATACCCATTTATATTGTTCTAAATCGCTCTCTAAAGTTTGAAATATTAGCACAATATCCCGTTTAGTCAACTACTTAATTCCCTCATTTGGTAATTTTTATCTGATCAAAACTGAATTGAATGGGGGCAAAATGTAGTTTTGAGACTATAGGGGGGTTAAGCAGTTTTTAGCATAATACCCATTTATATTGTTCTAAATCGCTCCCTAAAGTTTGAAATGTTAGCACAATACCCCGTTTAGTCAATTACTTAATTCCCTCATTTGATAATTTTTATCTGATCAAAACTGAATTGAATGGGGGCAAAATGTAGTTTTTAGACTATAGGGGGGTTAAGTAGTTTTTAGCACAATACCCATTTATATTGTTCTAAATCGCTCCCTAAAGTTTGAAATGTTAGCACAATACCCTGTTTAGTCAACTACTTAATTCTCTCATTTGGTAATTTTTATCTGATCAAAACTGAATTGAATGGGGGCAAAATGTAGTTTTTAGATTATAGGGGGTTAAGTGTTTTTGAGCTAAACTTCAGGGGGGCAAACTGTAATTTACCCTAATTTTTGTTAGGTAAATTACACTTTGCCCCCTGAAGGTTTGGCTGGAGCCAACCATGTGTCGTCCGACCCTATGAGCTGGGATTGAGCTGCCATCTTGATCCCGGGTAGGGCTGCAAACGAACCAAGTTGTTCATGAGCAGTTTGCGAACAAGCTTGATAAAAGCTTGCGAACCACGCCCAAGACTAGAGTTTAGGTTTGTTTAATAAACGAGCCAAGCTCAAACAGTGCAAAGCACGACTCAGTCGTGTATGCGAACATGCTTGTTTAGATTTGGTGAGCAAACTCGTGAGCAGGCTAGGCAAGGTTCTAAAAAGCGCTAGGCGCTAGTCGGGCGGTGGGGGGCCGCCTAGCGCCTAGGCGGCCTAGGCGGGGCCTAGGCGTTTTGTCTTTTTTTAATTATTTTAATTATTATTTTGATATTATAATATATATATATATATATATATATATATATATATATATATATATATATATATATATGTTTAAAAATTAATATAAGTTCAAGATTATTCTAAACCATTATTTTAAAGAACAAGTATATAACCATAATTCAAGATTGAGTGATTAACAAGAACAAAAGAAAACATGGTCCGCCTGGCCCGCCTAGCTAGCCTCAGCCCGCCTGGTTAGCCTCAGCCCGCCTGGCCAGCCTAGCTCCGCCTAGACCGCCTAGGCGGCCGCCTTGCCCCGCCTAGCTCCGCCTGGGAGCTTGGCCTCTTTTCTGGAGCGCCTAGGGCCTAGGCGAGGCGGTGGGGGGCCGCCTAGTGCCTAGGCGCCGCCTAGGCGGCCGCCTGGGCCGCTTTTTAGAACACTGAGGCTAGGGAATAAGTTCCTAAAAGGCTTAAATAGACATAATATATATAGTTTAAGCTTTTGACTGAGTCTGGAGTTCGTGAACAAGCTCGATAATGGATCATTAAACTTTGTTTGATTACAAATTGAGTCAACCCCAGCCCGAAGTTTAGGCTCGTTTAATAAATGAGCCAAGCTCAGACAGACCAAAGCTGACAACTCAGCTCGATTATTCGATGGGGGATTGCGGGTTCCGATGCTCCGAGTCCCAACTCCTTTGGAAATATTATAGGGGTAGAAGAGTGGCATTAATTTCTAGAACCCTTGAATCTAAGGACTTTGGAGAAAAAAATATTTCAAAGGTGGGAAAAAATATTTCGAGAGTGGTGACAATATTTTGAGGGAGATAAAAATGTTTTGATGTGAAAAAGATAATATCTTCCACACAAACATGTTGTTGTTAGAGGGATAGTATCTTTCACATTGCTAACTCGGTAAGCATAATATTACTATCTGATTCATCACATATTTTTTTCCAATTAAGTACTTATTTTCCAAAGTACTTAATTTAGCCATCGAACGACTCTATTGTATAAAGCCCACCACCTAACGGTACAGGACACCTTATGGGATCTACCAATTTAGCTAGGGATGTGCAGGATCCAAATCAATCTGACTAAACCGACCGAACAATCGTTTTTAACCGGTTTCGATACACTCAATGGATCGGATTGGATTGGGTTCTTTAAAAACCGACATGATTGGATCGGTTGACGGATTTGTAAATTTAATCTGTCAACAACCATTGTCGGGTTAGAATCATGTCCCTGCCTTCGGCCACGAAGGTGCTGGGGCTGCTGCCCGGAATCCTGATGGTCATCTTTGTTGCATTCTTCACTGAGGCTTCGATTGAGATGTTCGTCAGGTTTAGCCGGGCAGGAAGATGATCTTGTATATGGAGGTGTTATGGGGGACTCCTTTGGAAGGATCAGTAATCTATTAGTTCCTTGTTAATGAATTTTGCAGTTGCATACGCTCATAATTTGATTTATGGAGCATCGTGAGTATCTGCAGAATCAATGATTCTGATTCTTTACTTCTAAGAAGTTTTCTATGTTGATGGTTTTGTCGTCTTGTAAAAAAACTCATGCTTTTTTTTAAATGAAACATTTTTTCGGCTGACTTGTTTTCAACCTAACATCACTCGTCAAACTTTTTCCATTCGGGCTTGGGACAACACAAAATTTTTGGGGTAAAACTACTTCTGTTGTAATATGATTCTTCACAAAAGAAAGTTAAAATGAGGATTTACCTTCGTTTTAAAATCGGGCTCTCTATTGTTACAATTTTTCTCATTGTCCATGCTCCCAACTTGCCACAACTACAAGACATCCTATGATGGTATAACTAATTTGGGAGAAAATCAAAAGGTATGGGAAAAGAGGAATTGTTGTTTGCTTATTCTATTGGCCGTCAAGAAGCTTAGATCACGTAAGAGGAGAAAATTAGGCATCCTTTGAACAATCTTCACTCAGTCATAAGAGCTGTTATTTGAAATTGAAAAAAGGATTACTATGTCATAAGACATGGTCCCATGCATTAACAAAGGTTTTAATGTCGATTTCAATGTTGATTTCGGTCGAGTAAAAAAAAACAAAATTTGTCATATTTTAGTCTAATGTTGGTTGAAATATCGGTTGTTATGCAAAAAAAAAAATCAAAGATTGAATCTTTACACTTAAAAAGATGATATTTTACTCAAAATATGAAGTTTTTCAGTAAAATTGTCCATAAGAAGGAATATGAAATGTTGGATTTCGATCAGACACCGATCATTTTTTAAAGGATCTAACATACAAAATATAGTTCTATCAAAATTTCGGACATTTTGTATGTTAGTTCCTTTAAAAAAATACACATTTCAGTTATTTATTTTTTGAAAGGTGGGAAAAAATATTTCAAAGGTGTGGTTGGGGCAGATTCTTATAGACATGATTTGAAATTACTGTAGGTTTTGTGTAGCTAGATAGACGAAGATGTCTTCAATCAATAAGAGTTGGATGCGTAATTCGAATCGGATGAGCCAAGAGTACAGAGAAGGAGTCAGGAAATTTCTGGATTTTGCATTTGAGCGTCTTGCACCGCTTGATGGAAAAATTGTGTGTCCCTGTATAGACTGCGGAAGGGTGAAAAGGAAGGTTCGAGAGGATTGTGAGGTTGATCTGGTAATGCGTGGCATTGACATTAGCTATACTCGTTGGTTCTCGCACGGTGAGGAGCTAGATACAGTACCCATGGCAGCTCACGGTGAAAATGCGAACTCGTTAGTTCTTCTCTCCACACCAGCTCCTGAGGTCGCAGCCTCCGGAGCTTCGAGCAGCGCTCAGTACTCGGTTACAGTGCCTATGCCCACAGGTAATATTTAGATCTAAAGTTTTAAACATGTTGTAAATACTTGTTCAGTACTGATGTATATTTTATTTGCAGGATCGAGGATCGCTAGACACGTAGGCGACCGGGGCGTGACGACGGCCCGACGCTTGTCGAGTTTACGCGAGCCGCTTTCCTTACAGTGGAGCGGTAGGTCCTTTGTGGGCGAGCACGCTTCTGACGCCGCCACGTGGGTCGGCATGATAGTACGGGAGGAGAGGAATGCCCCTATTGTGGGGATAAAAGGGTGGAAAAATATCGATGCATCCTATAAGGAGAGGATGTATCAGGTCTTTTTGGTACGTTAGTTTCATTAAAGCATTTTAGAATAATATCATTTTTTTATAATTTGAATTGATAAAATTACTTGTTTCTAAATTGATTTTACAGAAGAAATTTAAATGGAAAAACATGGAAACCGACACCCACCGGGAGGACTTGTGGAAGACAATGAGTGAGCGGTACAGGGATTACCGTCACGAGCTTTACCAGCTCTACGGTTACTTGGTTGGCGAGCCGGCTGAGGAGTTACAGGTTGCGACCGAGACGAGAGACACGCCTCCGCTACACGTTTTACAGTTTTTGGTCGCTCACTGGGCCACCCCTCAGTTTCAGGTATAATTATTATTTTGTTGATTCGTATTTGTTTTAATGTTATACTAAAAATTTGTATTGATGTTTGAAAATTTAATCGATTGACACAGGCGAGCTCTGCTAAAGGCAAGCAGAATAGAAATACCTCGACGACATCTGCTCCAGTGAGAGGGAGGACCTCCATGCCCTAGCTTGCCCAACAGTTGGTAAATGATACAAATATTTCTTTCTTTAAAGTTCTATAAATCTTATGTTAACTTATTTATTTATTTTATATGTCAAAAAACAGACACAGTCTTTGGGCCACGAGCCTAATCGGATTGACTTTTTTGAAGCCTCTAGGAGGCGGCGTACCGATGGGGCATTTCTGGATGACAGGGTTGCCTCGCAAGTCGTAAGTAATTAAATTACTATTAATAGATTCGTACGTATACCATCAAATATCATTGAATATCATTGGTTGTTTTCATTTAGGAGAGAATGAGACTTATGGTGATCCCGTCTGGCGAGGCCGGCTCCTCCTCCAGCTCAGTATTTGCCGACTCGGTGATGGATACTGTGCTTAGACCTGCCACTCACGGCCGCGTTCTTTGTACGGGCCTTGGAGTCACGCCCTCCTACTTTGGACGAGAGGGTATGCGCTCGAGGGCACGGGACACCCAGACCAGGGTTATCACTCAGTTGCAATCTGTGCTAGACGTGGAGCGTGAGCAGAGGCAGGCCCTCGAGCACAGGGTTGAGGTGGAGCGCGAGGAGAGGCAGGCCCTCGAGCGACGAGTTGAGAAAGAAAGAGAAGCTCACAGGGTACTGAAGCGTCGGCTTGATGAGTTTATGAGCCGGTCTAGTGGTGGCTCATGCTCATGATCAGGTAATTATTAATCTTTATAATATTAATATAAAGTATGCATCTTACTAAAATTAATACAAGTACGATTGTATGTTATTTGAGCTTAGCACGATTATCATCTTATGTGAAAACTTATGATTTGCAAACCATGTTCATAATACAAGTATTACAATTTTGTATCTTATAGTCAATCCGAAACATGCAAGTCCGAAATATGAAAAAACATCTAATTACGAATTATCGGATGCGATCCGATGACGATCCCATCGAATCCAAACCAAGTTCAAAATCTAAAACACGCTAACTTATGATTTTCCAACGCTTAGACTTTAAATTAGACAATCGGATGGTAAATTCTTAAAATATCTAATTAAAACTTGCTCGCAAGTTCGTAATACGAAAAAACATCCAAGTACGAATTATTGGATGCGATCCGATGACGATCCGATCGAATCCAAACTAATTTCAAAATCTGAAACACGCTAATTTACGATTTTTCAACGCTTAGACTCTAAATTAATCAATCGGAGGGTAAATTTTTAAAATATCTAATTAAAACTTTCTCGCAAATCCGAAATACGAAAAAACATCCAAGTACGAATTATCGGATGCGATCCGATGACGATCCGATCGAATCCAAATCAATTTCAAAATCCGAAACACGCTAACTTATGATTTTCCAACGCTTAGACTCTAAGTTAGTCAATCGGAGAGTAAATTCTTAAAATATCTAATTAAAACTTGCTCGCAAGTCTAAAAAAACATCCAAGTATTAATTATCGGATGCCATCCGATGACGATCCCATCGAATCCAAACCAAGTTCAAAATCCGAAACACGCTAACTTATGTTTTTCCAACGCTTAGACTCTAAATTAGTCAATCAGAGAGAATAATCTTAAAATATCAACTTAAAACCTCCTTGCAAGTCCGAAATACGAAAAAACATTCAGTACGAATTATCGGATGCGATCCGATGACGATCCCATCGAATCCAAACCAAGTTCAAAATCTGAAACACGCTAACTTATGAATTTCCAACATTTAGACTCTAAATTTGACAATCGGATGGTAATTTCTTAAAATATCTACTTAAAACTTGCTCGCAAGTTCAAAATACGAAAAAAAAATCCAAGTACGAATTATCGGATGCGATCCGATCGAATCCAAACCAATTTCAAAATCCGAAACACGCTAACTTATGATTTTCCAACGCTTAGACTCTAAATTAATCAATCGATGGGTAAATTCTTCAAATATCTAATTAAAACTTTCTCGCAAATCCGAAATACGAAAAAAATCCAAGTACGAATTATCAGATGCGATCCGATGACGATCCCATCGAATCCAAACCAAGTTAAAAATCCAAAACATGCTAACTTATGATTTTCCAACGCTTAGACTCTAAATTAGTCAATCGGAGGGAATAATCTTAAAATATCGACTTAAAACTTGCTCGCAAGTCCGTAATACGAAAAAACTTCCAAATACGAATTATCGGATGCGATCCGATGACGATCCCATCGAATCCAAACCAAGTTCAAAATCCGAAACATGCTAACTTATGATTTTTCGAACGCTTAGACCCTAAATTAGTCAATCGGAGGTTAAAATCTCGCCTGAAATATTTGGTAAAAAATCGGATCTGGCGGCTCGAGAGGGGGGGGGGGGGGAGGCGGCGATCTTACTGACTATTGGGATGATCGCCCCTCTTTTCACGTGATCTGTTGGGTGAGTCGAAGGGGAGGAGCATGAATTTGTCGGGGGGGGGGGGGGAGCGTGACCGAGAGGGGGGGGGGAGCGTGAAAGAGGAGAAAATCTATGGTATAACGATGATGGCAACTCAGCAAATATCACGACCGATCAAACGCTGGATTACCATTCAGCACCAGTACAACTGATTCATAACAACATGATTAAGTCACCACGAAAATACATTGCACTAAGCCCCAACTGCACCATACTATATATATAGATATAAACCATTTTTTTAACAAATACATGTTAATTGCAGGATGTGCAGCGTCAGGGGATGAGAGCACCAACGTTGGTGCCGGGCGGCGTGGGGTGGTTGAGCTAGGGCATGCAGCTTCCCTCAGTTTTGGATTGTGTAAAAATAATTTTGTAATAAATATGTGGTAATTTTATGTTATTGTGGTAAAATTTGATAATTTGTGGTAATATTTGATAAATTGTGGTAATATTTGATTTAGTCAATTATGATAATATTTGTGGTAATTTGAGGTAATATTTGAATATATTGTGGTATTGTTGTAAATCACAGGAATTAATTGTTGTAAATCATAGGAATTAAATAAACCAGATTTTTAGTAATTTTTTTTAAAAAATTTAAGTTTTATTACCGACGGATCTTATATATTTCGTCGGTAATAATAAATTTATTAAATAATATATTCTAACTTTAACCGACTGAATAAGTTACCGTCGGTAATATACATATTTGTGCCGACGGAGATAAGTCTAACCGTCGGTAATAATCTTTTTTTTATAAAAATTTTCATATATTACCTACGGACATTAATTATCCGTCGGCAATATACTTATTTTTGCCGACAGATATAGGTTTAACCGTCGGTAAAAATCTATTATATATTTTTTAAAATATTCATATATTACCGACGGACTATAAATAACCGTCGATATTAATGTTTATTACCGACAGAAATATTAATTTGTTACCGTTTTTTTTCCCGACGCCTTCTTTCCCAGCGGCCAACGTGGAATTTCATTCTGTCCCCATAAATTATTATCGACGGAAACATAATATTACATACGGATGTATTCCGTCGGTAAAAAACGTTTTTTTGTATTGAGGACTTCCTTTGCATTTCACATTTTCACTCCTCATAGCCCCTGAGTCAGGGACAATATTATTGGCAACAAGGAGGCTTCAGGAGTAGAAGGAGCTAGCAGGAGGTAAGTTGATCTTACAACGTGCGCGAAGGGACCTGAAACTGTTGGTGAAGGACCTCCTGCTGCCTCTCCATGGGCCAAGGTGGTTTCTTCCCCCCTCGCTTTATCTTCTAATGACCTCAAACTACAATACTTTGAGCCTGGTATTGTGGATGGGAAGAGAGTGACTATTTGTCTTGTTGAGGAGATTAAAAAGAATCGTCAATATTGGGCCAAAGCGTTGGTGGGATATGTTTTGGGTCGAAGACCATTCTTTCCCCATCTGAAGACTACCTTATATCGCTTATAGCAGCCTAAGACATGGTTCAACATTTTCTCTAGAGACAATGTGATCTTTGTTTTTAGGTTTTCTGATGAGGCTGATTGTTTGAGGGTCTTTGAAGGGGGTCCTTGGCATTTTCTTGGCTGGCCTTTGGTGATCAAGAGATGGGTAAGCAGCATCCAATGTTGTAGGGATATTCTCTCTAAGGTATCCCTTTGGGTGCGCTTCCCAAATCTGCGGGAAGTTCTCTGGTCGTCAAGCATTTTGTGTCGGATGGGAAGCACCATAGGCAACCCAATTTATATAGACAATATGAATGCTACTGCGGTGGCTCTCAAAGAAGGTGGCCGACTTAATTACGCTTGTATTTGCGTGGAGGTCGACATCGAGGCTGAACTCCGCGATGAAGTTGTAGCATTCAATGATAATGGCATTTTTGTGGCTATGCAGAGGTTCATGTACGAGTCGTACGACTGGAGACTGTCTCGGTGCCGTGTGTGCAAATATTTCGATCACAGCGAGGAGTCTTGCCAACCTAAGCCTTTCAAGCAGGGGAGTACTATACAAAGGGCCCCTTCTTGCTCAAAAGGATGGCAACCTACGGGAAAAAATTTCAGCCCTGTTGAGGCAGGGACTATTGTGGCAGGGGCTTCTCGTGGTCAACCCTCCATTGTTGTTGATCGGCCTACAGTGGGAGGGATTACTAGTAAGGATGGATGCCATGATGTGGGTACAAAAGGCCATTTTTTCAAGGAAAGGCCCCACTTTTTCACTCGGCGCCTTTAGTTGGTGTGACATCCAAATTCAATGTCCTGAGCGAGCTTGTGGAGGATGCTGCAGAAGTTGTGGGTGAAGGAGTTGCTGATGTTGCCCTGTTACTGTTGACATCGTGGTTGATGATGATGACGACGTGGTTGTCGCGGCTGATGTTTTTGAGGTTACTGATGCTTTGTGTGGCGCTGTTGTTGATGCTGGCGTGGCCACAGATGCTGATGTTGAGGAGCCCATGGACGCTCGTGTTGAGATTGCCGAACAAGGTGATGTTGGTTATAGTGACACAACATCTCTAGGTGTGAATAGGGAGGAGTGTGGCACCACTTCTTACGGTGTTGATGGTGAGGTGAAACCTGAAGGATTCTCTAGAAGTTGGAGAGGCTGTTATTGCAAACCATGGGTCTATCCGTGACAATGAGTGCCCAACTCAAGAGGGGACAACTATGATCACACAACGCGGTCCCCGGTTAGCTTTTCTTGGGTCAGATTCAATTGAAGCTAGGTCTTCGCTCCGAACCAAATCTAGAGCACTTGAATTAGGCTTGCTTAATCGTCCACCTCGTTAGAGGCTCCTACAGTCGGGACGGGGGGAATCAGATTCCGTTCTTCGGGATCGACAGCCGAAGCTAGATGAGGGTATTCATAAGACGAGATGCGAGAAGCTTTCTCCCATCATCCAAAACCTTTGGGATCAGTTGTCTACCGTTGATGAAGAGGAGCAGTGATGCAGGCAAAAGTCTGACCTACACTAGGGTTTCAATGGAGAATTGGGAAAATATGAAAATCTATGCACGCACATAAAGCTTGGACTAAGATCTAACAAGTAGGGATACAATAATAACCTGAAAACGAAAATCAGCATATACTAATATCATTCGCAGCAGTAGATAAGGAATTTCAGAGGTGCGTTTGCTTCAGATTTTATATAAAAAAAGGCTATATATGCTTGCAAGGGTAACCGTCAGACTAAAGATAGCAAATCTAATAAGTAGGCATATGTTAGGGCTTCAACTAGCGATGAAACGGGCGGTTACGGCTGCGATGCGGAGCGGAGGCAATGGAAACAAAGGGGAAACGATGCGGATGCGAGGGAAAAATAAAGTAAAGGATAGATACTGCCTGGGGTTTCCCGCCGTGGGTCGATTGCAAGGATGCGCCGATGATCCTGCACACGAAGCAAGGCCGGACGTCGGGAGAAGCCGAAACCTTCGGAAAATCAGCACCAAGGCCTTCACGAGGCGAAGTCGTGGAAGCGGCGAGGATGGGGGACACGAGTCTCGCCCGGAAGCTCTCACGTAGAGGCACGAATTTCAGCAATTCTGCAAAATCTGAAATCTTCTTCAATCTTCCCCTTTTTGTAGAACTAGGGTTTCTTTTTGGATGGCCAAGATCAAAGGGAAATCAAGGGGGAATGGTGGAGATGCAATGGGCCAAAAAAGGAAAGGAAAAGAGAGAGAAATAAGGGGAAAAGAGAGAGAAGTTAGGGGACGGAAGAGGGGGCGGATTGGCTCGGTTTCCGCACGGGCAAGGGACGGAAAAGCCCTAATTGAAGCCCACATAGCCCTAATTGAAACCCAATTGATGCCACATCATCAAATTTAAGTTATTTTGCTATCTAACCGTCGGTTTCGAGACATAATCTCGTCCGTCGGTACCCCGCAAACACACACACCCAGATTTTATTAATAACATGCAGAAAACTCACCCGAGAAGACCCGGATTCAATCCGAAAAGCCCTCGGATGAGATCATGGACATCCCCCATGAATTAGGCAAGAACATAACTAATACTAAGTGCAAAAATAAGGCCAAAAACATGGAAAAAGTGGCCAAAACTGAAATAACGGCTAACAAGTCTCAAACGGATGATGTCATCGAAGCATAAAAATAAAACGACAGGAAATAAAACTCTCTGGCGACGAACTGAAGATGCGGCGACGACTGAAGGTGCTGATCAGATCTGCATCAAGCAGGCTCTTCCTCTTAGCTTGCTGGAGGACAACACCATTCTAGACATCATATCGGCTATTGACTTCTCCTTCAAGGAAAATGGATCGGGATCCTTCCTCGCCCAGATTCGTGAATTGGAAAGAACTGGAGCTCCGGAGTCTTGAGACTTGGAGTCTCGCTTTTCTTGTTGGTTACTCCTGGGTTTCTTGTGTTAGCAAGTGTTGGTTGGGGTACCCCTTTGGGTGTTGATGCCTCCTTGGCATTGTTTGTTTGCTTCTTTTACCTTAATAAACTGGTAGGGGTCTAGGCCGAAATCCCCCCATAATCGTAGAGAGGGATTCTTAAAAAAAAAGATCTCTGCGTGCTAAAGTTTTTTTTGTCTTACCTATGATGTTCCTATTTGTTCTTTTTTTTTTTTAACGAAACTTGTATAGAGATTATGGCTCATCTATTCAACATTTCGACTGTTTCTTAACTCAAGAAAAGTAATCCTTTTGCTATTTTCTATTGATAAAAAATCTCAGTAGTTTTTTGTTATTTGTTTATTTGTAATTCTTGTATATACTCAATCGATTTGTCCTAAATCCTGCATAATCCATTCTTTCATTCATGGTCTGAGTTTATTTTTGGTAAATTACACTTTACGCTCTTTTGGTAATTAGATAAAAATTACCAAAAGAGGAAATTTAGTTGTTGACAAAAGGGGATATTGTGCTACCATCAAAACTAGTGACAAATTTGGAAGAAAAAAAACTTCAGGGGATTTTTTTCCTGCTCTGGTATCTTTTTTTATACGTTTATATGAAAATCTTACATTTCCAATCTTCATTTAATTGACCTATTCTTGGATGAGAAATGCTATTTTGCCCAAAGGTTTTCCCTATTCCGCTCGGTACGCTAATGTGGCAGCGTACAACTGGTGGCTGAATTTCACTAGCGACATTTCCATCTTTAACACCACCAGTTGTATGCTGCCACGTTAGTCGTACCGAGTGGAATCGGGAAAACCTTCGGGCTAAATAGCATATTTCTTTTTGGATAGCTACTCTTCTTGCTTATTAAACCTTTCATCAATATTATCTGATTGCTAGATTACCTTTCACCTTGTAATTGTTTATGCCAATCCTTGCATTTCTAACCTTCATTTAGTTGACCTATTATTGGTAGCTATACTTTCTGTCTACTATTTTTTGTAACTGGCCAACAATTTTGCATCGTTCCTTCACCTTATAGTTGTTTTACGTCTTGCTGATTTAGATTATTAAATGCTTCGAGTGCTTTAGCTCTCTAAGCTATGCAGGAACGGAGAATGAGAAAACGTTGGCCATGATAAAGCCAGATGGTTTGTTTGGTAACTATACAGACATGATAAGGAAGGTCATTTTAGAGTCCGGATTCAATATTGTTGGGGAGATGATGGTTCAGCTTGATGTGGAAAATGTGACGCTTTTTTATGCTGAACATTCTGGGAGAAGCTTCTTTCCTCGTCTTGTTGAATATATGACAAGGTATCTTTACTTTCCCATATCATAGTAACTATTAACTAGTAAGTTATAATTGTTTAAGTTTGCTAGTTACACTAAATACAAATTATTGGACCAGAAAATTATAGGATTTTTTTAGAATTTAAAAGATAGGATGCTTTAGAAAACAAAGCTAATTTCAGGAGTTATACGGTTTTACCTGAATAAAGAAAATTTTGATGGACCAACTTAACTACCACAACCAACGGCCTCTTGTCTGAGTGGTACTTCCTCTCTCTCTTGTTGGAGAGGTTCCCTGTTCAACTCCCTGTATGGATACCGTGGAGCAAACTTTCCCTTGAGGCACGCTGTGTTGTGCCTTGTTGGCGCGTACAAATCCTAGCCATTGATGTCATGTTCATGGGATCAATGTTTTAAAAAGTGCTAGGCGTTAGTTGGGCAGTGGAGGGCCTTCTAGCGTCTAGGCCGCCTAGGCGGTGCATAGGTGTTTTGGCTTTTTTTAATTATTTTAATTATTATTTTGATATTATATGTAATATATATATGTTTTAAAATTACTATAAATTCAATACTATCCCAACCATTATTTTAAAGAGCAGGCATCATTTACATAACCATAAACTCCAGATTAACAATAACAAAAGTAAGCATGATATTATGAGATAATATCATAATATCCATGATTTTAGTACAATCAAAACCATAAATTCAAGATTACCAATAATTGACTAGCATCTATACACGTTCTAGCGCCTAGGTCCGCCTAAGCGGCCGCCTAGACCCGTCTTGGCCCGCTTGAGCCCGCCTAGCGGCCTAGGACGCTATTCTGCACTGCTTAGGGGCTAGGTTGGGTGGTGGGGGGCCTTCTAGCGTCTAGGCGCTGCTTAGACCGCTTTTAGAACATTGCATGGGATTATGGAATTTAGTAAAAATAGCAGTTGTGCAGCCTTCCCCCAGTTTCGATTTCCTGACCTCTTTGAGCCCATGCTCTAGCATCCTGTGATGTGACCGCCTGGCTGATTCATCAACAAAAAAAAGCTTAGCTATCACGCAGGCTCAACTAACCCAGATAATTCTGATTTTCATAACGAAAAGGATAAAAAAATTATATCACGTTTGTTCGTTAACAAGGAACAATCAAAGTTTTTTTTTTGCAAGTAGGAACAATTGAAGTTGTGCTTGCAGTTAGACAATATTACGTTCCTCACATGGTGGAACCCTTTTTAGCTTGCTTTACAGGAAAAACATGCAAATGTACATATGCATATCAACATGTACATAAGTCCATATCTATGTGTGTGTTATGTGGGTGTATCACTTTGAATATAAGCTGAAACTAATTCTAGTATTGAACACCTAAATTTATTTGCATAATACTTGTGTATTTTTGTTTTAAGCAATTTGATGAGGGCCTTTCCAATGACAGGAATAGTATGGAAAACTACTTGCATAATTACATGCTTTAGAATAAGGCTATTTGTGGAATTAAAGTTATCTGATCTGGCTCCCTGTTACTTTTTAGCTGAAAGATCATCAGCATCCATTTTAGTTCCTACTTCCTACTTCAGAGTTTTACATACAGTTAATATAGGATTAACTGAGCTACCATATTTCATAACTTGACAAATAATTAGAAAGTAGTTATATGCATCAGGTTTATTCAAGATGAAATGTGGATTTTTCGGGGCATAATATAAATGAAACAACGTATCAGAATGGTGCACATGATGGACACTTGTGGAGTAGTGAATCTAGTGATGGTCGTACATTAGTTTGTATATGAACTGAATAGACTGTAAGTTGCCAATGCTTCTATAATATCAATGACAGATAAATTCTAACAACTTTGAATTTCGTAAATTCCAAGCCTAGATGCTTTGCAGTTGGTGAGAATAATGACCTGACATTGAATTGGCCTTGCTCATTTTACATGCATGGCGTTCCTATATCATGTATCTATATTGGTTTTTTATAATATCGCCAATGTTGGTCCCAAGCTCAGATGATAGAGATTAAACGTTGATATTAGGTTAACAGCCATACATAAAAAACAACTCAACATATGAAATGAATCTTACTTCGATGCATAGAGAACAACTCAAAATATGAAATGAATTTACTTCAATATTTGTTGATAATTAGGAATCATCCATTGTAATTGACTCATTTCAACCTAACCTGAATTTGGTGAGAAATGGGGGCGAGGATTGCTGAGGGCATCCCCTGTAAGTAACACGCAATAGCCTAGCCCGATTGTTGTGAGAAATTAAGAAGGGTTTGCTAGGGTAGCCCCTCATAGTGATGTGCTGCAAGCCTGCAACAAAACCAGATTAGGCTGCGGTATCTCTTAGAAGTGATGTGTTGCACTAGAGACTAATTTGAGTGACCAAATTTACAAGGGTTTACCATTTACACACCAAATAGAACTAGAGTGGGCAACAAAATAGTTTCGAAGACAAAGGGATTAAATTTGCCACTTGGAATATTGTGCCTTTAACTAGCATAGAAAATTGGTGTACAAATTACAATGAGGAGAATGAGATTCAATATTGCTTCCTTATATGAAACGAAACGTAAGCAAAGAAACAAGGAAAATTGTGATATCTACAAGCTCATATATATATATGGGAAGATAATACTAGAAATCTGACTTGGGCTATTGATTTATAAATATATGAAGGATAACATCTCCGAGATTAAAAGGCTACACGATAGACTGTTTATAAAATTTGTTTGGGTATGATATTATTAATGTAACTAGTGCATATGTACCAGAAGTAAGATTGGATAAAAGAGCATATTAACTATTTTCTCGAGAGATGGATGGATCAATGCAAAAAATTCCATTAGAAGAACTAATATTTACATATGCTGAACTAAATTGTCACCTTGGGAGAAGTAGCAGGGGATATCAAAGAGTACATGGGGAAGAAGGCATTGCAGATAGGAAATACAATTGGAGATTCTATGCTTGAGTTCATAGTTGCTTATGGTAAAGCTAATACTTATGTTTAGAAGAAAGATGAATATCACTTACCTTCAAAATGTGGGTTAATTGTGTCATAGGTTGATTATTTCTTTAAAAAAGAGAGTTCGATATGTAAACATTTTATGTTAATCTAGGAGAAGTTTGACCACAGAACATATACTAGCTGTTATGGATAGGTATAATTGAAGCAATAAGAAAAGAAAAGAAGCTGCTATAGACCCAAGAAGAAGGTGATGGAATTCATACAGAATATTGTGACATCCTTTGAAGAGAAATTAGAAATGAGGAGAGTTGGATCTTGAAAAGTACACCTAATATTATGTGAAATCATATGGAAAATTCCAATAAGAGAATTGCTTGAATTCTTGGAGAATTTAGAGGTAAACAGAGACACGCATTTGGTTACCTTCATGAATGGATCCAATGTCTCACTGGTATATTAATTCTTTCAAGAAAAAAGGTCGAAATACAAATATAGTAAAGTGTTACTAGCATAAAGTTTAACATCATTACGTAAGCTAGAAATTATGTATGTGAATAATGGAAGCAGGAGGAAAAAGTGGTGGAATGGTGGTGGAGGTTGCAGAACGACCATGGGGACAGCTGGAGCAAGGTTATCCAAGTTAGATACTTCAGAAGGTTCTCGGTCCTTCAGGTGAGACGTAGGAAATTGGAGAAGATCTCTCACTTTTGGAGGGGAGTGATGAAGGTGAGCAGCCTATTCCAATGCGGCAACAAACTCCAGCAGGGAAATGGTAGGAATATTCATTTTTGGGAGGACTGGTGGACCGACGATTGCCTCCTAGGGAAGTTTTTTCCTGAGCTCTATGGTTGGGTCCCGCTCCCTTGGGCCTCCGTGAGTTCTAGTTACCGACAATCCGGACAAGGGGAGTTGGAGTTGGACGACTTTGGGTACCTACACGGTTAAATCCCTCAACCGTTTCATCAATGCGGGAAGACTTTCTTCTCCATGGAGATTTGGAGTAAAATTAGGGAGTTGTCCGTAAGGGGTAGGCTAGCGACACTGCGCTCCCTGTGGACTAAGTGGCGGAAGAAGCGCATCTTGAGGGTGATGCGGAAGTCCTGGGACATCATTGTTATGTGGTTTGATGGGCACTTTGGAAGGAGCATAACCACCGGATATTCAACGGATCCCAACACCCTGCGGTCCTTGTCCTTCGTAGAATCGAGGTGTGCTTGAAGACTCGGAAGGTCGCGCTCCAAGGAGAGAGGCGTGCGCTCTTCGAGACTGTGTTGTCTTCTTTGTTTTGATTCTGGGTCCCGGGGACCTTTTTAGTTGTTTTTTCCTCTTCTTTATGTAACCATATTTTCTTCTTTTTTTAATAAACAGGTTGGGGTCTAGGCCGACTATCCCCTCATTCACTGAGAGGGACTTCTCAAAAAAAGATATGTAACCAAAATATGAGACTTTATTCCTTGGATGAAGTGGAAAGGGGCTTCAAAAGTACCATCACTATATCTTTACAACCAACACATGTCTTTAAGATTTAAGGAAAAAATCTACATGACATCATCAATAAGGCCTGGACTGTCTTATAGTTCAGAATGTTAGGCCATAAGAGGCTCAAGCACGCAAGATATGTAGTAGAAATGAGGACATTGAGGTGTAACCGTGTAGTGCGGAAAAATAGGAGAGAAAGAGTGAGGAATGAGTATATTAGAAGAATTTAAGAGTTGTACATCTTAAAATGGTACAATCTTGTACAACAAAGAGCAAAGGCGGCCCCGGTAAAGAATTTCAAATTGTTTTCTTGGGGTCAAGAATAAGGAGCAACAGACCAAAAATAACATTAGTAGATGTTAGAAAAAAGACAGAAAAACTTGCAGTGACAGCAGAATTGCCTCTAGGAATAAACAACGAAGAATGATTCATAGAGCTGACCCCAAATGGATGGGACAAGGTCTGATGGTTATGGTTATGGTTATATAACAGTTTGAGTTTCGCTCTCGTGTTAATTGAGATAGGTGAAAAAGAACCTCTAGTATAATTCTAAATGTTTTGTTTCAGTGCATTTGTATTATTGTTCATAAATGTATGCAATTCAAAACATTTTTGTTTCAGTGCATTTGTATTATTATTCATAAATATTTCTCTTGAGAGTATACTTGTCGAGGTGACATTTTAACCTTTATGTTTCTTGTTACTTGTATTTCAACTTTAAATGTCTACATTTACTTTCTTTTTTTTTTTGCCCTTTCTTGCCTTTTTTTTTTGTGGAGGGGGGCTACTATCACACATAATCATTATCTGGGCGTTTGAGTAATAATTAGTGCAGAACTTAATTATGTTTACCATAACAGCATAACCTCGTATGGATTATCACAGTTTACGACTTCCTGTATGAGAATAGTAACTCTTTCTTGTAATCTTGCCGTTATGTTGCATGCATTTATCTATTTCACCAAGTCAGGCATGACCTTTCCCTGATTTCACTTCCTTCAAAGCGATGTTATCACTTATCAATATACCCTTCAATTTCAGATAGTGCTTTTATTTCTATTTACTACATTCTACTGTAATAAAAGGGTTATTTTATTTCATTATTAGGGACATCCCCCCAGATTTAATGATTCCGTTTGTTGGTCGTCAATTACGCAGAAACTTCCCCTCATTAAGTCAAAATTTGGGTTTAAGGTGAAATAATGAGGGGTAGTTTTGGTATAATTCATGACCCATAGGGCCATAGACGGAATCATTAAATATGCGGGGTGTACCTAATAATGAAAAACAATGGAGGTGTTTTTACTTAGCACATATATGTTTTGTGGGGTAAGTCAAAATAACCCTATGGTATTACTGAAGAGCATATAGACTTTTCCTGATATATCTAATTTTTTAGTGGACCAGTGTTTGTTATGGTCCTTGAGAAGCCTAATGCCATTTCGCATTGGCGTGCTTTGGTTGGGCCAACTGATGCAAGAAAGGCTAAAGTTTCTCACCCTAGCAGGTTTGTGGCTTTTTTTTTTTGCAATTAGTTAGTGGCTTTTTTCATTAGTTTGAAATCATCGTCGTCGTTTTTACTAAGGAATTAGTAATTGATCGCTAAACGATATTAACAGAAAAGAAGAGTGGAATCATTGTATCTCTTAATTTCATTTATCCAATTTTATTTTCGTGTCGTATATGCTTTGCAAACATCTAGCCAGTCATATATTTGGACCCATATTCATCAAAAAGAAGGAAATCGATGTCATATATTAGCTTTTAAACCTTGGTGTACTTTGAACGCACCAATTTAATGATAAATGAAATTTACTATAAAAGATGTACTGAAGAAAGTGTGGATAAGCAACAACTCTGCTCTATAGTATAACACATAATATTGGCTGACTACGTCTTATAGTTAGAAGCATCAAATTCCACTACATCGAAGTACAACTTCATAACCACTCCCTGAATATGCTTATAGAGTCTCTAAGTTTTAAGAAATGAACATCCTCATAGATTCCGTTTATCTTAAAGGAAATCTCCATGAAGCTGCTGTAATCTATTGAAATTCCAAAACCATAACCATGACCGTCATCTTGTCCCATGTATTTGGAGTGGCTTTATAAATCTTCCTTTGCCAATCATTCCTATTAAGGTATATGTCTTTTTTTTTTGAGAAACAGGTATATGCCTACTGTGCCAGCAAGATTTTACATATATGTATAACAACTTTTATTCGTGTTATTTATAGTCTTTCCCTTGAGACCCAAATTTACTGAGGCCACTTTTGCTCTCAATACATTCCCATGCATAATTTGTGTTCCATCACTTTGTCTTCAGTTGGTGCAACCCTTACTCTTCCTATAATTAGCTTGTTCCTCACTCTATTCCTCCTTGTTTTGCCACACACCCACCTCAAGGCCGTTATCGCTGCCACACTCATCTCATGTGCTTTTCATCGTCCAACATTTTGAACCATACAATATAGCGAGCTTTTTTGTTGTTTTGTGAAGTGTACCTTTAATTTTTAGATGTATGCATCAATTGTGTAACATATGGCTACCCCTTTCGCTTCATCCACCCCACCCTATTTATGTTAGGATATGTCCTGATCCGTATCTCTATTCTTCTGCATAAGATATCTAAGGTACCAAAAACAATCTTATTATGGTAGTTATCTGTCATCAAAATTTGATTTAGCTTTTCGTTGCGATTTCTATTGATTTGAAATTTATACTCTATTTAGTTCTATGGATTTTAAACTTCTAACTTCCAAATATCTCCATAATTTCAATTTAGCATTAAATCATATCCTCGTTTCAACGATGAACACTATATAGTCTGCATAGAACACACACCATGCACCATGACATTTTTTCTTGACTATTGATAGTAAGTTTGCAGGTGACCAGAGTATACTTGTTTCAACTTAGTGGCGCCCCTTAATGAAGTCCCACCTTGATTGGAAATTCAATCTAGTGGAATATTGAATAGGAAAGACTGAATGTGATGAGTGTCCCATCACCGACAAGAATCTTATATTCCATATGATATGCTATTTTTCTATCCATTTGGTCACTGATTCCTGATTTAGGTGGTTAAAGAACAGAGAACCCAACAAGTTGCCAAAGATTAGTCGAAGGAAGGGATTCAATCAAGGCAATCCAACCACATTGTCTCCATTATTTAAAGAGAATTGGGCTTACGGATGAAACAAAACAATGACGCATGCTACCCTTACCTTGATTTAAACATAATATTATATATAAATTTTAATGGTATTAATTCAGTCTTTTTGAGGGCAATTGTGATGGGGATATCGAGCCTCAGCCCTGGCGAGTGTACCAGCGCAGGAGGCGACATCTGAGCATGTGGTTCTAGCCATGGTGGCTGTTGTTTTCTGTTTTGTTATTTGGCTTGTGTACTTTTAGTCCCACCTCGATTAGTGGGTTGTTTCGTCTGTCGTTGTAAGCCTATTTATAGGCCTTTCATCTTTTCCTTCAGTATGCAATGAATAAGATTTTTGTCTCTTCCCACATTTGTGAGAGAGCTAAGGTGAGGTGTGTGAAACCCAAGCCTAGACCTAGGTGTGTGAAACCCTAGGCCCCAACTAGGAGTGTGAAACCCTAGTGGGATCCCTTACCTTCCCATTCCCCTCCCAAGCCCACCGGCCTCCCCCCCTGTTTCCCCTCCATCCTTCCCCTTTCTCCTCCCATCCCTGCTGCGACCGGCCCGAGCCCACCCCGACCCCCGTCCCGGCCTTTCCCGCGCGCCCGGACCCCGACGCCCCTCCCTCCCCTCCACCTCCCCCCCCCCTTTCCCCCGCCGAGCCCAGGTCGGGCCTCCGACCCTCCCGGCGGCCATCCCCACCGCCGGTGCTCCCTCCCTTGCCGCCGCCGCGCCACCCCCTCCTCACCTGCTCCCCTGCCACCGCACCACCCGTCCTCCTCTATCCCCGCTGACCGGCCGCCCTCCCTGCTAACCCCCCCCTACCCGATCACCCCCACCCCTTAGCCCGAACCCCCTCCTCTCTTCGCCTCTGCCAACCCCGACCCGGGTGTACCCCATCCCGACCCGACCCGACCCGACAAGACCCTCCCCCTCATTCCCCGCCCCTCCTTGTCCATTCCTTTTCCCCCATCCACAGCCCGCGCTCTAACCCCACTCCGTTCCTCCCTCGGCATGACGGCATGGCCGATCCAGATGTTGATCACGGCCTGATCGACGACGAAGACGGATTCCTCGATATCCAGTCCCCCTTCCTCGACTTCCAGTTCAGCGCCGGCGAGAACGTGAAGGAGTACGTGGAGTGCATCACCTAGCTAGTCGCCAAGGACGCAGAAGCACGGCTGGGAATCTCGGAGAACCATCAACGGTGGCATCCCGGCGCACCCGTACATCCCAACGTACTAGCACTCCGGGCCCTCGCTCAAGCCCCGGCTCAACCCGAGGACCCCGCATCGACATCGATCCCGCCACCAGTTGAGATCCCTGAGGCCCCCCACAACCCTCAGTAGGTGAGTTTTCTTTTCCCTCGGTCAATATTGAAGGGTGACACCAAAGATCAATTCTCCTATATTTTATCTATGCAAAACTGCTGCCCACTTTGAATGGTGAGTTGTGAGATTCTGATTAACCCTATTTGTTATTAGCCTTGACATTGCATGTGGAACCTTGCTGATATAACCAAGTATTTGTTGTTCGGTTAATTAAGGTTGGAATACCTGTTTGCGTGCCTGTTAGGCTTTGCTAAAACCATTAGCCATATTGTTTGTTTAAATTAATTTTCTGTTTCGGCTCGGAGCAAACAAGCGACCCTGTCGCTGCTCAACGAATCTTGAATTCCCTGTTACACACACTGTTCCACATCAAATTGATTTTGAAAGGAACGCGATTATATGAGAGGGATCCCCAGTCCACGATCTCTTCCCATGATGCTGCAGTTTGGTCATTTCTCTCCCTCGTCGTACACGTGCATCGTGCATCCATACCCCTGGTGAATGGTAAAGAATCCTGCTCTTCACATTCAATCCCACCAAAAGAATTTTGACAATGTTCACGTTGAGAACCAGTGCGACTCCACTACAAAGCATCAAAATTTAACATGGAACTCAAAAGTTGACCTTGAAAGCCTTGCAAGAAATAGGATATTCATCTAAAAATGGTGGGATGTCAACAGAGAAGGCCTAAGAACGACCTCATTGACCCCACCAAGCATCTTGGCCCTCACCACATGCCTACTATATAACCTGTTCTAGCCAGCATAAAATGAAGGGGGAAACATATCACCTTGTCTCAAGCTTACTCGTACCACTGAAACGGACAACAAATCACAGTGGGAAGCATTTCCTTTCATCAAATCTTTGGTAAGCAGGAAACAAATGTGAGAAACAGGAAATGGGAGTAAATCATTCTCAATGGAAATGGGTTTCCGGGTAGCTGTTGAATATGAATGAAAGGATTCTGACCATCACCACAAGCCTACTAACCTGTTCTAGCCAGCTTAAAATGAAGGGAGAGACATCACCTTGTCTCAAACTTCCTCATACCACTGAAACGGACAACAAATCAAAGTGGGAAATGTTTCCTTTCATCAAATCTTTGGTAAGTAGGAAACAAATGCAAGAAATGGGAGTAAATCATTCTCTTGGGGAAATGGGTTTCTGGGTAGCTATTGAATATGAATGAAAGAATTTCCTTTCAAAATCTATCTCCAATTTGTAATAGAAGTAATTTCTATTATGAAAACAAATCAGTCTTGTTTTTCCAACATTTTTTACCGTAGTTTCCATGCAACCAAAGGTACAATCAAATTGTTCCATTTAATAAGGGCTTTATATGTTGGCTCATGTTATCTTTTATACAATGTAAAGGAGAATATTTCTGCTAATTTTCAGCATTAGAGCCATGTGCGGGTTGGATACCGAAAGGAATTGTGTTCACGGTTCAGATTCTCCTCAATCTGCTGCGCGAGAAATTTCATTTTTCTTTGGAGAGATGTCACCTGGTCAGTTTCTATGCCTCTTTTAGTCAATACCTAATATATTATTGATTTTGTACTCACAATTTTATAAAGATGAAAGTCTGACATTTGTGAGAACCATCCATCATACATATTCTCCATGTCTATTTGTGGTCTCTATCACTGCTATCCTAGTCCTTTAAGAAACTCTCTGATCATTAGAATTTTTGCATTTGTTTTAGAAATAGAAGCAGTGTACCTTTACATCCTCAATGGTTAGGGTTAGACAACTTAGATATGTTCCCATGGATTTTTGATGGGCTTGTGGGACCACTAATATTGAAATCTTTCCTTTACTGATAACCACTATTTACAAGTCTCTTTACGTAATATATATAATTGTTTTGATGGGGGACGGAGTATGGGGTCCCTCCAGTATTTTAAAAAACTCGCCCCAAGGTACGCCCGAGGTGCGCCCCGGAGTTGGGCGATCCTAAAACGCCTAGGGCGGCTCCAGCTGGGACTTTTTTCCTATGGGGCTTACTCCCGAACGACCGGGCACGCCTTTTACTGATGAGGGCATCGAGCCACGCTCATGGCGCATGTACCAGCGCAGGAGGTGCCACTTGAGCCTGTGGCTTTAATCGGACACTCAGAGTCGAGTTTGTTTCATTTTATGCATGTTGTGTTTTAGTCCGACCTCGCTTAGCGGGGACTTTTGTTTGTCGTTGCAAGCCTTTATATAGGCTGCCCCTTTGTCATTTGATGTTATGCAATGAATAATAAAATTTTATTTTCCTTTGCGTATGTTGAGAGAAACCAGGGTGAGGTGTGTGAAGCCCAAACCCAATCCTAGGCGTGTGAAACCCTAGGTACCAACTAGGTGTGTGAAACCCTAGTGGGTCCCGCCCCTATTTTTTCCAAACCCTCAGTCCGTACAGCCTAGTGTTTTCACAGGCGGGGGCGTAAGGCGGGGCGTTTTGCCTACTGTGGGGCAGGGCGTAAGCCCCACGAATTTTTGATTTTTTAATTTTTTAAAAATATAAATATTAATAATATTAGTATACAAAATATACCATGGAGATATTAGGCCTATATACATGGTTGATAAATCACAAACACACAATAAAGATAAGACAAGCCAATAATTCTAACCAAAATCCATGATATTCATACTCGATTTAGAAATATTCTTTGCACATGATATAAAGTAAAACGAAATACTTAAGTTCCAAAAAGCCATATCATCCAATACTAAAACATCACATATGAGTCATATGACAAATCAAATGGTGGCACAAAGTCACGATCACATGAATTCATCATCATCCTCATCAAGAATAACTTCATCATCATCTTCCATTGGGTATATGTCGGAGAAGGTTCCACCATGAACTTCCACCATGTCATCAATGCCTTCCACAATAGGAGTCAATCTAACCGCCTTGCCTGTTCCTCCATCTTTACCTAACATTAATGGAAGTTGAGAATCTTTTAGGATTATAAGGTAAATTAAGCAAAGAGTTAAAATTCGAAAGCAATCATACAACTTCTATTTTTTTTTCCTTACTTGTGCCTTCACTACTATCACTAGTATTTCGCTTCTTTGAAATAGAAGAGGATGATTGAACATTCATTGTAGTCTCCATATGTGCTTGAATCTCTGCTTGTCTTTCACACACGGTCACCGGCACGGACCTAATGGCATCAACATTGAAAATGTCATCCTCTTCAAGCCAAGATTGATCCATTGGGAGGGCAGGATCTTCCTTCTCCGTAATCCATTCGTCATCGGATTCAACTTCCTCAACTAATATTGGATCAATATTTTGTCTCCTTTTGATACTTCTTTCCCTTAGTCTAGTGTTGTACTTCACATAAACTAGGGCATTCAACCTTTTGTGCTCGAGCCTATTTTTTTTTTTTTGTATGAATCTAGCATCATCACGAAAAAATAAATTTGTATATTTATGTATTCAGATAATGATATTTAGGTAACAAGATCCATTAAAGAAACATACCGACTCGAAAGTGCTCCAGTTCCTTTCACATCCTGAAGAACTACAAGTGAGAGAAAGGACTCGAATAGCAAACTTTGTCAACTCGGGCGTCCTACTTCCAAAACGCTTCCACCAATCGGCTACAACAAAAAATTGAATAATTGTGTATATAAGTGATTCATTGCATAATTCAAATATTCAATTGAATTTATAAATGGTAATAGTTTAATATCTGGAGACCGCAACTTCCTTGAATCTATAGCAACTCAACTTCCGAAATCCCCTTTTGCATTATCATACAAGTCTAACTGAATATCGGCATTGAGGCGATCTTCATAGCTAAGCATCTATCCATGCACTCATACAACCCTTGCCTCACTTCATCAACATTAGAGAAGCTATCTTTGTAACGTAGTTGAGGGTTTAGATAATATCCAGCAGCATGCAAGGGTTTATGAAGTTGTGGAGTCCATCTAGCATCTATCTTCCTCCAAATTGCCCCATACTTTTTAACATTCCCACCACAATTAAAAGCAATCTTCTCCTTTGCCGAATCCATCAATTCATAAATGTATCCCATAGCCGGTCTCTCCTCCGAATCAACCTCTCTCAAAACACTTACAAGAGGGATTGTGCTCTTGATGCAAAATGCAACATGAGACCAAAAGTTAGGATCAAACATTACTGTGGCACGAGCTTTAATGCCTTCAACTTTTTTTGCCCAAGAACTCAAAGCCCATTTTTCTGAAGAGAACATAGCTTGAAGGGGTTGCTTCTGCTTGTAGATGCTTTGAAGAGTTAGATAAGCTGTAGCAAAACGAGTTATTGCAGGCCGAAGAAGCTCGTGGTTCTTTGTGAAAGTTCTCATCAAGTTAAGAACCCATGTATGCCCATAGATAAACTTCACCACTTGCCTTGCCGCCAAAAGCGTGTCTTGATGAACCTTCAACTTTCCAATGTCTTCTAGCATTAGATCAATGCAATGAGCCGCGCATGGTGTCCAATACAACCTCTCCCTCTTCTCCATAATCCTCTTCCCCGCATTCACGTAGTTACTTGCACTATCCGTGATAATTTGAACAACATTATTTTCACCAATTTCTTCAACCACATCATCAAGATACTTAAACATTAGTTCACCATTTTTTATTGTATCCGATGCATCAATTGACCTTAGAAACCAAGTACCGGCAGGGCTATTCACAAGAAAGTTGATAAGGCATCTGCTTTTCCCATCTGTCCAACCATCAGACATGATTGAGCACCCATATTCTTTCCAAGCTCGTTTATGTTCTTCCATTAGGACATTGATGTCGGTAACTTCTTCTTTGAGGATCCATGTCCTCAACTCATGCATAGATGGGGGTTTGAAGCCAGGCCCATAAGTAGCAATGCCCTCAACCATGGGCAACCAATAAGGATCATTCACCGTAGTGAATGGAAGCCCTTTTGAAAAAAATAAAGCGACCAATTTTCCGGCAAACCTCTCTTCTTTCATCTTGCTTCCACTTGGTGTTCAATGTACTTTGTCGGGCTTCAGAAGTAGTAAATTTATCCATTGGTCCCCTCGGTCTAGGAGCAATATGACTTCTACTAGTTATGCTTATGCCTCCACTCCCACTTTCCAACACATTTGAATTCTGAGTAGAAAAACCGTCACATCTCCATGCAGGACCCATTCGAATCTCCTCAAGTAACTCGTTTTGCTTGGACTTTTTTTCGAGGAAAGTGGACAAAGCATCTTTGCATTCTTTTCTTACTTCATCGAGAACTTTGGGGCATGCTTTAATTCCATGTTTGGTGCCGGCTAGATGATGTTTGAAACGGTTCACTGTACCACTACATTGTTGGTCATAAAAAATACATCGAAAATATTTTTCTCCATCAATACTCTTTGCATACTTCCATGAAAAATCTTTCTTCGTCACTGCATCCGGCATATCTATCAAAGAATCAAGTATAAATTATCAGTTAGATATTAATATTAGCAAGTAGCAACAATTAGAAGAGGAAGAAAATGAAAAAAAGATTACATCTAAAAAGATTAGTGAACATTAATCATTATGAATGTTCATATTATTATAATAACTTTGACATATTTGTAATTTTTTTCATATATCATACCAAATTTATTTTTCATTGCCATATAGTTATTTTTCAATTTTCATTAATAACATGTTATTATCTTGTGTACACAGTGTCACAGAGGAGGGGAAAGAAAAGCATAGCAGAGGAGGGGGAATTGAGGAGGAGGGGAAGAAGAGGAAGAACAGAGGAGAATGAAAAAAAAAAAATCTTGGTGTCTGTGTCTCTGCGTGACAGCGTGAGAAGGGGAAATGGAGGAGGAGGAGGGGGGGCGGGGGAAGAAGAGGAAGAATAGAGGAGAAAGAAAGAAAAAAAAACCTTGCTGACAGCCTGACAGTGCCGGATGAGGAAGAAAAAAAAAAAAACCCTGCTGACAGCCTGACAGTGCCGGATGAGGAAGGGAAATGGAGGAGGAGGAGAGGAAGAACAAAGGAAAAAAAAAAAAACTGGCTACCTGTGCGAGGAGGAGGAGGAGGAGAAAGAGGAGGAGGAGGAGGAGGAGGAGGAGGAGGAGAAAGAGGAGGAGGAGGAGATCGCAGTCGAACTCAGGTCGGGAGGAGGGAACAAAAAAAAAAAAAATCGCTACCTGTGCAAGGAGGAGGAGGAGGAGGAGAAAGAGGAGGAGGAGAAGGAGGAGGGGGAACTTACCTGGAGGAGGAGGATCCGGCGTTGATCGCAGCTGCAGCCCCGCAGGAGGTGATCGCAGGCAGGCGGGCTCGGGACGATGTGGGACTGTGGGAGGCGGCTAGTTGATCGTAGTCAGGCTGGAGGCTTTTAGGGATTTTTTTTTTAAATCCAAGGGGGCGTACGCTCCTGTTAAATGGGCGCTGGATACGCGCCCCCAGCCCTGGGGCGTACGCCCGGCTCACCGGGGCGTGCGCCTCCGTGGACTCCCGCCCAAAATAGCTGCGCCCGGGGCTTTTTCAGCTCGCCTCGCCCTGGGGCGCGCCCGGGGCGCGTTTTTAAAACCACTGGTACAGCCGTGGCCCACTTCCCCTTCTCTCTCTCTCTCTCTCTCTCGATCGTCTTTCTCCCCCCCTTCTCTTGTTCGCGACCCTGCTCGAGTTCGTAGCCCCAGTCCCGCACATCCTCCCCTCTGCCCCGATGTGCAACCGGCCCCAGCCCCAGCCCCGTGCGTCCTCCCCTCTGCCCCGCATAGTTGTCAAGGTGTCAAGGCAAGGCTAGGCGCCCGAAGGGAGCCTAGGAGCCTAGGCGTGGGCTTATGTGCATAGGCATTCTCCAGGCACAGGTATATATGTATAGTCTATACTTGCAGGTATATATGTAATAAGAAGCAATATAACACCTTACTAACATAAAATTGAACATATTATAGTCAAATGCATGCAACACAATGATACATACATAGTATAAACAAGTAAACAACAAAAGGAACAAATAGAATACAAACACTTACTAACATAAAACTGAGCATATTCTATTCAAATGCATACAACACAATGAACACAGTATAAACAAGTATACAACAACAAAATGAACAAAGAAGATGGGGGCGAGTTGGGTTTTACTTAAAAAAAAAAAAAACAAAAATCATTGCCTAAAACTAGGCGTGAGCCTAGGCCGCCACTTAGTGAGGTGCGCCTGGGCGCAATGGGGCCTAGCTGTCTCCGGGCGCCTAATGCGCCTAGGCCCGCGCCTTGACAACAATGCCGCCCCGATCTACAACCGGCC
The DNA here is from genome assembly GCA_947650365.1 of Chamaelirium japonicum. Classification (NCBI taxonomy): domain Eukaryota; kingdom Viridiplantae; phylum Streptophyta; class Magnoliopsida; order Liliales; family Melanthiaceae; genus Chamaelirium; species Chamaelirium japonicum. Next base: position 70,132,111 of record OX393549.1, on the reverse strand, counting down.
CCAGCCCCGTGTGCATCCTCTCCCCTGTGCGAGCCCGCAGCCCAGCCTCGCGCGCCCTCCCCTTCGCCCCGAGTTGCAATCGGCCCCAACCCGCGTGCCCCTCCTCCCTTGTGCGAGACCGCAGCCCAGTCCGCGCACCCTCTCTTCCACCCCGATCTGCAACCACCCCCACCTTCCCCTTTTCCCTCGATCTCTCCCTTTCCTGACCACGCTACCACCTGGTCCCACCCCTCCCCTCTCCGTTCCTCACCTTGAACCATCAGCTTATCCGGACACCCCCACAGCCCTCGACTCCTCTTTCCCTTTTCCTTGGGCGACCCCCCCAATCCCCTCTCTACTCTTCCGAGTTCGATATGCTCACATGGCTGATCTTGATGTAGATCACGACCTGATCCACTACAAAGACGGATACCTCAACATCAGATTCTCGTTCCTCGACTTCCAGTTTGATCCCGACGAAAGCGTGAAGGACTACGTGGATCACATAACCTACCTCGTCGCCAAGGACGCCGAGGCCCGACTCGGAATTAAGAAAGCCATCAACGGTGGCATCTCGACGCACATGTGCATCCGAATGTTGTAGTTCTGCAGACCCTCGCATTGATTCCGCCTCAGCCAGAGGCTCCCGCATCGATGCCGCCCCCACCAGAGGTTTTGAGGTCCCGCATGATCCTCAGCAGGTGAGTTTTCTTTTCTCGGTAGATATTTATAGGTGCCATCAATAATTGAATCTCCTAAATTTTATCTGTGATGTCTGCTGTACACCATAAAATGTGCGCTGAGTGATTATGTTTGCCCTGTCTGCTGTTACTCTTGATATTGTATGTGGAACTCTGCTAGTATAATCAAGTACATGTTCGATTGATTAGGATTGGAATAGCTGCCTGTGTAGTTGCAATTCTTGTTAAAAGCCATTAATCAGTATAGTATGTTTAAGTTAATTTTTTGTTTAAGCTCGTGGCAAAGTAGTGACCTGCTGGCGCTCAATTCTGATTCCCTGTTTGACATCCTGTATCACATCATTTATGCCCCAATGGTCTGGGCTTACGCTCCACTGGAGTTTGTCTGTATAGTTAAAAAAATGATTTAATTGCTACCATGTGATCTTTTATATGCTTCTTAGTCTCTTGGATGACGATTATGATATTTTGGGAACTAAAGTTTTTTTAAATTGGTACTATATCATGTATGGAATGATAGAAACTTATAATTAGATCTTAAATGATATTGAAAGACAATGACAAGTTTATTTTTATTATCCTTTTTGATATATTTGTGATTTATCAACCATGCTTGTTGGCTTAAATGCTTTGTTTGCTAACTTTGCTCATAGTATTTTTTTTATTTTTTTTGTTTTTAATCTATTCACTCTTATATATATATATATATATATATATATATATATATATATATATATATATATATATATATATATATGAGGGGTGTTAGGATGCGGCGTGCGGTGCGTGCGGCGCACCGCAGCAGCCGTCTAATGCACTGCTGCGTGCATCGCACGCACCGCAGCAGTGCATCAGACGGCTGCGGTGCGGCGCCACACGCACCGCACGCCGCATCCTAACATTCCTCTATATATATATATATATATATAGGGGAGGGATACTCTTACTCATGGCCTCTTACTCATATAGTTTACCTATGATCCGGGCCCTCCATTAGATCCCGACGTACGGTTCGGATTAGATGGGGAGTTAAAGCAATGGTGTCCGCATTAAATGCGGGTATTAAAAGCCCGTATTTAATGCGGACACCATTGCTTTAACTCCCCATCTAATCCGAACCGTACGTCGGGATCTAATGGAGGGGCCGGATCATAGGTAACTATATGAGTAAGAGGCCATGAGTAAGAGTATCCCTCCCCATATATATATATATATATATATATATATATATATATATATATATATATATATATATATATATATAGGGGGCGGGGAGCCTGCACCCGAGGTGTAGCATCGTTGCTGCACCTCTCGCTTGTTTACCCCCCTATAAGTTTTGGAATTTGATGAAATTTGGTGAGGGTGTTATCTAGGGTAAGATGATCATCCTTACCAATTTTCATCAAATTCCAAAACTTCTAGGGGGGTCAAATGGCCGAAGCAAAATATGCAGATTTTAACGGCGATTGCTGACGGCTGATTTTGCTTCGACCATTTGAACCCTCTAGAAGTTTTGGAATTTGATGAAAAATGGTGAGGATGATCATCTTACCCTGGACAACACCCTTACCAAATTTCATCAAATTCCAAAACTTCTAGGATGGTCAAACAATGCCTGAGGTGCAGCAACGACGCTGCACCTCAGGTCCAGCATCCCTTTTCCCATATATATATATGAAAAAATGGATTCCTATGGCATGTCATAGGGAGTACCCTATGACATATGGTGAATTAGTAACCTTAGAATATTTAGAATGTTCTGATTTTTAATAAGGATGTTCACCCTATCTTAGATAGGGCACCCACAAAAAATTGGCATATTCTAAAAATTTTAAGGGCATCAAATATGTTTTTCAATTTAACGGTTAAAATGAATGGCCGATAAAGCTTATAGCATTTGATGTCCCAACAAGTTTTAGAATACTTTGATTTTTTGTGGATATTCTATCTAAGGTAAGGTAATCACACTCAAAAACATTCAGCACATTCTAAACATTCTAGCATTGCTAATTCATCGTATGTCATAGGAACCCAGTCCTCTCTCTCTCTCTCTCTCTCTCTCTCTCTCTCTCTCTATATATATATATATATATATATATATATATATATATATATTAAGAAAAAAAAAATTCATAGAGCTTATGCCCCCACGCATTGAGGCTTACGCCCCGCCCCACAGCAGGCAAAACGTCCCACCTTATGCCTTCGCCTCCCAGATAAAAGCTTAAAATATGGATCTTGAGCAAATAAGCAAACCATCATAAAGATCTTTCCAGAAAGAGGGCTTCAAATCAACAAAAAAAAAAAAAAAGGCTTCTTGGAAGGATGAGAGTGTCCTAAAAACTATACAGTTTCGCAAAGGGGTGCCGGTGCCCTCAGCAAATATGGACAGCCAAGGTTGCGACAGCACTTGGAGGTGCCCTACTGGATGCCTTGGGAAGCAATCAATCATGCGAGGGTGGCCGTCAGCAGTCAGTGAGTCTAGTCATTCCAATAATGATGTAATGTTGCAATTTAGTATGACCTTATTTCTTTCATAGATAGTCTGGATTGCCTTTTACAAATGGGTTCCACTACGGAAAATTCGGTACCATACTGAACCCATCTCCACGATCCATCTCCTTTTCCACGCATCGTAGTGGTGGGAGCATTATTCTATTGGCCATGGGATGAACCGTAGGTGGATGCTTGAGATCCACCATATGGTCATCGGATGGTCCCTATGAATTTTGGTCCGGAACCGAAGTGGATACCATAGAATTTCCCTTTACAAATACTTGATGTATCTTTTCCTGCATTGATTTCTCTACACTCTTCGCTCTTATCATCTTAATTACTTATGTAGAGACAGTTTAACAAAAAACTTTTTGTTTTCAGCACATTCAAGATAATTCCATTTCCGTAAGTACCGTAACCATTTATTACGTATAGAATCTGTCTCGTAAGGCCCGACAACAAATATATCTGTGATTAAGGGTATAGAGTAATATTTTTTGTACTTACATAATTTATTTCTACCTTATTGTAATTTAGAGTTTTACTTTAAATGATGGTAAAAAGAAAAGAAATAAAATTTTAAAATGTTCTTATACATACTATTCATTTTGTTGTAGGTATTGTTGAGCATGATGAGCTTTAAAAGGACATGAACTGCATATTCACCTGTACAGAAACTCGCTATTGTGCAAGTTTTTTGAGATATTAGCAACTGTACGTTCTTTCAGAAACTCGGTGGGTTGCACCATCTCTTTTTGGTTCTTGGCCCTCTTCATGTTTCAAAGATTTGTTACTTCATTTTGAAAACATGTGGGCAACGCGGAAGCAAATATCCACAAACATGTGGTACGCAGGATGCGCTGAAAATTCTCCCCACTCGGACGGACAATAGCCAGTTGGTTCCATAGGGTCCACTAGAGCTTCCCACGGTCAGGAGATAACATAGTATACATTTTTTTTTTTTTTGGTAATAGAATTACATATTCCACTGCTAGGAGATTAACTACATCTGACTATAAATTAGAAGTACGCTGCAAGGCTATTCGCCGGCAAAAACAACGGGGACCAATGTCGCCTTGACAGAGAACCCGGAGGCCATGTGGATATTCTTGCTGCCAACTTACTGGAGTCTTCATCTTCGTTGCTTACTTAAGAGAGCCAATCAGCAGCTGAAGTGCCTTCCCTGTAGACATGAGAGATTCTGCAAGAGACAAACTGACTCAACATATGCCTGATATCTGTAATAATAGATTGATCAATTAGATTTTTCAAATATAGGGGCGCTGCAAGGCACTCAGCAGAACTCATCAGTGGCAGGCGACTGATAGGGATTGAATACAACCAAGGGATTACCCACAGATTCAATGGGCATCCAAGCCATAAGTTGAGACGCAATTGAGATCTCAAGAGGTTGACCCCTAGTGAAATTGCTCAAAATGCCTAAGAACGACAAGGTGGGGTAGGCCACATCCAAAGATAGTATACACTTTCTGGAGATAACATAGTATACGCGAAAGAGGAGATGGGAAATGGGGGGAGAGAGAGCATGAAAGATGGGATGAGAGAGGAATCCCAAAGCATCAAATAACAATAGGGAAGGGGGGAGCACAGGCACGTGATTCGTGGATGCACAAACTCCAACCAAGTATTGGAGTACCAAGGCACCTGGGACATCGAAAGACACTTACCTCAAATGGAAACTCCAACATCTCTTATTAGTATATGCAGCTAGACATGTGGATTAGTTCCTTCCTCCCCAAAACACGTGGTATAATATTTTTCACTCCATCGAAAGACACTTACCTTATTTGTTATGGGTTGGTAATGACTTAAAAGCTAGGTATCTTAATTTTTTAATAAATTGGCCGGGATCTCTCTCTCTCTCTCTGGTTCTCAGCACAAAAAAAAAAAATTACATCACTACCTATGGTATTGTATTTCCATTTAGAGCAACACCTATAAGTGCCATTGCATCAAAATGACTACGGTTCGAAGTCTGCCAACAACAGTACAAAATTTTTTATTTCCTTGCCAAAATACCAAGTCTTGTTTTTCAATCTTGCAAGGGTCCGGAAGACTTGCGATAGCTGTTGGAATTGGATCCGCTAATCAGAGTCGCAGCGGAAGCAAAAGAAAGATCCGAAGATCATACGGTGTATGTTTCATTACAATTTCGTTATAAAACAATCTACATGCAAATCTACGATCTTAGCATATGTGCGGACACCCTAGAGGCATACTACGATCTACGGAAGACATGAATGCATCTAGTTAGGTGTTTAGATTCATCATACCTTTTGGATCTATGATCCGGAGACGGCGGAACGATGAAGAACCACACTTAAATCGCAAGGGAAACTGTCGGATAGCACCTCGTCCTTTGTGAATTGAAGAATCCTCGAAATCCCGTCTCTGAGTGCAGGGATTACGAGCCGACGGAGGAATCCGTTGCGAAGACGATGGCGAGCCGCGAGATCTCCTCCTCTCTCTCTCTCTCTCTCTCTCTCTCTTCTTCCTTCTCCTTCCTTCCTCTTCCTTCTCCCTTCTTCTTCCTCTCTTTTCCTTGGCCGAAACCACAAAGGAGGAGGCTAGTAGGGGGGTTCGGATTTTCTGGAGGAGAGGAACCATTTTTTTGGCCGGCCCCTCCCTCTCCCTATTCCTATATAGGGTCGGTCTCCCATGGCTCCAAGGAGGCTTGGGCTGGCCTCTAGGTGGATAGGGATAAGGGGGGGGGGGGGGGGGGGTTTAGGGATTCCGAGTGTCTATCGAGAAACCTGGACGAAAACGCCCTTCACGAAAAGCAAAAAACTGAAAGAGAGACTGAGTGAGATGGGCTACTCGGAATCGAGTTCCGTCAGCGCCTATAAGCTCCTGGAATTATTCCGCTCATTCTAAGATCCATATTCAATGTGTTCTGAGCCATATTTCAGTATTTACCAAAATACCCTTACGGCCCGTAACATATGTAAATTAGGTTCTTTGGCTCCGGGCTTGCGCTCCATCGCGCTACTTCGCATCCAACCTATCCAATTAGGTCGGGGAACAATTCCTATACGCAACGATAGGGTGGAACCTTCAGGGTTCGGGATCTGTAGCTGCAACCGGATCCCTGATTAACTCTTCCGGTGACACATCGAAAGTTCCGTTAATCAGCCATAATCCGATTAACCTGCGTAGCCACCCAGAGTGCGACGCGAGTTGAACTCTAGTGATCCTAAACTTATGTTACTCCCTCGTAACCCGTTCTCTACTATACTCCGATAATCTTCAGTCCCTCATATTCCTGGTGCCATGATACGACTCGGGCGGTGGGGAGCACCGTCAGATCCCGATCGATCATCTGACTAGGGTTTGATGACTTGTCATCTATAATACCACACACCTTCCGGTGCTATGCCTAGCATCCGGAACGTCGTCAGTCATACTGACAACCACCAGGCCTGGGTTAACTCTGTGGACAGATTAACTCATCAAAACGCACCCATCCAACACTGGACGTCGGATAACCTGTAGGGATTACATGTCACTCAAGCGCCAGCCGGGTAACCCAACGTACCGTGGTATTGGACTATGGAAGGTCCGTACATGTTGGCACATCAAAGCACCACACAACTGGTTGGCCCAGTGTACATGGTCCCTCAGGGTTAAGGACGGATTATCTATAGTAGTAAGACAGTTTCTGCACTAGTGTCTGAATCACTGAACTGTGCACCATCTTGGTTCCTGTTCAACACGATCATCGTGCTTGGTCAGGTGAATGCGAATCCCACGTTCCCATGGTGGAGACTTCACCACATCCTCTACCTGCCAACAGCTTGTTCTCGGTGAAGCGACCAGGATCACCTAAGCTGTGAACTAGTTCTAGGTCTACACAGAACTGGTCCACTGGGTCTCCCAAGCACGGATCCTCCATGCGCCTTAGTGGCCTACTGTGTTCCCTAGGGTCCTTTTATTCTATGAGTATTATCATACACCAGAGTAGTATTCTAATTAAAGCAATAACCAAAGCCATCTTTATTAATGTTAATACAGAAATTCCACGCGAAGGACACACGAGCTACAACAATCTCCCACTTGGCCTAGCGAGGAAAAACAGTCTTAACTCCCATGGCATCCACATGCTTCTCAAAAGCCTTGGTCGGTAACGCCTTTGTGAAAGGGTCCGCCATGTTATCTGCAGATGCCACCTGAGTCACTGCAACCTCCCCTCGCTTCTGCAAGTCCCGGATAATGTAGTATTTCCACTCGATATGCTTGCTCTTCTGGTGATATCTTGGCTCCTTGGATTGTGCTACCGCTCCACTATTGTCACAGTAAAGGACAATAGGATCTTGAGCTCCCGGTACGCATCCTAAGTCCGTGAGGAACTTCTTGAGCCACACCGCCTCCTTAGCTGCTTCGCACGCCGCAACGTACTCAGCCTCTATCGTCGAATCCGCGATGCATCACTGCTTCACGCTCCTCCAACTGACAGCTCCTCCTCCTAATGAAAACACAAACCTTGACGTCGATCTCCTGGATTCCGGATCTGACGCAAAGTCAGAATCCGTATACCCAATCGACGTCAGTTCCTGTGAAGAGTAAACTAACTCATAATCTCTCATCCTACGAAGATACTTGAGTATACTTTTCATAGCAGTCCAGTGCCCTGGACCCGGATTTAACTGATACCTGCCCATCATGCCTACTGCATAGCATATATCTGGTCTCGTGCACTGCATAGCATACATCAGACTCCCTACAACCGAAGCATAAGGAATCTTCTGCATCTCTGCCCTCTCCTTAGGAGTCTTAGGACTCTGATCCTTGGACAATTTTATTCCATGTCTGAATGGAACTAGTCCCTTCTTGGAGTTGTGCATACTGAATCTGACCAAGATAGTATCTATATAGGCTGACTGTGATAGCGAGAGAATCTTGTTCTGGCGATCTCGAGTTACCTTGATCCCCAAAACATAACTCGCTTCACCCAGGTCTTTCATGTCAAATTGAGAGGATAACCACACCTTCACTGTAGACAATGTTCCAACATCGTTTCCGATGAGCAGGATATCGTCTACGTAAAGCACTAGAAAAACTACTGCAGTCTTATCGCTCATTTTATAAACATATGGTTCATCAACGTTCTGCTCAAATCCATAGGACTAGATAGCCTGATCAAAACACATGTTCCAACTTCTGGATGCTTGCATCAGTCCATAAATGGATCTTTGCAACTTGCACACCAGACTTTTCTGACCTTTTGCGACAAAGCCTGGAGGCTGAGACATGTAGATGTCTTCTTCTAAATCCTCGTTGAGGAATGCGGTCTTGACGTCCATTTGCCAAATCTCCCAATCATAATGGGCTGCAATGGACAAGAGGATCCGGATAGACTTAAGCATAGCCACTGGCGAAAAGGTTTCGTCATAGTCGATCCCTTCTCGCTGGGTATAACCCTTAGCGACTAGTCTAGCTTTGTAAGTCTCAACGGTACCATCCGGACCTCTTTTCCTTTTGTACACCCACTTACACCCAACAGGTTTAATATTGTGAGGTGGTGTTACAAGTGTCCAGACCGAGTTTTGGGACATCGATGTCAGTTCTGCCTCCATGGCTTCCTGTCATGTTGCATGGTCAGAGGATACCATCGCTTCGTCATAGTTCAGAGGATCATTCTCCTAAAACTCTGGATCTACCATAAAGGCTTTTCCAATGTATCTATCAGGAGCACTTGTGGTCCTCCCACTGCGACGAGCCTGCGGTGGTTCCATAGGAGTCGATTCTACAATATCGTTAATCTTAGTTGTATCGACTCCCACTACGTTTTCTGTCTGCGTACTCCTATCAGTACCAAGCAATTCTTTAAAAACTACTTTACTGGTGGGCTTATGGTCTATTAAATAATCCTGCTCCAGGAATACGGCGTTCGTCGAGACGACAACCTTTCTATCCTTAGGATCATAAAATAAACCACCTTTTGTCCCTTTTGGATACCCAACGAACAGACATACCTTAGTTTTTGACTCCATCTTATCTCGCTTGTCCTTCCGCACATGTGCTGGACAACCCCAAATCCTAAAGTGCTGTAGGCTTGGCTTTCGCTTCAACCATAGCTTCCAAGGAGTTAGGGGTACTGACTTTGATGAAACAAAATTCAAAGTGTATGCTGCCGTCTCTAGGGCATATCCCCAAAAACTAGGTGGCAATGTTGCATAACTCATCATAGTTCGAACCATGTCTAACAAAGTTCGGTTTCTGCTCTCAGATACACCATTGTGTTGTGGTGTCCCTAGTGCAGTCAACTGGGATACGATCCCATGCTCACACAGGTACCCAATAAATTCATCCGATAGGTATTCGCCTCCTCGATCCGATCGAATAGACTTGATACTTTTACCCGTTTGCTTTTCTGTTTCAGCTGTGAACTCCTTGAAGTTATCAAAGGATTCAGACTTCCGCCGCATTAGGTATATGTATCCAAACCTCGAGTGATCATCCGTGAAGGTGATGAAATACTCGAAACCTCCTATGGCACGGATACTTATGGGCCCACATACATCAGTGTGTACCAACTCTAATACCTCCTTAGATCTGCTACCTTTGGCTCGGAAAGATCTTTTAGTCATCTTGCCTTCCAGGTAAGACTCACACGTCGGTAGACTTTCTAAAATATCTGAACTTAAGAGTCCTACCTTAACCAACCTGTGAATCCTGTCTGAGGTTATGTGTCCAAGCCTTAGATGCTAAAGGAGTGTTGGATTATCTGAGTGATTTTTCCTTTTAGATGAATTAATCACACAAGCTTCAGTTATGTTATCCTGCTTATGATTAGAGTTAATTACATAGAGACCATTCTGTATCTTTCTCTTACAAACAAAGGAACCATTAAATTTAATTGACACACCAGAAGCATCAAATAAAACTGAAAAACCTTCATTATTCAATAAGGAAACAGAAATTAAATTTCGTCTCAAGGACGGTACATAAAGTATGTCTTTAAGTAATAAACTTCTTCCATCAAAGAACTGCAAGATGACATCTCCAACTGCTTCAGCCTCTGCCATGGCTCAGTTCCCATGCTCAAGATTATCTCTCCATCACCCAGTTTTCTTGTCTCCTTGAATCCCTGTAAATTATTGCAAGCATGGTTAGTAGAACCAGAATCCACAATCCATGGAACTGGAGAATAACTGGATGCTACAAGGGATTCCACTATGTGGATTTGAGATATACCTGTCTCAGCCATCTTGGGAGCCGCGTGGCAGTTGCCCTTCCAGTGCCCCTTCTTGCCGCATCGGAAATATTTTTCTTTGGGCTTCGCCGGACCATTCTGCTTAGGAACCTGCAACTGTATTTGGCCCATCTTCACGGACTTCTTAGACTTTCTTTTCTGAAACTTGCCCTTGGCTTTCAGAGAAGAATTCCGCTCTACGTTCAGGGATTGGGCTCCTGCCTTTATCCCGTCCTCTGCCGCCTGGAGCGCCGCTAGGAGCTCTGCGTTAGACATCTCCAACCGGTTAAGGTTGAAGTTGGTAACGAAGCCCTCAAACGCTCCTGACAGAGACGCGAGAAAAATATCGGTCTGGATCTCTGCATCCAAGATGATATCAAAAGAACCAAGCTCGTTCACATAGCCAAACAATTTCAGCATATGATCCCGAACTAAAATCCCCTCTGCCATCTTCGTGGACACCAATTTCTTGATGGTCAGGTAACGAGTTACCCTACTACGACCCTCGAATATTTCCTTTAGGTAGAGCATCATGTCTGAAGCAAAGGTCATATCTTCGACTTGCTTCTAAAGGACGGTCTGCAAGGATGCCACTATGTAGCACTTGCACATCTCATCAGCATCTAGCCAGTCTTTCTATTCCTTCAACTGGGCCTCAGTTGCACTTGGTCCCGGTATGGCCGGTTGAGGGGTACTTAGGGCAATTGTGTGTTTGCCAACCCTTAGGGCGAGCATCAAGTTACGCTTCCAGTCCTCGTAGTTTGGTCCCGTAAGTTTGTTATCATTAAGTATGGAGGCAAGGGGGTCGAGCTTGGTCATGATTTCTGTAAACAATGGTTTAAAGCAATAGTTAGGGTCTACTGCAATCTATTTCATGGAATTTAGAAATAAATAATGTTTACTCCAGCCGCTATGTCTTCACTACCTCAAGTGGAGACATCTAGGAATCTAAATTCCCTGGGCTCGAACACTGAGACTATCGGCCTCGAATTGGAGACAGCATCTCGGTGAGAGCATGCAACCGCTTCTGCCAACGGGGTTTTTACGACCCAGTCTTCATCAGAATTACCCATGGTAAACTGAAAGACCTCTCAGTCTCCTTTTGGCCAGCTTTATGTGACCCGCGTGCGCAGCAACAGTGGCTTCACACAAGCTTTCGGATGCTTTCCACAAATCTAGGTGGTGTCGGCAGGGGGGTTCATAGGCTCCCGCGATGCAGGAAAAAATCGTCACCCACTGCCACCGACATCCTCCATGTTCCGAAGGAAACCACTAGGCAAACCAGTATGAAAGGAAACACAGCTCTCACCCGGTGGGAAAATCGAACTGCGTACCTCCCACCCAGACCTTTAGCCGGTTGATTGTGGAGGCCAGGGGCTTCCCTTTGGAGGGAACCTCTTACACATCCCTTCTTTATGAGGTTTTATGCATATCTAGAAAGGTCACGACCTCTTAGACTTAGACCCTGGTCTACCGTGCTCCCACTAGGATTACAAACCCTCCCGCAAAGCATTAGTATCCTCGAAAAATATCATAGTCCCTACCTTGAATACTCAGCATTCGCCTTTCTTGCAAGGATCACATTACATAGATTCCAAGGATCCAGATACTTCACTAGTTTGCCCATAATCCTAAGATGAGTCTAGTCTAAGGTCAACGTGGAAAGGACTCCCACTACGATGACGCCTCGTTCACAATTTGATGTCTGATGTCATAGTAGACCTCATCTCATTACAGGTTTTGATGCTGGCCAAATAGGGACATCCGACAACCTCTGCCGGACCTCAACCTAATGGTGGCATAACCAAATCGTGATGAGTTCATACTACCATCAAACGTTATCTAAAAACGGGTATCACACAATGAAATGGTCGCTAGGACCACGTGGGGAAAGGGCATCCCACTAGGGTTATCATACTTCTTATGGAGACATTAGTTAATTATCTCTAAACAAATCTAACACTGCGTTTATCTCGATGCACAGTACTTGGCTACCTGAACTACCACGAGGGCGGTTACCGCCTTTCCTTTTAGCTAGCCACCGGATTCGCACGTGTTAGAACCATTTAGAGACACCGATGAATCCATAAGCTTAGTACTAACCCTAAGCCTGATCTAGAGATAAACTCACAAGCAAGATAATAAAATTATCATCGGGGTTCTCTAAACAATAAGTAAAGAGAATCAACAGAAAAACATCCAAACTGAATCAAGTCCAGGGTCCGACCCTTGAACCTGAATAGCACAGCCAAGATATCATGCTCTTCCGTTCTGCACGATCTCTGACGATGATCCCATCATCGCCAACATGCACGCTTTTGCCAGGTCTTTGCACGCCATGGTACCGCTTGCCCGAATCGTGGATGAAGCATCATCTCCGTCTTCCTGTGACCGAAAAACTAACACGCTCCGAGTAAGTGCTCGTTCGTGTACAATTTCACTAGAAAGAAAAAGGAAACAATCCTAGAAAACTGGCTAGGGAACCGAGGATTGTCAGCCCCCACCCTCGCCCATCTAGAGCCTTCAAATCCACATACAATAATAATCAATGCAAAATTAAATCCGAGGTCTGACCCCCGGATGCATGCAATCACAGATTACTATTTAGCGCGACACCTGCAAAAAGACGATACATAGCACAATCCATATGCATGATCTACATCGACCCCGACGAAAACATATGCCATCATATATTCACATGATGTTTTCACGAATTCATACATGAAACATACACCAAAGCGTGCTCTGATACCAATTGTTGGAATTGGATCCGCTAATCAGAGTCGCAGGGGAAGCAAAAGAAAGATCCGAAGATCATACGGTGTATGTTTCATTATAATTTCGCTATAAAACAATCTACATGCAAATCTATGATCTTAGCATATGTGCGGACACCCTAGAGGCATATTACGATCTACGGAAGACATGAATGCATCTAGTTAGGTGTTTAGATTCATCATACCTTTTGGATCTATGATCCGGAGATGACGGAATGATGAAGAACTGCACTTGAATCGCAAGGGAAATTGTCGGATAGCACCTTGTCCTTTGCGAATTGAAGAATCCTCAAAATACCGTCTCTGAGTGCAGGGATTACGAGCCGACGGAGGAATCCGTTACGAAGACGATGGCGAGCCACGAGATCTCCTCCTCCTCTCTCTCTCTCTTCTTCTTTCTCCTTCCTTCCTCTTCCTTCTCCCTTCTTCTTCCTCTCTTTTTCTTGGCCGAAACCACAAAGGAGGAGGCTAGTAGGGGGGTTCGGATTTTCTGGAGGAGAGGAACTATTTTTTTGGCCGGCCCCTCCCTCTCCCTATTCCTATATAGGGTCGGTCTCCCATGGCTCCAAGGAGGCTTGGGCCGGCCCCTAGGTGGATAGGGATAAGGGGGGGCGGTTTTTAGGGATTCCGGGTGTCTATCGTGAAGCCTGGACGAAAACGCTCTTTACGAAAAGCGAAAAACTGAAAGAGAGACTGAGTGAGGTGCGCTACTCGGAATCGAGTTTCGTCAGCGCCTATAAGCTCCTGAAATTATTCCGCTCATTCTAAGATCCATATTCAATGTGTTCTGAGCCATATTTCAGTATTTACCAAAATACCCCTACGACCCGTAACACATGTAAATTAGGTTCTTTGGCTCCAGGCTTGCGCTCCATCGCGCTACTTCGCATCCAACGTATCCAACTAGGTCGGGGAACAATTCCTATACGCAACGATAGGGTGGAACCTTTAGGGTTCGGGATCTCTAGCTGCAACCGGATCCCTGATTAACTGTTCCGATGACACACCGAAAGTTCTGTTAATCAGCCCTAATCTGATTAACCCGCGTAGCCACCCAAAGTGCAACGCGAGTTGAACTCTAGTGATCCTAAACTTATGTTACTCCCTCGTAACCCTGTTCTCTACTATACTCCGATAATCCTCAGTCCCTCTTATTCCTGGTGCCATGATACGACTCGGGCGATGGGGAGCACCGTCAGATCCCGATCGATCATCTGACTAGGGTTTGATGACTTGTCATCTATAACACCACACACCTTCCGGTGCTATGCCTAGCATCCGGAACGTTGTCAGTCATACTGACAACCATCAGACCTGGGTTAACTGTGTGGATAGATTGACTCATCAAAACGCACCCATCCAACACTGGACGTCGGATAACCTGTAGGGATTACATGTCACTCAAGCACCAGCCGGGTAACCCAACGTACCGTGGTATTGGACTATGGAAGGTCCGCACACGTTGGCACATCAAAGCACCACACAACTGGTTGGCCCAGTGTACATGGTCCCTCAGGGTTAAGGAAGGATTATCTATAGTAGGAAGAAGGTTTCTGCACCAGTGTCTGAATCACTGAACTGTGCATCATCTTGGTTCCTGTTCAACACGATCATCGTGCTTGGTCAGGTGAATGGGAATCCCACGTTCCCGTGGTGGAGACTTCACCACATCCTCTACCTGCCAACAGTTTGTTCTCGGTGAAGCGACCAGCATCACCTAAGTTGTGAACTAGTTCTAGGTCTACACAGAACTGGTCCACTGGGTCTCCCAAGCATAGATCCTCAGTGGCCTACTGTGTTCCCTATGGTCCTTTTATTATATGAGTATTATCATACACCAGAGTAGTATTCTAATTAAAGCAATAACCAAAGCCATCTTTATTAATGTTAATACAGAAATTTCACGCTAAGGACACACGAGCTACAACAATAGCAGGTCCCACCACATGGGGGTAGCGGCTTCCAACACTCAAAGCGTGCTGATAGGCTCTGGAGACAATGGATCCCCCAGTTGTATGGTACGCAAGATGTGCTGAGAGGTTTCCTGTTTGACTCCCCGGTATGGACAGTTGGACACCGTGGAGCGAATTTTACCCCAAAGCCGTCGTTGCATTGTTTGCACGTGTGAATCGCTCCAATTTGATCTCCAGACCTCTTTGAGCCATTGATCTAGCGCTCTGTCTTTTGACCATCCGGTTGGTATGGACTATATGGAAATGCTGTTCCTGCTTACATCCTGGAAGATAATTTGCTAATTTTCCTTTGGATCTCTATTTCTTTTTTGATGTATTACACATAGACCATTTAAAGTTTGACGGATTGTCACTTTCACTGTCATGTTTAAAACTAGTAATGCATGTATCTGTAGGCACTTGGATGGCCGCATTCGAAGGCAACACTTCCGAGGCCGTCTTTAGTGGCAACACTCAAGAAGAATAGACAATATGAATTGGAAAGAAAATATCACTACCAAGAAAAAATAAATAATTTAAGTCTGAAAAAATAAAAAATAAAAAGACTTACTTCAACAAATGAGAAATGAAAGACAAAAAAAAAATTGTTTAGAGAGAGAAATAGGAAGATGGCCTATCCAACAATTCTCTTTAGTAAGTAGATCAGTATTGTCGCTTAACTTCCATATTTAATCCCAAAATAGCCCAAACTTGTTGTCATTGCGTAGCTCTCGAAAAGAGCTTTAAAACGACTAATTTTTGGCCAAAATCAAACTTAAAATGGACCCAGAACGAGCATTAATAGGTTAATGAGCCTGATTGGGCTTCATGATTCGGGCCAGGTTCGATGTATATAATGGATCTGGCTTGATCGGTTTAGTTACTGTATGGTCCAACCAAGTCTGATCGGGTCCGATCTTTCAGTTGGGTAAACGATCGATATATAGGGGGAGGGGGAGAGAGAGAGAGAGAGAGAGAGAGAGAGAGAGAGAGAGAGAGAGAGAGAGAGAGAGAGAGAGAGAGTAGTTACGATAACTGCCCGATCGCCTCTCCATGAATTGGACCCCTCCCCTGTTTTCGATGAATCACACTCACTTAAAGATCGGACAGTGCAAAATAGTGTGTGTGTCTTTTGTAACTGAACCCTCATACATTGGTGCGCCAAAGCACCACACACCTAGTTTGCCCACCAGACGTGGTTCCTCAGGGTTTAGGACCGTTTTACCCTAAGCAGAAACATGGCTTAGTGCACCGGTGTCTGTTCATCAATCTGTGCAGCGTGTTGGTTCCGTTCGGCCACAGACACTGTGCTTGGTAATGACCATGGTGGAGACACCCATGCTCTGTCATCCAAACAGCTTATCCTAATAGGGCGACCAACCCTAATCCGAGCTACGAACATATTTAGGTTATATGGGACTAATCCATTGAGTCTCTCACTCAAGTGGATTACCATGTAGCCATGGCTTTCTGTTCTGTAATCAGAACACATACTAAGGTACGTACCAAGAGCAATGTTAAGCTATCAACCATATACAGCTAAACTAAAGATTTTTACGAGCTATAGACCTCACCAATTCCAACATCAACATATTGCCACAACGATAAATTGAAGACATCTGAATCACCTCCCACCAAAAGGGGGAGATAGACCCAGAAGAGCACAATCGCGTGTGGAGCAGCGAGAACCTCCTGAAATATCTGCTCGCTACCATCCCCTTCCAAGTGTCCCCTACACCGTTCTGCAATCTCCACCAACACTTACCAAGCATGGCCTGATTGAATTCCTTGAGGTCAATAATTCTTAGTCCCCCCTGGTCCTTGGATTTGTTGGTGCTCCCCCAAGCGAGGAGTGGATAAAATCCAAAATTTTTCGACGCCCCTTTCCCAAGGAAGGACCTCCAAATTATGTCTATCTTCTTCGTAACCCAAACGGACAGAGAGTAGAAGTAAAGGAAGTAGGATAGGATGGCAGACATGACCAAGTTGACGAGGCTGGGTTAGCATCCTCCCAATGAAGAGATGGTTTCCTTTTCATCCCAAGAGTCGTCTCTCTACACTTTGGATAAGCTCCAACCACGATTTCTTTGGAAGCTTTCTATTGGAGATCGGGAGCCCCAAATATTTGAAGGGTAGACTGCCCAGCCTACAGCCTAGGATCCCCGCAAGGCATGCAGCCGAATCCAGGTCCCCACCCATATAGTAAAGAGATGATTTCGAGAAGTTAAGCTTGAGTCCCGATGCCATTGAAAGCAAAGAAGGAGAACCCTGAGCACCGTGACTTTAGTTGAATAAGTAGTAATGAATAGTAGAGCACGTGTCGTCCACAAAGTGTAGATTCGAGACCTCTCAAGAATTGACTCTAATCCCCGAAATCAATCCACTCCACACGATATGCTTGATGATCACGTCAAAGATGTCGATCGTCAAGATAAAGAGGAAGGGGGAGAGTGGACAACCTTGCTTGACTCCCCTCCGCATCGAGAATGAGTTCCCTTTGCAATTGTTGATTTGGCACGACATTTTGGAGGAGGAGAGATAGGACCAAATCCTATTCAGCTAGCAAGTAGGTAGACCCTTAGAGCATAGGGCCACCATCAGAAATCCCCAGTCCAATTTGCCAAACACCTTCTCGAAGTACAGTTTGAGGAGAATCGCCTCGGATTGAGACTCCCGAAGGTGAAGAATAACCGTCTAAGTAGTCACCACGCTATCCAGGATATTTCTCCCTTTGATGAAAGCAGATTGCGAGGTGCCGACCAGATCCAAGATTACGATAACCAGTCTATTCGAGAGGACCTTCGATACCGCCTTATATATGCAGTTGGACAGGCTAATTGGTTTGTAGTCCCAGATAGATTCCGCTTTGTCTTTCTTCAGAATCAGAACGATCCACGAGTGGTTCAAACTCTTTAGATCCGCATAGCCTGCAAAAAAGTTCGTCATGAAACGAGAATTATCGTGCTTGCGAATCTCCCAATACCATTGGAAGAAGAGGAAAAGGAAGCTGTCGGGACCAGGCGCGCCGTCCTGGGACTGATCAAAAAATGCCTTTCTAAACTCCTCCTCTGTGAAAGGAGTGTAGATCGAAGTTGGGTCCGCCAGAGTGGGGAATGGGAGTGACTCCCAATTAGTCCTCAAGGGGAAGGAACGGTCACTCGCAAACTCTCTTTTGAAGAATTCGGTAGCCCTACCAAAACTAAACTAAAACCTAAACCCGAAGGATCCATAGGCCATGGGATAAACCCTAGAACTAACCTAATCCTAAACCTAATCCAAACTGAATCCTCCACCCCCCATGGTATCTTGTCTATGCTGCTCATCTTCGCAGGTCGGTGACGGTGAGCTACTCGTGCCCGCTGATCCCCCACCACAACCTCCGTTTTTGTGCCCACCTCCGACACTGCTGGCGCCGGCTGCTCATGCCGGCCTCGGCCATGGGTGCTCGAGAGAGATCCTCGGCCATGGAAGCTCGAGAGAGATGGGGAGAAAGGAGATGCAGTTGAGGGCATTTTGGACTTTAGGTAGCCCTTCTGATCAAACCGATCTGTTGTTCAGGAACCCTAGACCTAACCTAATTCTTATGCCCGTCCTTTTCGTCCAAGCGATCTCTTGTCAGGGACCCTACACACATTAACCCTGTTTTTTTTCCCATACCAGCTGGAAGATACTAGGGAGATCCTCTTTTATCTTGCAGCATGAAGAGTACCTTTGAGTTTCAGTTTAATTTTCATGATTTTTTTATATTAGGAGGTAATTATTTCCTTCGAACTAAACTCAGAGCTGTCAAGTATCCGAGAAGAATTTAAGAACCACATTTAGAGGTGGCACGTCCTGCATTTGGAGACATGTTCTACCGGTCATAAAAAGCAAGCTCGACTGAAAGGTCGGGATGGTTTGATCGGAACTAGTGCGAAAGATCAACATGTTCTACCGAGCCCTGATCAAAAGATAAACTATCCTAACGGACAACCAAATTGTTAGGACAAAAAAATCCCACAGCACTTCTAATTTAGGTTTCATGCCTAGGGGTGGCAATCAGTCTATCCCTATCCATATCCATATCTATTCGGGTATGGCAAGGTCCATACCCAACTTATACCCATTCGGGTAGAAGAGGAACTATACCCAATCGGGTTTCGGGTTTTGATTCAGATTTTGGGTTTGAAATCGATATAATTTTGTCTGTTTTTCTCCATCATTTATGTAATACTTAAGGGGAAAATATCAATGTATTACAATGCAATGTTAATTAGCTCTTTTGTTCATCTAGAGATCGCTAAGTGGCTACATTCCCTTCAAAGCAGAGCTCTCTAAATGTATTTCTCAAATTGATTTGCTTTGCCCTTTCCGCAAGAAGGATGCTAAAACGGTGGATCATCTAATTTTTCAAGTGAACTTTTGAGACTAACTATTGTTGATTGTAGTGCTTGTTTTTTATACCCGAAACATGCTTTGGGTTGGGTTTTCAAAGTCAATTGCCACCCGTATTCATACAGCTCTTTCTAAAACTAAACCCAACCCTAAACACTAAGATGTATATGCCAATGCCTAAGTCCTAGATTTAGAAATCTTAAACCTAATCCGGCCTAAACTAAACCCGTCCGTCCCTTGTGGTTATTTGTCTTCGCTGTTTGTACTTGCCTCCGTCATCGCTGCTCAAAAAAAAAAAAAAAAGAGGACGATATGAGGGTATTTTTGACTTTTGACATTCTTTTTCAACAAGTCGATCTATAGACGAGGGACCTTAGGCGAAAGCTTTTGCGTGTCGTTTTTGCCCCCACCAATATGTTGTCAGGGACCTTAGCCACATTAATATCTTTTTTTTTAATTCGGTACTGTATTGGATTGGATAGTGGCTAGACCCTATATGAAAAAGATGTACGGTGTAATAGTGCAACTGCTTGAAGTGGACGGCTTAAAATGAAGCAGATTGATTCTGGTGTCCGGATGGGTTTTTGAACTATTGTCGGCAATCTAAGACATCCCATCTTCTTGGTTTCTCTCTAAATCTTTATTACAAAAAAATTAATTTTGAAAGCTACTGTCTGAGTCAGTGGCGTTGCAGCATCTCTAACGGACCCACCGTTCACGCCATCCTTATCTTTTAGGGTGAAGGGCTTAATAGTTACCCCAAAGATGGGGGCTGACAGTGGCCTTCTCATAAACGGGGGTGACATTAGGGACTCTGTTGAAGTGCTTTCTTGATGTTCACCCCCCCCCCCCCTCCCCCCCCCCCCCCCAAATGGGTGGGGGATGGGGGGACTGATTGGAGTTGCTCTTAGGTTTCATAAAGCTGCTTTTTACAACAGTAATATTACATCAATAGGATGTAAACACCCCCACGTCACAAAACCCGGGCATAAAAGAAGGTCCACCAGATGGTATATAAGCACACCATCGCACAACGCCTAACCGATGTGGGACTAAACCCGGCCAACAATCCCTCCCCCCCTACGAGACTAGGACTGAACTACCGCCAACCACGTACCCTCTCATGTGGAAGACAGAGAAGGAGGCACTCCTCGAGCACAACCGGCGTGATCATATTTCGGCCCGACTAGATCAAACTGGGCATGTTGAACCTAGCTTTAATACCATTTGTAGATACCGTCATGCCCCAAAACCCGTATAATAAGAGAAGACCCACTAGAGGAAATATAAGCACACCATCGTACAGCCCCTAGTCAATGTGGGACTAAACTACCCAACATTGGATTTCCATCCAAAAATCAAACATCTTTTTTCCATGCGAAGCTCATAGCACAAACGATCTTCACCGAACAACCGTGCACTTTATAACAACAATATTACATTATTTTTCTCTTTGTTTGTTTTGTTTGAAGTATCTTGTGAGTCATTATTATTACATGGTATTCTTGATGCGGGGTATTTGGCTTACCGCACATTTTACGGTGCTGTTTTAGTTATAAGTTATCCCAGAGACATCTAATCAATTTACTATATCAGATACTGCAAAACAAATACAATAAGTTATGCACAGCACAGATTCCGCATGCTTAACTCAAAGCGACTTACTATATCGCATATTTCGAACCAAACGAAGCCTAGATAATGTTTGTTTGATTGCCAGAATAAAATTGGACGGAATCACTTTGCTTTCCCTCCTCATAGTTAAAGAAGATCCTGAGTATCAAACAGTAAACACAGCGTAAATGTGTTTACATTCCCTCATACTTGTTTTCCTTTTTTGTCGTATGCACTTGATCAGATATTTTGATGACCCTCTCTCTCTCTCTCTCTCTCTCTCTCTCTCTCTCTCTCTCTCTCTCTCTCTCTCTCTCTCTCTCTCTCTCTCTCTCTCTCTCTCTGGGTCCGGATATCGGATAGCAGCATCCCGGGTTTACGTTGTTGCGCAGTGGTAGGCAAGCAGGCCCCATGCATGCATGGGTCGACGTAGGTGCGCGTCAGCCCCAACAAGCTAGTCTTTACGTACATGTTCTCTTAATAGGCTTTCGAAGACAGGGCAGACCAGGCTTGTCCGCTGGAGTGGTCCGTTAGACAAGTTTGTTCACTCTAAGGCCCACCATTTGTAGCCGAACGATTGTCCAAAGTATCCCATCGGACCCATCGCATTATCATCGACTATCATCTTACTTCACAACATTGCAGACACCCATCCCATCAGAGTTCCCCCCTCGTACACAATACCTTTTCCTTGTTTTAACAAAAAATTAAGGGGTTCTTTTACAAATCGACCTATGTAATATCCATTATTTATATATAAATCCCTGTAAAGTTAATATTTACATATAACCCTCTTAAATCATCAAATATTTACATATCGATCCCTACAATTAGTTGGTATCCAAAACAAAAGGAATATTTTCGAAACATTCCTTCATTTGATTATTTCATTAATCTAAGAGAGAAATAACCGATTTATCTATGATTTTAATTACTTAAGTTGACTTATCTTCATTGAATATGAACTTAACCCAAAACAAACACAGATATAACCCAAATCTAAGTTGGACCTAATTTAAAAAATTCTGACATTGGAGGGGTATTTACATAGTTTAGGTAAGATATTAAGTATGAAATCAAAAATATTCACTGTAGAGGTCAATATGCAATGTTTGAATAAATAGAAGGGTTTATATGTAAATATCACTTTTATAGTAGTTTATATGTAAATATAGAATATGGTATGGGTTGATTTGCAAAAATATCCATTATAAAAATATAAAAAATAACGTGGGCATATACGTCAGCGCGTTTTATCGTTCGAGTTCCTCAGTTTGATCACATTCTGTGTATGCTGCTCTTGCCTAAAGGAGCTCAAATCTCCTCCAACCAGCTGATGTGTGATTCACATTTGAGTGGTTAGAAATCGTGAGGCTGCGATCACCCCGCCCTCATCGATCGGGGTAACCAACCAAAAACATGGCATGTCCTGAGATTTTTTAGGACTAGGACGAAGATAAAAAATATGATCATTCCATACATACGAATAGGCATAAAACTAACATAAAAGTAAAAAAAAAAACAATAGAAGTAAAGTATTACTTTATATATCTTGTTGAATTAAAATTAACATAATTAAAATTTTCAGACAACAAACTTACAAAAAGCCATTAAAACTAAAATTATCTTGGACTTGAGTGAATTGTAATTATAGAACCAATGATCCAAGTCGGATTCGAGACGGCTCTGTCCCAAAAAGACACACGGAAAACGAGGGAGAGAAAAACCCGTTGATGCAAAGTCGTCGACCAAGAGTGGTCGACAGTTGCCGATCACAAACACACATATGGAGAGAGAGAGAGAGAGAGAGAGAGAGAGAGAGAGAGAGAGAGAGGGCTGGTCGCTGTTGCAGAGCCGCTGGTCTTGAGCGGTCGTTAGTCACCAGTCACAAACACACACTGACAGAAAGGCTGGGGCCTGTCACATGTGGCTGTAGGGCTATAGTCCGTCCAGTGTTCGTGGGCGGTCACACTTTGTGACGATGAAAGCAAGAGGGAGAACACCAACGGGAGGACCCAGAGGTGTCGAGAACAGCGGACCACAAACGATCGAAGAACAAATCACAATTATCGAGTGAACGAGAGAGAGAGAGAGAGAGAGAGAGAGAGAGAGAGAGAGAGAGAGAGAGAAAGGCAAGATTTGATTTTGGTAATAGTGTAAATTTTTGACGCTGACGTTTCGTCGTTTTGAGAATGAATAGTTCTAATGAGTAAATGGCATAATTTTTTGCATACGGGGCCCTGTGTAAAGCATACAACTATTAGTTTAGGTTTTGGGTCCAAATACAAGACAAAAGCCTAGAGATTGGGGACCTTCTCCTCAAGTGAGGTGAGTCTGCTTTGAACTATTTCTCAGTCCTTGACGCTAGATGTCAAATTTTTTCTATAATAAATATATATATATAAAAAATTGGACTCCGTCTTGATTGTGGGACCCAGAGCGATCGCCCACGAAGCCCATGCTCATAGCCGGTCGTGACCAGAAAAGATTTGAACTCTGCATAATACTATTCAACCAGAATTAATATTTTATAAATTTTTACTGTACAGATCGAGTGACGTCCATCTTTGATTGGATTGCAACGGGACGTTATGATTGGATGCCACGTCATTTTCTCTTGAACAGGAGTTTGGATTGAAATCTAAACCTCTCATCTCAATAAAGGCCTAGATATACAACCAGAGAGTTCGGATCTCCTCCAGTCGGTGGGCCCGCGCGCATCACAGCCGCGCGTGAATCGTACTCCAGTCCGACATAGGTTACAGACATCTCTCTTTACATAGTGACGTGGCATCCAATCAGTGTCCCTTTGCATGTCGGCAGGGGGTGAGAGTGTGGTTCAATGGTCCGGGGTGTGTACAACGGACCGTTATTGTCGATTGGGACAAACTGTAAAACATTCTGGTTGAATAGTTAATGCTGCAATTTGTGCATATCTATATAACATGATGAGACAGTTTACATTATTTACAACTTTAACATTAAAAAAAAAAACTTTAGATTAATTATATTTTTACCGTAAAAAAAAAAAGACAAAGGAACCAATCAGAACTACAGTTAAACCGACAGCCCTAAGCCGCCAAATGAATACGGTGAGTTGGCGATGCTCGATATATAACATGTTAAGGCCGTTCATGTTATTTACAACTTTACGATAAAAATAAACTATACGTTAATTATATTTTTATCACAAAAAGGAACAAAGACAAAAGAATCGATCAAAACTATGGTTAAACCGGCAACCCTCCACCGCCAAATGAATACAGTGGGGGTGGGGTGAGGTGACGAAACCCGGTGGATATGTTGCCGCCAAAAGCGGCCCGCTATAGTGCCGACAGACACGGACATGCACTAGTATACCAACAAGGAAAAGCACCCCTTTCATAAGATTTAAATATAGTTTATTTATTTTAAAAAAATAAATAATAAGTTTTGTATTCTCTTTATAGGTGGGTGAAGATTACCCTACAATGTGGACCTTTAGATAAGATATGCTTGCAAACTTAAACATGAGTAGCATGCCCTTTATTATGGTTCAGGAAACAGATAGGTTTGGATAAGAGGATAGTTTTATTTATTTTTTATGGTAATTCGATCAAACCAAATTAGAAGAAAAGCTGATCATTTTCTATATTTTTAATACTACAGTGATCAATTTAAAAAGGACAATGATGACAATATTTTTTTTAAATAGTAAATATATCATTGTGTTCATCCGTCCTCATCTTGCTGGAACCTCTTCGCCCCCATCTCCTCACACACCACCTCTTTTTTTTCCTTTCTCTCCTCACTCGTTGAAATCTACTCCAACACTGCCTACTCGCCAAAACTACTCCTAGCTCCCACTTTTTATCTTGCTAGAACCCCTCTTCCAACTCGTCGGAACCCCATCCAACCTCTCCTCCCACTCGTCGGAACCTCTTCCGCCTCATCTCTGTCCCTTATACAATATCTATTACATGTCCTCTCCTTCATCACTCACCGGAAGCCCCTCTAACCCCTCCTCCCACTCGTCAGAACCCTCTCGAACCCCTTCTCCCACTTGCGGGAACCCCTTTCGCCCCACCTCACGCAATGTCTCTTCCTTTTCCTGTTCCTCGTTACTCATCAGAACCCCCTCCAACCCCTCATCTCAATCGTTGGAACCCCCTCTGCCCCCACATACGCCCCTCATCGTACGTGGTTGCTGTAGTGAAATCACTATAGCATTGAGTACTATTTGAACATATTTGAATAAAATTTAAAATCACTGTAGCAACTATGGTGAATCATTGTAGCACTGAGTACCATTTTAACATATTTGAATAAAATTTGAAATCACTGTAGCAACCACGGTGAATCACTGTAGCTGCTACATTGAAATCATTGTATCAGCTATATTGATTTAACATAGTACTCAAATATATAAAATGGTACTAAAAAATTAAGTATTATTTCAAAATGGTACTAAAAAAATTAAATATCATTGCAAATGGTACTTAGAAAATTGAGTATCATTTTATATATCTTAGTATCATTTTAAATCACTATAGCAAGTACATAAAAAATATCGATCATACATGGCTGCTATAAAGATTTTATTGTAGCAGCTATAGTGATTTGAAATGATACTAAAAAATATTTAGTGATACTCAGTGCTACAGTGATTTCACTATAGTAGCCACGGTGAAATTTCTGTAATAGCCACAACAAAAATCACTGGAGCAGCTACAGTGAAATCACTGTAGCGGCTATAGTGATTCCGCTATTGATGTCGAAACTGTGGGGGAGCGGCATCTTTGGTTAACAGAGCAATAATTTAATAAATATGACAGCTGTCCATAGGCATATGTGCATTTTTGACCGCCATTGGATTTAATGTAATTTGATCTTTTAATTTGGATCTGTAACAGCAAAACCTTTTTGTTATGACCTACACTTAACGGAATGTTATCACATGGACCTATCACTAGGGCTACAAGTTGGGCAGGTTGGACCTAACCCAATCCGAATTTTGGGTGGGTCTGGGTTGATGTATTTGAAGATTGGGTTGGGTTAGGGTTGAAAAAATACAACCCGAGTTGAATTTAGGTCAGGCTCGGGTTGAGACGTCAGGCAACCCGACCCAACCTGAACCCGAGTACCCATGTATATCTATGAGTCTGTGATATATATGTAACAATCACCACCATCCCGAGTACTCATATGTTGAGGAGCCGCAGTCACAGTCATCCGTTTCACCCACTCCCATATTATTTATTTGCTTCTTGCTTATCAAATAAAAACATTATCTAATGATTTAGTAAATTGTATGAATAGAAAAGTTGTATGATGGTGTTAGCAATTATAAGTTTCTTTTAGATTTTGATATTCAAATGGTAAAATTTGAAACAAAAAGTATATCTGAACCTGCACAATCCGATCTATCCTACCAACTTGGGCTAATCCGATCCCAACCCAAGCATATAAATTTTAACATGTGAGGAGGGTGTGCAAAATTAACTGATGTGGCCCTGGTTTCAACATGGATGCACTGTTAGATGATGACTCTAGAAGTCTAGATGTAGCCTTGATGACGTTAAAAGTAGGTTGATATTTCCATTATCAGGCTCGGTGCGACCTCGGTGTCTTTTACACACTGCGGCACGTGATCGGCTCAGCAACAGAGATATGATTATGGGCAACAATGTCTCGGTGGAGCTCAGATCTCCTCCAGTCGGTCGGGCCCGGTCGGTGGCCCGGCGCGTATCACAGCCTCATGCAGCCGGCCGGAGTACGATTCATTTTCGGATCGTCCGCCACAGCCATTAAAGGACGGCGTGCTGCTGGCTATTTGGTTTGAACCGGTCGGCTGTGATGCCCACCGACCGTCTGAGGAAATCTGAGCTCGTCTCGTGAAGTTGTGCATTCCGGACCACTGACTTTGGTCACGTGAAGTGGGAGCTGCTTTCAGATCTCTATCGCAACCTTTCAGTGGTTCCATTCCAAGAGGACATTGGACCAGAATCAAAATCCAATGGCAGGTCTAGAAATAATTGGGGTCAAAAATTATATTAATTTTCTTTTATGTGATGGGATAAAATAGGATTAGGTGAATCGATGGAGTGGGATCAAAACAACAATCAAAACTATATATATTATGATAAAAATATGTTTTAAAAAATTTGAATCGATGAGTGAGATCAATTCCATTTGTAGCGCCGCCCATGCCAAAATCCACAAGGCGCTTTCCAAGAAAAAAAAAAAACAACGAAGAAACCCCCTCCCGCTCTTTAAGTCACCTCCTCTGTCACCCCTAGGGGTGGCAATTCTTGACCCGACCCGAAGTTAGCGGGTTTGGGTTTGGCCTAAACGGGTTCTGATCATAAACGGGTCGACCCGATTGACCCGTTTATTTAATGGGTCGGGTTCGGGTTTGTACTTATAACCCGATTGACCTGACTTGATCCGTTTAACAAATGGGTCGTGTCAACCCGACCCGAGCCAACCCGATCAAACCCGGCCCAATCCGACTTGTCTTGACCCAACCCGACAGGTTTACATGGGTTTTGTTTACCCAACCCGAGCCAACCCGACCCGACCCGACCCGACCCGGTTAGTAAACGGGCTAAATGGGTCGGGTCGGGTCAACCCGTTTATTAGACGGGTCGGGTTTGGATTTAAGTTTTTGACCCATTTATTAAACAGGTCGGGCTCGGATTGGGTGTTTTGTCCTTATACATATGTCTCAACCCGACCTGAACCCGACCCGACCCGACCCATTGCCACCCCTAGTCACCCCCATTCCTTTTCCTTCCCCTACTGTCTCTGTATCTACCGTCTCTGCATCCCACTCTTCTTCCCTTGTTGGAGTTGGGGACCTTCTCTTCTTCCCCCAGGGGACCCCCCTTCCCCCCAATCAGTTTTGTGCAAAAGAGGGTCTTCACTCCAAATGTATAAATGTACCAAAAAAAACAAAAAAAAACTCCAAATGTATAAAATTATGAGAATACCATCTGGAAAAATTTGGCCATGGTTTAGATTTTAACATGATACATTAGTTTTTTTCTCTAATAATTTCATATGTTGTGGAGAAAAAGTTCGAGGGACAAAGTCATACTTAATTCATACCCGAATTCGTAATGGATTTGACGGGTATGGACCTTGTCATACCCGAATGAATATGGGTATGGATGGATGTAGGGTCCGACCCGTTGCCATCCCTAAGTCTAAACAACTATCATCCCTGAATGATCTATATGTTGGCTGAGATCACCATACTTGCAAGCTGTATCTTATCTAGATAATCCTGTAGGGATTACAACTGAACAGTTTGTAGCTTTTACAATCCATTGAATGAGTACACTGAGCATGTGTGTTCAGATAAGGCCAAATAAATCGGGCCACAAAAGGTGGGCCTCTACGTGTCTATCCAGTGGGTTCTCGAACTACTTGCCTTCCAAAGGCTACAAAAGTCTAGATAAAAAAACAAAGATTATTAATGTTAGCTCCTTAAAAAGATTTTCATTTAACGATAAGTTAAGGATTTGTAAAGTTTGAAATTAACGTTAAGCTCCTCCAGTTGGACTTTGGTAAGTATGAGCTCTTTCTCCTATGCACGTGTAATAATAAAAAAAATAAATATCGATCTTACCCCTATATATAAAGTGTAACAATCGTAGCAAAATAGTAACAATGGGTAAAGAAAAAAAATCAATTAGTTTTGGCTAACGCGGGCTCCTTCTGCCACACACATACAATAAATAAATTTTTTAAATGATAATTTTAGCTCTATATATAAAATGTAGAGATCGATTTTGTTCCAACCTCCTTAAAGAGGTCGGAGCATCACCCTCTCTCTCATTGGTCAATTTTAAGGGCTTTTGGTCATTTCACCATGTAAATAGTGCAAAATGACATACATGACCTTGAAATGGACCAATGAGAGAGAGGGTGATGCTCCAACCTCTTTAAAGAGGTTGGAGCAAAATCGTTCTCTAAAATATAATAATCGTAGTAAAAAAAGTAACAATTGGTAAAGAGTAACAATCCGTTAGTAAAGAGTAAGAATTTGATATGGTAAAATGTCTTAATTGTCGATTGATTGTAGCAGTATTTTTGCTCATCTGATCACAATTTGAATTTTTTTGTGACAAAAAATGCTTTTAACTATGTGAAACCAAGCTGATTCTATCTCGCATATAAAGAGTAATGATTATGTAAAAAAAGAGTAACTATTGTTCGGTTAATAGAATAATTTTTTTTTGATGAAAATACACATAAAATTTTTTAAATTGCTTTGTGGTTTTAAATCGACAATATGGAGTAATTTCAATTAATTTTCATGCAAAAAATGGTTCGTGTTAAGTTCATGGCAGGAAATATAAATTTAATGAACCTGAGATGGACGTTATTGTCATTTTTTTCTATTTGGTTCGGTAGGATTTTGGGACGAAGCTATTGCAATACGGGACTTGGAGGAGGGCTTATTGCAAGTTGATACCTTTGTCAAGGAGCTCTCACTAATTGTTGACCTGCTTGTTAAACAACTAGTCAAATTTTTTTTCAACCAACGAGCTCTTACCAGAGTGGCCATACTTCCTTTATCCCTGGTTGGAGAGGTTCCTTGTTTGAGTGTGGGTGCAAATTTTGGCTAAGGCATTCATGATCCCACGATGACGGTGGGAACCCCCAGCCCTGCCTAGGGTCCACGATGACAATGGGATCTCCAAGCCTGCTTGGGACCCATGAGGACTACACGGGATCCGATAACTCATCTACAAAAAACTGCCTCAGGGCTCGGTCACTCCCAAAACTTTCAAAAATGGAGGGCCTGACACATATTCCAGATCTCAATTTCTAAACTCCATACCACGATCTTCAGTTTTAAGAATTATAGAGCTCAGAGGAAGAATTGATAGATTTCTGAAAACCACTATCTTGTCTCCCTCCACTTTGCCCTTTATTTACTTGTATAAGCGTCCTCGATCTGTCGAGAGAGGCTCTACTTTATTCAGAGTTAGTGGATTCAAGGTTGCGTCTTACCACACAGAGACTTAGGCTTCGGTTGAACTTCGTCACCACACCACTGTGTCTACTCTCTACTCTCGACTCTCAACTCTATACGCTCTACAGTTTCTATGCTACCGAACACTGTAATTAGATTCAATTGATTGTTGGTAGGAAACATTACATGGCAGATAGAATCCCCCCATAGACATCGTGGATCAAAGTTTTTCTCACTGGATTATGGAATTTAATAAAAATAATAGTTATGCTGCCTTTCCTTGTTTCGATCTTCGGACCTCTTTGAGCCCATGCTTTAGCACCGTGTCCTCTGATCGCCTAGCCAATCTATCAAAATAATAATAATAATAATAAAATTCTCTCAAAAAACTAGACTAGAGCGCACAAAATTATAGGGATAAACATAAGAGTAATGATTCCATAAGGGATAAATGTAAGAGTAGTGATTCCATAAGGTGTCCCATACCATAAAGAGGTGGGACTGACACAACTACTGATGTCACTCTTGGTGGAGTGCTATTCACCTGTCGGGTTGCCTGCCATTGGATAACTCTGGTGAATCAGACTCTCCACCTTACGGTATGGGCCACCTTAGAGCACTTATAGTGGTGTCTCTGCTCCCCTCTCCTTCACTGCAATTAGGAAGGAAACCCAACATTGGCGCTCTAGCGGGCTCGTTGTGGTTCGCTAAGTCTCTCGCCACGTACATGTAGTGAGAGGAATTTTTTCGCCAAAGAGTTGGGGCCCACACATGGGGTCACTATTTTGTTCGTTTGGTGGCAAGTAACTGTTAGTTAAAAAAAAATTAACAACCAAGTATAGTGGCCATTAGGTTAAAATAAATTATGACTATTTGTAGAGATTTTTTTTAAAAAATATTATAGTTATAAAATTTAAAAAAAAATTATTTATACTTTCTTCACTTATATAAGCTCAATTTATACATGAAAAAACTTCCACACAACACAACTTCTCACATATTTTCTTAATTTTTTACTTCCCAACCAATGAATCCTCAGGGCTTTGCACTACATCAATGCACAAGGAGGGGCCAGCTACCTAAAGCTGGGTGTTAACAAGAAATGTTCGATTGAATCCCAGGTTCCTCGGCGAATTTTTGTCTCCCATCTCCGATCAGATTCCCTCCACTCTAAAGAAACAATCCAACAACTTCACGGTCCAGGAAGAGCCTTGATCATATCCGCATTGCTCAACGTGAGCTTAGATTCGATGCAAGGTAACGAACAGAAGCACAAGCAATATTGACATCGCGTGTGGGTGTTTTTCCACAAATATAAAACTTTTGAGTCAGACCGTAATCAAAACTCGATGATGCATATGTGTTCGATGATTCAGCTTGCCACCAACAAATTTTGCAGGTGCTTCGCCCAGATTGAAGCATAACATCAAAGTGGCGTGAATGATCAAGGCCAAAGTAGATGGAGGACTGCCAAAAGAAGAGGCCGACTAAAAAGTCCAAAAGCACGGCTTCAGCTGCCTTTTCCCCCTCGACCCTAGAGTTAATATATAATTAGGAGATGACAATGGCGGCTTCCTAGATATTGAACAACCATCATGTTGAAAGGCTGAAAAGGAGCAACTAAAGCGCTAGGCTAAAGCTCGTGCAACTAAAAACAACTGTCCTTCAGAGATTACAATCATTCTTAACAAATTAAACGAGGAGAAGAAGGCATTGAATGATAAAAAGATTGTAAAGTTTGAGAGGATGTTTTAACAAGGGCAACGAAAGATCTGAATGGCGCAACAACACGAAGACGACATGATAGTTATGATAGATATGACTTATATGGACCATATGATAGTCGAGTACTATCATCTTTGCAAATTGGACACTTCAACGTGGATTTACTAGGTCCTAGGTAGAAATCGTATTTTTCTTAAGGAATCTGTGTACTTGTATTTATTCTAATTGATCTTTGTTGTTGTACTTGTCATAATTGATTATTGTTTATCTTTATAATTGTATATGTTTTAATTTATCTTCGTTTATCTTTGTAATTGCATTCGTCTTAATTTATCTTTGTACTCCAAAAGCCTCAAATTGCACACGCTTTTAAATTGAAAATGTCAAAAGTTGCTCAACAAAAAAGATACATAATAAAAGTGATAAAAACAAAAGATATAATTTCCTAAGTGCTATCGTATAACTGCCACATATGCTCGAGATGGTCCTTCTAGAGTTGAGAATATGTATCTCTATCCCTGATGTGACGATGAGAACCGATTAACTCCATAAGAACTGGCGTGCGCTCATGTGACACTATTATGCCATGACTTTCATCAAGCACATCGTAGCTTAAATATGGTACAAAAGCATCCATCACGTCTTCAACGATCATATTGGGCAATATGATGCACACTTTCATAAGGTCCTTCAGTGTCTTATGCTCCAAGAATTGTGCAAGTCCTCAAAGAACTGTGAAGTATGCTTAGAGTACTCCAAATACCCACTCCATAACTTTCCTAATAGATTCTTGGGCTCTATTAAAATATTATTATTTATTACCTTGAGGCAACGAAATCGTATTTACAAATGTTGACCACAGGGGATATATATGGAAGTCACGATCAGCATTGTCGTCCTGGTTATCAATTTGCACAAAAACACAAAAGAGAGCACCGGAAGATTAATCTCTCGTATCCCTCCTCCACCTCTCAAGTCAATGCTCACTCTCAAGAACATAGTGTTAGATCGAATATCGTAGTGTGCGGCAGAAGCGATCTAAATCAACGGGTCAGGTCGTATGCTTTCAAGTAGAAGATGATCTAGATAGTTTTTAAAATTTAAAGCACATGCAAACAACCTAAGGATTATGAAAGATTACCTTATAGGATTTATGGATACTTATAGAGAAGATCATCAAAGAAGATGAAGTCTTTCTTCATCGGCTCTGATTAAATCTGAAGTGATTCCTTCTGCTACCTACGGACCCTCTTCGGAGGGATCAAACCGCACGTAGTTTCCTTCTTCAATGATGCTTTACTTCCCATTGATGAAGTCTCGATGGTCACAAACAAAAAGGTGTGGAAGATGAAAAAGAAGAATAAGAAGCATAACTTCTTTCTTTTTCTCGTTTTTTATCTTTTTCTTTCTCTCCTTGGTGTAGCCAGCCAACCCCATGCCTTGGACGGTTTTGGATGGTCCATAGGGTTTATGTAGCCATCCACAATGGATATATATCTCTTATAGTGGTTGGCCTTATCCCAAGTTTAAGAGGATCAAGTTTTCTCTTGCTCTATATCTCTTTCCAAGTTGAGATAAAACTCAACTCCTACAACATATGCCTTATCCATTAGAGATTCCTTAGAGCATTAAGAGATCATGTGTACGACCCTATGAGTCCTATTGGATCCATTTGCTAGCAACTAGGTGCAACCCTAGTGCTCCTAGGTCTCTACGAGAGAAAGTCACATATATGTCTAGCCGAGTCAACTCTAAGTCAACCATAGATATTGTGTCATGGCTACTCCTAGTCCAACTAGAAAACCATTAAAGATAAATAAATTAATAAATTTACTAATTAATTATGCTCCATCATCTATTATGAATAAGTACGATAATACCCTTAGGGGGTCATCTCCTTAGTCCAACAGGATAACGACTAGAGAGGGATATTGAATCCTACTCCTACTAGGGCACCTATAACTCCTCCTACATTTTAGGAAATCCATCGTAGCCCATCAAATGAACACAAATGGTTAACCCTAACTTGTAGAAAGGTCAACCTAGTCCACTAGAAGACTCCGGACACTTACGATATTTTCAAAAAAAGTCAACTTAGTCCAATTTGACACTTATGGAAACCCCTAAAAAATAGCAATGTCAACTTAGTCAACTCAATTATGATCTAGTGATCCTAGTTATACTAAGGATCATACATGATTGACTTCCACACTAATATATTAGTTCGTCAATTGGTTCACTCCAATGGATCTCATGCACACGTGCATATCCACCGTGATGCCAAACTAGGAATCTCAATCAAACAAGAAAACCTATTAAATAGAGTACATAGAAGGATATATTAGAAATCCTAATCTCATTAGGGAACCTAATAAGTGGCATACATAATCTAGGTAACCATAGGGGGTCCTAGTCACTATATGTCTAGTCGGGGTCAACTCCAAGTCAACCCTAGATAATGTGTCATGGCTACTCTTAGTCCAACTAGAAAACCTTTCAAAAAAATTAAAAAATTAACTAATTAATTATGCACCATCATCCACTATGGACAAGTACGACAATGCCCTTAAGGGGCCATTTTCTTAGTTCAATAGGATTACGATTAGAGAGGGATTGACATGGAGTCCTACTCCTACTAGGACACCTATGACTCCTCCTACGTTTTAGGAAATCTATCTTAGTCCATCAAATGAACACCAATGGTTAACCCTAACTTATAGGAAGGTCAACCTAGTCTACTAGGAGACTTCGAACATTTACGATATTTTTAGAAAAAATCAACTTAGTCTAATTTGACACTTATGACAACCCCTAGAAAATAGGAGTGTCAACTTAGTCAACTTAATTATGATCTAGTGATCATAGTTAGAATAAGGATCACACATGATTGACTTCCACACTAATATATTAGCTCGCAAATTGGTTCACTCCAATGGATCCCATGCATACGTGCATATCCACCATGACACTATACTAGGAATCCTAATAAAATTAGAAAAATTATTAAATAAAGCACATAGAAGAATATATTAGGAATACTAATCTTATTAGGAAAACTAATAAGTGGTATACCTAATCTAGGTAACCATAGGAGTCCTAGTCACTATGGGTTTCTATAGCCAATAGAAGTGACTTGGAACCTATTGGATTCCTAGTGACTTTGGCTCCAATTAGATAATAGACATGTCATATCATGACTATATCATTCATCTAATTAACTACTACTTGAACCACCATCAAGCTATAGTCGCACTCCAAAGTTACCAAAATACCCTTTCCTACTATGTTGAACTAGAACCCCTCCTACTTCTGGTATCTAATCCGTATATGTTATTTGAGATCTCAGGCTGTGTTACTCAGCATAGCTCACCTACTTGAGTTCCAACTCTCTAAGTACTTGTGATCACTATCTTTTCTTTAGATTTACCTGGCCAGGCTTAGTGATCAATCTTTTATGAAGGTTGCTTAAGAAGACACCTAACCCCTCGGCGAGTGAGGAATTCCCACAGTATACCTATGTTCCCCGATATCCATTACAAGCCACCCAATCTACCCCGTATTGGTCCTATATTTAGGCCTCGCTGATTGGCAGGTCAAAGTGACAAGTATTGAATCCAGAGTCCATAGGACATCTTGGGATTTAGAGTTAGTCAACCAGTAGTAGAGGGACCATAGTCTAGGGTGATAGTATTATAAATAAGGTCATGTCTCTCGATTCTGTTCAGTATGTTTTTGTCTCTCTTGATGACAAGCACACCAGCACTCCTAGCTTAGATTCAACTAATCCAATGACTGAAATAGATCATCTCTCAATAATATGAAAGCAAGGGTATTAAAGTCTTTGATTGGGTATCCTATCCGATTACTAATTGTTAACCTTCTGAAGTGTGTAAACTGGTGCACTCAAGTCTTCTGTGTATTGATCTCATCAATACACTTAAGTCACCTAGATCATACTTTAGTGGACTAGTGGTTTGTACATATATCAGTGTTGTGGATTGACATGTAGAACACAACCAATCCTAACACATAGAAAACTTGGGGGAGAAGTCTGGGATCTAGAGTGCGTCTCTAGTTTGATGTGGGAGATCACTTTTATATAGAGTCTCGACCAATTAGTCAATGTAACAAACTTACAATTGTCATATATGATGTGGCAACAAAATAAATCATTACTTCCTACCATGAATCAATTACACAACCGTTTCAACTAACCTGGCACGACTAATGGACAATTAATGTTGCTTAATATCCACGCAACAGGTATAACTAACCCATGCTCTGATGATATCACATCATTACTAACCACTGGTCTTGGCGACCTTTGTGATTCTGGTTGTCACATACTGAAATTCTAAAGGGGGCACTATCGAGCACAGATGCTTCAACGAGCTTTATTCTCAGATGTTGAGGCTTCGAGGCTGGATGTTGCTGAGCATAGAGTTCTCGCTAAGTCTTTATCCTCAGACACTAAAGCACTGGTGGCACCACTTAACACTTTTAGCTTTGGCAGGGCCTTAGATGTCGTTTTCATATGTCCTAGGACGTCGATGCCATAGGGGTAGAATTTATCTAAATATGCATCTCTATCATTTGTCAATCTCGAATACAAGTGAAGCAAGCTCTACGAGTCAAATCTATGCTAGCAAGATCTGCCTCGGCAAGAGTATAAATCCTTTGCTGCCGAAGGAAATGTGCTTCGATTGGCAAGACAAATTCGGCAATACCTCAGCAGCTAGGATGATGACATGTGTCCCATATTTTTTCGGAATCTACAATATATACCACAAGCAAGGTAATATCCTATTAAGTTATTGTGGATGTTGGCTGATTAATTGTATGGATGAGAACGTCTTTCTACGAGGTCCAAGAAAACCAAAGACTGGTCGAGAACGTTGGTGTCATTGTGCAAGTTTGGTAAGCCGAAGAAGGTGTGCCATATCCATATGTCATAGGAAATCCATGGCCATCAGAATAAATCGTCAGCTTGCCACCATGGCCCAAGTACGTCTCTTTCCATAAAGCAAAACAATTCTTCCATTTCAAGTGCATACAGTCAATGCTTACCAACATACTTGGGAAGCTATGACATTCACCAATTGCTAATAGTCTATGAATGTTGTCGTTGATTGGCTGCCTCAAATACTCGTCATAAACGATGTTAATAACCTCCTTAACAAATTTAATGAGAGATTTAACTACGGTACTTTTGCCAATTTGCACATAATCATCGATGTAATCGATCACAACTCCATAGGGGAGCATCTTTATTGCGGCAGTGATCTTCTAAAAAGATGTCACTACAGCATGAATAGAAAAGAATGAGTGACTCATCCAAAATCTCCGGTAGAAAAGGCTGAGATGATACACGAGATTTTCAGCAAAGTAGTCCCACAAGAGTCTCTCGTGGCCTTCCGCTCTATTTCTCCAAATTGTTGCACAACCTTCAACAGAAGCATGGTTTTATTTAGATCAACTCCTGTTGTTGCATCGTTCTTTCTCGATAATGGCTATTGTCAAATCTCCAATTCATCGTCGGAGTCGGAATCGGAATCGGAATAGTTGAGGATCATGTTCAGTAGGCCCGCCATAAGGAGAAGAAAAAGATAGGAAATGGGCTGAAGATTTTGAAGGAGGATCGGGGACTTGATTGAAGAAGTGGAATGAGAGTCTTTATTTACAGTGGGAGTCCTACTGTCGTTAGAATCCGCTCCCGATGGTAAAAATTCTTCCGTTGGTGAAACCGTGCCCATCTTCAATTAATTAATTTTTTAAAATTATATGACATTTTTATAAGGTAAATTTTAATGATTATAATATATTTATAGTTTTATTTTTGTGATGGCATTTTGGTAAATTAGGGAGTTGGTTGGTATTGTAATTTATTGAAATGGTATGCTAGGGGCAATGGTGTCATTTCACAAAATAGGGAAGCAAAATAGGGAGTCCATTGTAGTGGCCTTGCAAAATGGCTCCCTACTTCTCTACAAGGCTACGAAACAAAGAAGGGATGAGGAGGCCGCTGGAGTTGCTATAGACATGAAGTGTTACTCTGCTACCGGGGGGAGGTTAGTTACATATGGTAATGGATCTCTCTTCTCTCAGGATGCCAAGGTCTGCTTGGAAATCATGAGCCATGCATGCATGACACGGACGATGCCACACGTACAGAACCCCAGACACGCACGTGATGCATGGCACGTACGATCGATGCACACAGAGCCCCACACACGTGGTGCATGACACGGATATATGATGCCACACAGGACCACACGCACGTGGTGGTGATCGTAGATCCTGGACGTAGACTCAATATATATAAAATATGCACACATGCATGATTTACTTCAGCTAGCACCCATGAAAGATCAGGTGAGAAAAGGGTTAGCAGTTACGTCCCTCTGCCAATCAGCTGCCCAGATGATCGAGGAAGCAGACAAGCAGCAATGTGTTCAAACAGAGGAGAGAGAATTGGGGGGGTCCCAAAGGGAAGGGGCTTGTCCTTTGCCCCGTGGGGGATGTCCCTCGCCAACCGGACCCGCCCCGCAATGGCAATACCCCATGCTTCGATCACTGTCGAGATATGGATGCCGACTTGCATAGAGTTCGTCGAGCTTGATTAGAAGAGGGTATTTTTGGTATTTTCCTTTGGTGTGACTCAAGCTTAAATATATGGAAAATCGTAATCCTAATTTCATGATTTTGAGAGATTAAGATTGTTTTGCTTTGAAGCATAGTATAAGTGTTGAGATTCGTTCAAGCTTAAGGATTAGAGGACGGAAATGCCTCTCTATATGTTTTAAATTTTTATTTACATGCCACTCCCCTCTAACCTAAACCTAAGATTTACATACCATGGGGTGAACCCTAGACCTAATCCGAAACCTAAAATCTATGATCTACAGGCCATGGGATGAACCTTAGATCCAATCCTAAAACCTAAACCGAATCACAACTGTTGTTGCTTGTTGTGCCGCTGTTGCTTGCCGTGTCACTGCTCGAGAGAGAAGAAGGAAAGGGGGGGGGGGGGGGGGGGGGGGGGTTTCGAGTTTATGAAAAAGAATTTGGGATCTCTCCTTAAAAGGATCTTATGAATATCATATTCATTAATCTGATTTGTTGTATGAGACCTAACACCCATTTCTTCAAAAAAATCTGTACATAATTAAGTAATTGTTTGGCATGAGGAACAACTGTCCTGCTTATACCTCATCAAGAAGAAGGTATTTTTGTCAATTATTATTTCTAATGTAATTTGATGGTTCATTGTTTTGGTTAGCATAAAAACTTACGAAGTGATATATTATCATTTCCAAGTCCTTCGTTCCACCGGAACAAATACTATCCATTAGTTTTAAACCATAAAATTGGGAATAGAAAAGGATTGTTCCGAAATGATGCAAAATACCCCATAAGGGTGTGTTTGGCGTGAGGAACAGTTGTTCCGCTTAGTCCTCATCCAGAAAAGGGTATTTTCATCAATTAGTATTTTTAATGTAAATCAATGGTTGAGCATTCCGATTAGCATAGAAACACATGGAGTGATATATTATTGTTCCCAGATTCTTCTTTCCACCTGAACAGATTCTATATATTACTTCTAAAATCTGGAAGTGGAAATAGAAACATTGTTCCCAAATGATCCCGAACACCCCCTAAATTGCAGAACCTTGGTAAAAATCTATATTTTTGAATGTGACTGCATCTTGTTTGGCTAGCTGATGTGCTATGTCCGACCCATTGAATATTTCCTCGGAAGAAGGGTGTGCTGGCAAGTCCCCTAAGGGGGGGGGGGGGGGGGGGGGGGGGGTTTCGACTCCTGTAGGGTTCAATGAGACCCAATGCAGGTCACAGTCATGTGATAGTATGCACCCCGACAAGTGAATTAAACTCAGCTCCAACTGCATCTCCATCAGAAGGCCACTTCTGCGACGGAGATCGGTCCCGAAAAGGACGAACCCCCAAAGGAGTGGGCCTCCTTTTGGCTCGCCAATTATGATCTCCACCTAACCCATCACTCTACCAAAGTGGTATTATTACTAAGGTAATAAGATTTGATAAATGACGACGTACATATTGTCACATTGGATCTTGTTGTTATTATTACAAAGAGATGGGCAGAGTTTGGAGATATCTGCCTAAATGCCAGCACTTCATCCGCGGCTAAAACTTTATGCTAGCTTCGGAACTTGAACCATAGCAACTACTCTTTTATACCTGTAGCTCCCCATCTCTATTCTCCACCAAGCTAACCCATCTATTTAGCCCGCCTCCTAAACCTCCCGCGGCCTTAAAGGGTCTTGATAGCTTTTCTCTCTCTCTCTCTAAAGTCGCAAACATGAGGGTAAGGACTGCATACACTTGCAACAAGTTTGGAAGATCAGGAGACACGAATGGATTGTGGGTTTCTGATTTTCGTTTTCCCATGTCGTTGTTGGATTATTAATGGGTTTGGTGGCTTTGATGGGTTGTAGATCTTGAGCTGGGTCCAAAACAAGCTCAACAGGGGACAAGAGAAGAAGAGGGTCGATGCACATTCCGGCTCGGCTCACCGTAAGTTATCCTCCTCCTTATGTTCTTCCCTCGATTTTCGTTGAATGGGTTGGAATCGGTTTCAACCCAATTATGTCATTTGATTAGCTCTCTCATGAATTTTTATATCTTTAAGTGCCATTCTTCTTCCTATTCTGAGTTCCAAGTCTTTTGAGTAAATCTAACTAATGCCTAATAATACATAAATTTTAATGCAAACAAATCCTTGTATAATTTCGTCGTGCGTGTGTATGTGTGTGGAGTATCCCACCGAAATAGTCCCGGCCATATCGGTAAGGGGAGCGGGGTGGCCTCTCTTAATTATATACCTGCTGTGCTCTCCATCCTTTATAAGGTCGGCCTTTTGGAGCACTCCGGATGTTATCACAATTTGTGTGTTAATAGGTATGATGCCCTTAAACATTCCCCCAAAAAAGGGTTTTTCTTGTAATTAGCAATAAAGTTCAATAGGGTATAACATAATGATGGGAGTTCCTGTGTGTCTGTAATGTACTACTACTGTCTTCCTTCCAAGTTCCAAAACAAAAATAAGTGTGAGGATCTTGAGTTCTTCAATCTTTCACTAATCTAGTCCTCCATGATATTCACTCTTGCTATATTGTTATCCTCAAGGTACCTCCATTCCAGATGCTCTCAAAAATGAGTTCAGTGACTGGCCCCAAATTTTGCTCGCGATCGGTACGTTCGGCACCGAGCTGAAGCAGGATCCACAGAGGAATGATCCCACCGAAAATTCTCATTCGTCGCAAGATCTTCCAGACTTGTCACCTGAAGAAGCAATCAAATTGCAGAAAGAACTAACAAAGCTATTGACGCGCCAGCCGAATTCCTGCACCAATCGACCAGAAAAGGGAAGCGACGGAGCCGGCCTTCCATTGAATAGATTACTAAACACGGTAAACAGCACATCTAACTCAGAGGTCGATCGGACATCTTGCCTGAAGTCTCCGACGAATGAAGGAGAGGATGATGGAGATCTGTCACCGATTAGCAAGATCATCCTAAGCAAAGCTAGAGATATATTAGCAGACAGGCACAACATAATCAGGGAAAGACCAATCTCGTTTCTTCTTAAGAACATGTTTGCTTGCAGAAGTGGATTTGCTCCAACCCCGAGGTTACAGGATCCAATCCCGGAGTCGAGAACCGAAAAGGTAAATCCGTGTTTACTTGTGTAAAATGCAAGACACACAAGTTTTACCTTTCAAAAAAAAAAAAGTACACCCAAGTTCCAGATTTCGATAGACCGAATTTTCTTTTATTTAACTTCAATGAACTGCATTTATAGTTACTGAGGGCTATACTTCACAAGAAAATATATCCTCGGAACTCTGCGGCACAATCGAGAAAGTTGGAGTACTTGGAGCAGAAACAGTTGGAGAAAACGTGTGCCGAGGACGAGGTGCGGGAGAGAGGGGAGGATGGATGTAAATGGGTCAAGACGGATTCGGAATGTAAGTCTACGGATCATTGCGGTCGATCAGAACACAGTCCTAAATCTTCAGACGGGCTAATTTGTTCTTCTTCTGTGTCCAGATATTGTTCTAGAGATGTAGATGCCATACATTCAGAAGGTTGGCTGGTAAGTATTCAGATTGAAGCACTTTTCTTTGAACTCTTAGCACACCGTAATGTGGAAAAAACTTGAAATATAATATGATTAATTAGGGCAATGCTATTGCATGAAATCCCCTTTTACATGGGTCGGCTACCATAAAAAAACCAATGTCAACCATCTAAGATTTGTGCCGAAAAAATTAGGGGTTATTAACGTTAGCTCCTTAAAAAGGTTTCCATTTAATGTTAAGAGCATCTCCAATGGGCTCCTATCGCTTCCATCCTTCGGAATTGTAAAAAAAGAAAGTGAGCCCGGGTGGAAAATGCCCCTCCAACGGGCTCGAGCTTCCAAACCTTTCGCCTGAGTGGGTTTTCTTTACTCTCCATAGGGCTGGAGAGAGGAGTAGAGAAAGATTAAATAGTGGGCCCACAGGTTTGAATAAAACAAACTACATTATTTTTTTTAATTTCCGAAATAACCCCCACCAAGTATTGCTTTGTGGACCCCAGATTTGATCTTTTTACAAGAAATAGGGAAAGATTTGAGGAACCCTTGGAGTGCTCTTCAATTCCCACTCCATACTTTGCTTACGTGGCATTTAGGAGCCCCAAGAATATGGAAGGAACCTGGGAGCCCGTTGGAGATGGTCTACGGGTATGTAAAGTTTGAGCTTAACGTTAAACCCATGTGGTTGGACTTTGGCTAACACGAGCTCCTTCTGCCATGCATATGTACTAATGCGTTAGTTTTGGCTAATGCGAGCTCCTTCTATCGTGCACATGTAATAACATAATTTTTAAATGATAATTTTACCCGTACATATAAAGTGTTACAATCTTAGCAAAAGAGTAACAATTGGTAAAGAGTAACAATCCGGTAGCAAAGAATAACAATTTGATACGGTAAACAGGGTTTGAAATCTCGGCCAATACCGGTATGTACCGCTTTTGTCCGGTTCGAGACCGGTACAACACCCGATCCTGATACCTAGCCCATACCGGCCAGTACCCATACGTACATGTCTGTATCAACCGGTTCAGGTCGGTACCGACAGATACGGTTGGTACTGACATATTTAATTTTTTTGGGGGTTTTTTTTTTTTCTTCAACCAGTATCGATACGTATCAGTGGGTACATACCAGTTCGGGACCGACCGATACCGTGATTTTGAACCTTGACTGTAAGCCTTAATTGTAGATTGATTGTAATGGTATTTAATTTTTTGTGATAAAAAATGTATTTAATTATGCGAAACCTAGTTTATTCTATCTCGCTTATAAAGAGTAACAATTCGGTAAAAAAGAGTAACTATTTGGTCGGATGATAGAATACAAATTTTTTTTATGAAAATATACAA
This sequence comes from Chamaelirium japonicum, assembly GCA_947650365.1. Classification (NCBI taxonomy): domain Eukaryota; kingdom Viridiplantae; phylum Streptophyta; class Magnoliopsida; order Liliales; family Melanthiaceae; genus Chamaelirium; species Chamaelirium japonicum. The sequence goes on along the minus strand of OX393549.1, from coordinate 70,088,846 downwards.
AAAAAATTAAATTATTTTCTGATTTTAAATCGACGATTTGGAGTAAATTCAATTATCTTTCGTGCAAGAAATCATTCATGTTCAATTGATAACAGAACATATAAATTTAATGAACTTTGTCAGGGCATTATTATTATTTTTTCCTATTTGATTCGACAGGATTTCGGAATAGATCTATTGCAATACGACACTTGCAAGAGAAGTTATTGCAAGTCAACTCCTTTGTCAGGGAGCTATCACTAAGTCCCTCAAAAAATTAACTAAGATGACAAGAGAGGGAGTAATCAAGAAGCCTAGGAAGCCATTTGCTGGGGTTTTTTTTTTTGCTGAGGGGCCCCATAGTCTGTACATTGACCATTAGTGCTTAGAGTACAAGATATAACCAATGTCATCATACCTTTGGCTACAATATTGCTACACAGGAGCACAGATAAGCCCACCATAAAGGCTAGAGATAAGCTCGCCACATGGACGAGAGGAAGGACCATGAAATTCAATTATACAACATACTGGGTGAGGGGCAGATGCTTTACCACTGGGATGTGACCTTATTGGTCACTGATCATTTTAAGCTCATGCAACATGGGGGTAACTCTTCAATGTTTCGTAGAGTAGGATGTGTATAGACATAAAAGGTTCTCAAGTAGTCGGTCCGGTGTAGGGGGTGGATCGTTGGTGGGGTGCTACCATAACTGTTTCATTCGCCACCACAGTGTGAACAACACCAACTCCACTTATATAGTTACATGTAACTCAAGTTTGCCTCATTGTCGAGGATCATGCCCTTGCATGAATTCCGATCTGGATCTCAATGTACCCTTTAAGGTACATTACCCGACGTTTGATCCATGGCCTTCTTGTTCTTCCATATGCTCGTTCCCATGGTACTGCTTGTTGGAGTCCAATCCATGAGTCCACACGCATCGAGTCGACACGATAGCCCCACTCCCAAACTTGTTTGGCGTACAAGTAAAGTAACCGGGTTGCTTGGAGTGCATGCCAAACAACCGGTTGGCCTCTATAAATAGAGATGGGCTCCCAATGTGAAGACACAAGGCAGAGGACACAGAGGTTTAGCCGAAGGATTTCCTAGAGAGGCCTAGAGAATGCCGCAGAGAGAAAAGCCGTAGAGGACAACACCTCTCCTTGGGTGGTTTGGTGGTTGACGGTGAGCAGCAAGCCGCGGGCGACGATTGATGGAGACAAGGCACATGGGGGGGGGGGGGGGGGGGGGGGGGGGCAGGCATAGCACCTCTTCCTGGAGGTGCATGGATGACCGATGTGGGGATCGGTGCAGCATGAAGAAGCATCATGGGCATGACCAAGCAGTGTCATGGGCATGCGTATCGGCAGAGCACGAAGATGTGTCATGTGCAGGATCAGGCAGTGTCGTACGCATAACGAGTGGCGAGGCCAAACATGAACATGTGCACGATGGGGTTTTGTGCGCACGATCCAGGCTGACCGTGCGCATTGTGCACATGACCAAGTCAGCAGGCGGAGCAACCGGTAGGTCACATAGTGGTTATGTAGGCCCCCTCCACTAGGATATGTGGCGAGGGTCTCGAGCAAATGCGAAGGTAGACTCGGCTGACGGAGGGTCGCAGACTCGCAATTGGTGGCGTTGGCCTCTATCCACCGAGATGTTTGGTGAGGGCCTCGGGTGACCGCAAAGGTGGAGCGGGACGATTGGTTCTATCTTGGGCACACGAGGTGGTCCTCGAGATACATGGAGTGCCAGATTGCGGGGGAGTACTGTAATGGCACGGAGGCGCCAAGCGGGGAGTGAGATGCCAGTTTGCAGTGTTGATGCATGGGAGATGCGGGCACACTTACAGAGTCACCGATAGGTGACTATTACTGGCACCGACGAACGGACCGATGGGGTCGCTAACGGGTGGCTGATGAAGGTGCCAATGGGCACCAGCACGAGTTCTTGATGAGTGATGGATGCGTCGACGGGTGCGATGGTGGCAAGCATGCCTATAGTGAAGCAAGGTGTTGGGCTGTCAACGGACAATGGAGGAGGTGCCAATGGGTGCCGACATGGAGATGTGACAGGCACCGTGTCCTAGGCGCTGCCGGGTGCACAATAGCTTGACAGACTCAGCCACGAGCATGCCTGTGAGAAGACAAGTTGCAAAGGGCGTCAACGGGCACTGAGCGCTGGAGCGTGGAGTGCATGGAAATATAGACACACGGAGCCCTAGTTGCACGAAGAGTTGCAGCAGGCATAACTGCAGTCAGCAGTGTGTAGAGTTGTCGACGGGTAGCGGAGTTTCCGTGATTGAGAGCAGTGGCACATGAGAGGCCACAGGCACGAGTAGGCGTGGGAATCCTTGACCCGACCCACCAACTCGGCCCGATTTTAGCGGGTTTGGGTTTGGCCTACACGGGGCCGGGTCATAAACAGGTTTAACCCAACTGACCTATTTATTTAATGGTTGGGTTTGGGTTTATACTTATAACCCGATTGACCCGACTTGACCTGTTTACTAAAATGGGTCGTGTCAATCCGTCAACAACTTGACTTGACCCAACCCGACCCAACCCGACTTGACCTTACCCAACCAAAGCTAACCCAATCCGACTTGTTTATTAGGCTGGTCGAGTTTGGGTTTGAGTTTCTAACCCATTTATTAAACGGTTTGTTTTCGGGTTGGATTTTTTGCCTTTGTACCTATGCCTCAACCCGACCCGACCCAACCCATTGCCACCCCTAGGCACGCGTGCGATTAGCAATGTGCGGAGTCACCAACTGGTGACTTGCCCAGGCACCGACAAGTGGCCTGATGGGGCAATCGACAGGAGGCAGGAGGCGCCGCTGATGGGTGTCGAGTGCTGAGCACCGTAGACGAACGGTGGTTCCGGAGAGATGGACGCAAGAGACGTCAGACGCAGAGCACTGGCTATGAGAGGTGGATCAGGTCGTCGACGGGCGATGGACCGGAATGCAAGAGCGTGACAAATGGTCAGATAGACCGGCGCATTAGAGCGTGGTGGTCGGTAACCAGAAAGTAATTGTACTTGTAAATATACAGCCCGGATGTGGTTGAATCACGTTAAAAGAAAAGAAATTGTTTTGTATCGGCTACGCCTCTCTCTCTCTCCCTGGTCATCTCGGTTTATAAATCAGCGACATACCAATTTAAATTTTTTTGGCGGCCATATGCTTTAAAAAAAATAAAAAACCTAAAATCTTTGCTATGCATCTATTCATTGTATGATAACTTCATCTTGATTCTTGACATTTTTTTTTTTAAAAAAAAAAAAAACATGATGTCTTTGTATGGTAGCCATCTTGATTATTGACCAATTTTTGCAGGTAGCTTGGATCCACTAAAATCAGATGTCACATTGATTAAAGCCATTCCGAAGCCTGGGCGCAAAACTCTACAGGAGGAAGTGTAATGGCTCTCTACAAATAAAAATCCATCAGTACTGCATCCAAGACCCAGTGGTCCCATATACAATTACCATGGTGAGAAGCACGTGCTTGTGCACGTGATCACATAGTGGTGCAATAACGTAGGAGAGATGCCTTTTTGTATGTTGAAATAGTGGTAGAATAACATAGGAGGATGCCTTTGTGATCATCATGATAATATATGTGAAGAGTGATCTATTTCCTGCATGAAGTCTCCTTTGTGTATGTTCAGTGCTTTGCAAACCGGACCGGACCAGGCGGTTCAACCGGTTTGGACCGGAACCGGAACATGTTTCGGTTCGGTCTTTTGAATAAACCGGTTTGTATGTTAACCCATGAGTCAAGCCTTGTCATTGAAGAATTTAGTAAATATCAATTTTAAAAATATAAATTTTCATGTGATTTAAACGGTTGAACCACCTATTTAAACCGATTTGGACCGAACCGGATGCCTTTTCGGTTCACCTTCTGGTCTGGTTTTGAAAACACGGGTGCTTAGTAAATGGAAAACCCACTATCTTAGAATTTGGTATGCTATTTGAAAAAGGCACTGGATCCTCTGATATTATAACCTCAGGCTAAATGATAGGTGAAAGCTAAATCTGAATCCCAACTAACTGTTACTCTCAGCCCGAATGGTGAATCACACTCATTCCTATCTGGAATTAATGCAAACGACTAAATGACAGGTGAAAGCCAAATTGGAATCAGAACCGACTATTACTCCCAGGCCGAATGGTGAAAGCCCTGATCTAAATGCAAACGAACGGATGTGGTTTGCACCTATCACTTTAACATGAGGTTATAACATTAGTCTTAGCCCTTTTAAAAAAAAGAGAATTTTTGCATATAGCTCCCCTGAAAATTAGGCTAATTGTATATTAATAATTGGAAACTTCATATTTTTATATTGACCCTTGAAAACTAAATTACCCTTTGGTCTTACCATTTACTCCTATAGTCGACATTACCATGTTGAACCAAACGATTTTAGAAAATAAAAAATGATACCCCCCATTTTCTGATATTTTTCTTGCATAACCAAACACTGAAATCTTATTTTGATTCCCTGCCAAGGAATAAATATATGATTCCAAGGGTGTATACAGATAAACAAACGACTCCTATGAGACTTTAGAAAATAGAAAATGATTCCCCCCTTTTCTAACATTTTCCTTGCCGACATTCATAGTGTGCAGAACCAAAAAATATAGAGACGTTGGCCAAAATGCAGTGTACAACTCTCTAGCTCGTCCTCCCCACTGCCACGTGCCTGACTTTTTGGTACCCCTTAGGAGGCTACTAGAGAAAAAATGGCCATGGGCTATGCTCCTACCTAGGACTACAAATAAACCAACCTATTTATGAGTAGCCCGCGAACAAGCTCGGTAAAAAGACTCGTTCGATTACTATTTGAGCCAAGCCCAAACCTAGAGTTTGGGCTCGTTTAATAAACAAGCTATGCTCAAACATACTAAAACTTGACTCGGTTGGGCTCATGAGCATGTTTGTTTAGGGATCGTGAACAAACTCGTGAATAGACTTGTGCATAAGTTTATAAAAGACATGAATAGACAAATTATATGCAATCCAAGATCTGGCTTAAGATAGAGTTCATGAACAATCTTGACAAGAGCTCGTTCGAGTTGGGTGGTTTATTACTTTATTAAACTAGCCAAGCTCAAACAGACCAAAGCTCCGATCGGCTCGATAACTAATCACGGCAAGCCCAAGCTTGAATAACCAAGCTTTTAGCCAAACAAAGTTAAAACAAACTAAAGTCCAAGTACTCCTAACTATCCTATGTGGTACTAGGAGCTTTAAAAAAGTATCTTTTTAGGAGCTCGTAGTTAGGAGACCATTGGAGATGGGCGTATGGCATCTTCAAAAGTCGTAGGATTTACGGTCGATTGAAGAGGAACTCCTGGCTAGGCTAGGAGTAAATTTGGATAAGGGTGGCTCCCGGATCCTTAGGAGCTCCTTAACACCTACTCCCAAGTAGGGGTCGGTTTTAGATGATAGAGCAGCGCTGGGGTTGAGAAGTCAAAGGGGTTCCCTCTTACTCGCCGTACTACTGTTTCTCCCTCCCTTTTTCTTTTTCTGGATGGGAAGCAGGGCAGATCGCAGTGCGGAGAAAAAACCCTAGCGCCAGCGCTCTCAAAGCGATCACTGAGAGTTCTGGTTGTCCTTGTGATTCTTCTTCGTCATCAATCCCTTCTGCGTTCTTGGAGGACCATAGGCGGGCGAGGTTAGGGTTTCGGAAAAATTCCTATTTTTTGACTAATTTTTTTTGGGGTAATACAGAAGGAGGGTTCTGGTTTCGGAGGGAGCCGTGGGGGCAGTGGAGAATTTGAGCTGCCAATGCCATTGGTTGCAGCTTTGGACGGATTTTCGGCGATTTTTGACAGCCGAAAGGGTTAGGACTCGATGTCTTTGGCTGGACCGGAAGATATTCTTCTCTCTACATCACTCGCGAGCTACCTTGACAGTAAATCTCTCTCTCTCTCTCTCTCTCTCTCTCTCTCTCTCTCTCTCTCTCTCTCTCTACAATATTAGTGCTGTCACATGTTTTTCAAGGATTATTTTGTAATTCTTGACCTTAATTTTTGAGTTGTTATCAATTGTATCAGTTACTGGTTGTCCGTAGGCACACATTTGATTGATTGAATATCGGTGTGGTTGTGATCTGATTTTAGGATCATATCTTGCTTACTGGGACTGTAAAAGTTCCACTTTTGCTCTCTGGGTTATAATTCATGCCGCGGAGATGATTGCAATTTCCTCTGTCACGGCTTGCCTTCTATCCTCTTTGTCTAGACTCTTTCCTATTTTAGTGGAGCCATGTTGCACGAGTTTAAATTTTGAAGCAGTAAGGTTGTATCTCTGCTCGCTAGCTGACCTTCTCTTGCCAAGTTTCCTTGGTCAGTTTCAACGCCAATCTTAAGAGGGTTGGCATCAAGTTGACAACTAGTTGAAATATTCTTACCAATCTTTATTTTTTACCCTTCTTATCGAGATGTGCTTCATAGTCGACCCTTTCTTAATGGGATTAGAGTTGGATAAAATAGGGAGATAAATGGGGTCTCAGTGGGTCTAAGATCAAGTCTAGGTTGAATCTTGGAATCTTGTAAACCCATGTAATCCACAATTTAAGGAAGATAAAGGAGGAAAAGAGGTCGGGGATGAAGGGAGAAGAGACATAAAATAAATCGATCTTAATTAATTGAATATAGATTTACAACAAAGGATTTTATAGGAACTTTAGCTAGCTAAGCCTAATCTAAATTACTCTCTTTTAGCATGGTTTGAAGTTCAGTCAAAATTGATTTGTTTCGGCGTTTTGGATCCATTACGGTTGGAACCAAGTTGAAACACTTCGAAACCGGGATTCAATACTAGATTAGATTTCGATCAGCTAGTTTCGGGCCTTCGACGAATGCCAGTTGAAACCCAACTGCTTTGGCCGGCTTCAACCAATTTCGTATGAACCCAATAAAACCTCTTATTTTTTTTGGAAGGGATATACATGGTATTTATTTTTCTAAATTATATTATCTGTAAAATTATATTAAATATCGATCTTTTAAATATTCCTTTATCGTTATTCTTAATTTTAAATATGAAAATTATATCCCTTCCATAAATTTTTTGGGTAGTCATGACTCATGAGCTCGTTTTCGGTTTTCCTTAATATGAATATTTTAATCATGGAGGGATTTCATCCTCGTAATTACAAACATTATTTTTCAACATATGCATACATGACATAATCGATAGGCTTTGCCAATAAACTTAAGTTGGTCATTTTTATGCTAAATTATGTGGAAACATATGTTACGGCTCAAGGAGTGATCTCATTTAGATGTCGTTGAATCTGTTGCCATTGACCTAGCTCTCGACCAGCCTTTAGGGGTTGCTCTTTTTTGTATCTTTAGCCTTCAATAGATTTGAGTTCCGGTATATGATATACTATGCAGTCAAAGGGGGACCTATGTTTACCATGCTCCTTAAGGCTCAACCCTGGTGCCTCGCCTAGGAAGAGCCCATACCCCTTAAGTCACAAGTGCGCCTAGGAATGCTCTTAGCTGTTGCGCCCAGGCCAGGTGCGCCTAGGGCGCCTGGTTTAAATTCATGAATTTTCTTTTCTTTTTGCATTATTTCCTTTCCACTTTAAAATCCTAAGAGCCCCTCTAAATATCCCAAATTGCTTTCTTTCCAAAAAGACTCCAAAATTCTTGATTTAATAAAAATCTAAGTTCATCCCGAAACATAGATTTGATCTAATTCATATCCAATTTGGGTTAATCCCCAAACACAATTAGAGTGCTTTCGATAATGTCAGTGCAAAGCTTAAAGCATATTTTACCCTCGAAAATGTTGGACATGTTATTTTATGTTCTTAACATCAATTTTTAATTTGGTAGACTTATAATTTTAACTTTTAAGTACCCAATCTAGATATTTTAGTTCTAGACTTTATATCAGTATTTAATGGAAGATTTCAATTGATGTTAGGCTTATGCTATTTGAGGTTATTTGTTATCTTTATAAGTTTTTATATTGTGATTTTTATATTGTTTTGCTTAAATTTCTTGTATAAAAATTAATTTTAATGTGGGTAGAGTGAATTTAAGGAGGCTCTAAACCACATTAAAAAATCAGAAAAATATAGTAAAAATACCAAATTTTTGCCTAGGGGCGCTTAGGCTCGTGCCTAAGCAGAGATGCACCCCTTGCGTCTGGGCTACACTCGAGTCTTTGACTGCATAGATGCTATATGAGGTATAGTAAGAAATATGGATACTACTAATGAATCATAGTTAAGTAGTTTAAGTTGCAGTGTTATCAAATGCGGTCGAATATGTGCATATACGGTGATAATGTGATATATGTGATCGCAAGATACTAAAGTGCATATGTGTGTCCATAGAAACTTAGAGTCCCATACTGCGTATGTAATTACATATTCCCAAGAATCAATATTTTGGCTTTTGGGATTTTTTTCAAGGCTCCCATCCTCTCAAGCATATTTATACGCCCTTCTTTCATCTCATAAGCTTTCTAACTTTCCCAAACTCTTTAACTCTCTAAGCTCTCTAATTGTTTTCTATGACCTATAAACTATGGCCTAGGTTCTCTAATCACCTGCATGTGCATCCACACTCTAACATCTCCCCTAGATCTCTAACTCTACTAACCACCCTATCTTATTCTTCAGTTACCTATTGTCCACCACTCTACTGACATCGTCTAAGTGAAGAAGGCATGTCATGTACTGAGGCAATGAGGCAAAAGGTGTTCCACGAGGCCCACAACATTCACTTCCCATAGAGCTACACTATTATCTGCAACCCACGAAGCTACACTGACATTCACCAACGTATACCATATGCCTAAACTAGTAATTTTTACACCCAGCCACTTTATTTATTCAATATTGATTATTAAGCACAAACCACAATCTCCATTTTCTTGCGGACTTCCCGATTGGCCTAATGATCTGTGTTGGAAGCATAGGACTGTAATAGTCAAAAGAAAAGACTCTTATAGTGTGGCTCGTGCAACTTTGTCATCATAGTGCACAATGTTTTAAGAAACATGGCCAACCGCTAAACCAAAAAGGTGGTCGATTGGTCCTAAGTCCTAAACGGTTCAACCATCAGGTCGAGAAGGGTGAACTAATGAAAGCATGTCATATAACATTTATTTCTATGTTGTATTGATCTTGTATAAACTATAAAGGAAATGTTGGGCATGATTCATTTTAAACCTTCCGGTTCAAGCGTTCTAATCATTTTAGCATTGAATTGTTAGGTTCCTGCATGTTTTAGGCAATATGTAGCCAACACAGGACTAAATAAAGAAATGGCGAATATTCTAGTTCAATTGGCCCCGACCGTCTGGTTCGATAAGTTTTCTAAAACATTCCAGTGGTATTGGAAACAAGCAACACGTGGCCCACGCTCTCGAGTCTAATGCAAGAGCAAGCCGACTTGTTATTCACTTCTTTTGAAATCCAAAATTTAGTACATAGAGAAGATTTCTAGAAAACATGTCAAGTGGAGTTGGACTTACGGTGACGATGAGAACATCTGATCTACATTAACTGAATGCTCAAGATCACCACCTCCATCATCAAAGTGACCTTGAGCTCATGGATCTCTAGATCACTTTGCAGTTTACATCATAAAAATGTGGTTGACCAAAGGATAAAGAGTTAAGTACTTGCTTAGACCGCACTGGAAAAATATGTATTTAAAGGAAGATATAGAAAACCATATACGGTACACATAGCAAAATGAACGTTCTAAGATAACATTACTTTCAATGTGTTTAAGCTTAAAATCTTCAGTATATGGTTGAAGCTATTGAATATGGTCGGATCCTAAAACCATCGACCTACCATCAAATTAGGTATATATTAATAAAACAAGAGATAGAGAATACCCAAACTTTATTGTCGAATACAAAGAGGTGATGGAAATCAATGGGTTCACCAATGTGGTTCAAATTGCATGTGCAGTTTGTGCTAATTAGGTCCAAACCACACATGGCATCACATTTATTGTGCGATCATATGTGTGATTGCAATTTTTAAATTTGGTTTAAAAATGATTAGATGATAATAAACATACAAAAAAATATAACCAAAATATTATTAACTTTTATTTGAATTATTATTTATTAGTAACATGTTATATGTGATTGTGCAGTTGCCATGTCCGGTTTTGCTATTTGAATTTGATTTCAAAAGGCCAAACATAAAAATCCTAAAGAAGCTAATTGAGAATGTTACTGAGGTATGAAAGCTCATTCATACAAATCAATTCAAGTACATTGCAAAAAAATCTGATTTAATTATTTGAGCATTTATACAAACGGAATTAGATGATACATTGACTGCTCTAGGAAGCTGTTTTTCAGCCTTTGCTTTAGTTTGGCCCAGGTGTAGTCACATATCAGGAAAAACTATTGAATGTCCCGAGCTTTCTCTCAACTTTCGCTTTGGTCTGGCCTAGGAGTAAGCATATATCAGGAAAGACTGTTGAGCGTCCCAAGCCTTTATAATCTATGTGAAGGTAACACTCCGACAATAGAGATAAATGTCTCCAAGGATTGCCTGCAAGCTATGCAGAGTCCACGGCTACTGATGATGTATATGACTTGCCACAGGGCCTTGATGCAGAGGGTCCTGTGGAATGTGGAAAGTCATTCATCATAAGTTGTTGTGGGCTCGGCATAGCCCTTGGAGACATTTATCTCTGCCGGGCCATGAAATGTCACATCTCAAACCTTAACTATTTGACGCATTTGTATAAGGAAGCTGAAGGGCATGTGATCCAACCTTTTCCCAACCCTAGGGCCTAACTTTCTGAAACATAAAATAGGATGGTCAGTCTTGATCTTGTAAATTATGTTCTTATGAATTGTTAATGAAACAAAATTTGATCAATCTACTCCTTGATCGTATATGCGAAAGGCTCTATCACTGTTTGACACATGATAGACCCCTGTATCTGCATCCACCCACCATAGTTGCCCAAATGTTATTCAGAGTCCTCTTGGTTCCAAAGTATTCTTACTGCCAAAACATGGCACGTTCTCCGTTCGCCTCCAGAAGTGCAACTGTGAATCAATAAGCATTGGCTGAATTGTTTATGCATGATGCACGCAACACATATGCCACTCCTAGGTATCCTGACGAAGTTACCGATAATTTTTTTTTTCCTAACAAGGGACGTGCATACTTTCGATGTCTTGCAATGACAACACTAATCTTTCTCTCATGATGATATGGAGAAAACAAACTTCTCCACCTCTTCTAAGCAGCAACCAATTACCATTTGCAGAAAGAATGTTTACATACATACACAATTCAGGGTGTGTTGTGAAGGTTTACACATTGTTGTGAATGATACATCATCCAAATAGATGGTCCACACTGTATACATTTTAGTTCTTTTGTTAGGAGATGACGGCTAGGGTTTTGGAGAGGAATGGAATGCTCTCTATTGAGGGACTAAAGCCCAATATATATATATATGTATGACCATACAACCCGACCCGACTGTACATGTAACCCGACCCATCTCTATACATTAACACTCCCCTTCAAACTCACGGTGGATCATGAACCGAGAATTTGCCGATAAAGTGCCGGAAGCGAGTAATCGTAAGGGGCTTCGTCAGAAAATCAGCCATCTGCTCCGATGATGGAATGAATGGCAAGGAGATGGTGTGGTTGAGAAACTCCTGGTGAACATAATGACAATCAACCTCAATATGTTTTGTTCGCTCGTGGAAGACCGGGTTGCTAGCAATTTGAATAGCACTCCGGTTGTCACAGAAGAGAGGCGTGGGCTCGGATATCACAACTCCCAAGTCGAGTAGAAGGCGGCGAAGCCAAACAATCTCTGCGGTGGTGGAAGCCATAGCCCTGTATTCGGCTTCGGTGCTGAATCGAGCAACAGACTCCTGTTTCTTGCTGAGCCACGAAATAAGCGAGTCACCTAGAAACACACAGTATCCTGTAGTAGAGCGGCGAGTGGCTACATCTATAGTTACCAAGTCGGAAAACGGGAAAAAAACGGCAAGGGAAAAAAACGGAAAAATACGATGAAAACGGGAAAAACGGGAAAAAAACGAGAAAACATCGGGAAAAAATTAAAAAAAACTTAAAATTTATACCAAGGGTATATGTCATTGTCTAACATTAAATAATCAAAACATATAGCATATGAGATTTCTAAGAAAGAACAAATAGATCATAATATTCAGCTTTTCATTGTTTTCGATAGTAAGCTACATAACACATACGAATTAACCGACCCATTCCAATAAAAAATACAATACAAACGTTACAATACATATCAATTACATATGTGTAACTTCTGTATTTCTGATTTGTGTAACTTCTGTATAAATTGAAACCAATTTTTTTTTTTGACTGCAGTGAAATCAAACCTGGAATCATGGAAAAAAAAGAGAGAATTGAAACGGACTAAAGGATAGAAAAATGCAAACCTAGCGCAGGGGATCGCAGTCGCAGTCGCCGTCGCCGTCGCCGTCGCTGTCGCGGAGCTCAGTCGCCGTCGCCGTCGCCGATCGCAGCCGTCGGTTTGGGGATCGCAGGGGTCTGAGGGCTCAGTCGCCGTCGCTATCGCAGTCGCCGGTTAGGGGATCGGGGGTCTGAGGGCTTAGGTTTGGGGATTGCAGGGCCGGTGAGGGTTTGGAATAAAAGACTGAGTCTTTTATTCCACCGAACTCGAAGGCCTCGAACCCATTTTCCCGAAACTGAACCCGAACCCTGACCCGAACCCTGACTCGTTCCTGAACCCGAACCCTGACCCGAACCCATTTTCCCGAAACTGAACCCAAACCCATTTGCCGTATTAAACCCGTATTCACGTATTAAACGTTTTAAACGCGTATAAAACGCGTAGTCACGTTTTTTTGAAAAAAACGCGTTTTTTTCGCGTTTGCTACGAACACGGATTAGTACGCGTTCTATACGCGTTTTTTTCAAAAAAACGGGCGTTTGGTAACTATGGCTACATCTCCTGCCCAATCTGCATCGGAGTAGGCACGCAGTACCAACGGAGAGGTGGAGGGAAACAGTAGTGAGCGGGTGACGGTGCCTCGGAGGTAGCGGATAATCCGAAGAACAGCTGCATAGTGAACTGAACGTGGAGCCTGAACAAACTGACTGACAATGCCAACAGCATGGGCACTGTCTAGCCGGGTCATAGTGAGGTAGACGAGCATCCCAACCAGCCTCTGGTAGCGGGAGACATCCTGGAGCGGCTCACCTTTTGTAGCTAGAAGCTTCAAATTGAGCTCCATGGGTGTGTCAGGAGTGCGAGAGTCAGTAAGAGCAGCATCAGTAAAGATGTCGGAGATGTACTTTTGCTGGGAGACCAACAGACCACGAGCTGACCGGGCAATCTCGAGGCCCAAAAAGTAGCGAAGATAGTCCAGATCTTTCATCTCAAACTGACTCTGGAGGTGACGCTGAAGGGATGCTATGGTGGCACTGTCATCCACGGTGATGATCATATCATCCACATAGAGAAGAAGAACTGCAATACCCTGACTGGAGGAGCGAGTGAACAGGGCATAGTCGGAGTGGTGCTCAACAAACCCGGCGGCCAGGACTGCACTGCGGAATCGCTCAAACCAGGCACGAGGGGCCTGCTTGAGCCCATAGATGGCTCGGCGCAAACGACACACGTGCCCTGGAGGAACTGAAACGCCCGGAGGAGGAGCCATGTAGACTTTCTCGGAGAGGTCACCGTGGAGGAACGCATTTGTGACATCCATCTGATGGAGAGGCCACCCTCGAGCAGCTGCCACAGCTAAGAGAGTGCGTACAGTAGTCATCCGAGCAACTGGAGCAAACGTCTTCTCGTAATCAATCCCATACTCCTGGGAGAAGCCACGAGCAACGAGGCGGGCTTGTGCCGCTCAATGGATCCGTCAGGTCGAGTCTTGACCTTGAATATCCATTTGCAGCTAACAGGCACCACACCTGAGGGACAAGGCACCAAATCCTATGTCTGGGTCCGCTGAAAAGCCTCAAGCTCAACTGACATGGCCTGCCGCCACTCTGGGTGTAAAGCTGACTCACGGTACGACTGGGGCTCCCGGTGGGTGTGAAGTGCGGTAAGAAAAGCCTGATAAGCTGGAGAATAGGAGGCAATGGCAGAGTAGCCAGAGGAGTCAGGAGAGTCAGAGGTAAAGGTAGAGTAGCCAAACCTGTCCGGAGAGTAGTCATATCTGTTAGGAGGGTGATGTTCGCGCGCCGGGTAGCGCCGAACAGGAGCAGGATTCACGACCGGGGAGGAGGGGGCAGCAGCATCAGGCGAGGGAGTACCAGTGTGAACCGACTCTGGAGGAGGAGCTGTAGACCGACGAACATAAACACGAGTAATGGGTGGTGATGGAGGTGGCGAGGGAGACTGAGGAGGTGGAGGTGGCAGGGAAGATGGAGGTGGAGTAGGCGTGGGTGGGGCAACAGAAAACGGGGGTAGAACGGGGATGTGGAGAGGTGATGAAGGCGAGGAGGGTGACGCAGGAGGTAAGGAAATATCCCGAGACTCAGGGGAAAAGTACGGGACATCCTCAACAAAGAAAACGTGACGGGAGACACGGATCCGGCGAGCCAAGGGATCGTAACAACGATACCCCTTGTACTCCCGACTGAGCCCCAAGTGAACACACCTAACAGTCTCGCAGAGAGTTTGATGCGCTATGGGGAGGAAGAAGAACGAAGCACGTGCAGCCAAACGTGCGAAGAAGAGAGTAGTCAGGTGGGCTGGAGTGGAGGCGCTCATATGGGATGGCACCGGACAGAGCAGATGACGGAGTGATGTTGATGAGGTGGACAGCCGTCATGACAGCTTCAGCCCAGTAAGAGTGAGGAACAGACGCAGAGAGAAGCAAGGCTCGTGCGGTCTCAAGGACATGACGATGCTTGCGTTCGGCAACGCCGTTCTGCTCATGGGTGTGGGGGCAGGACTGCTGGTGAAGAGTGCCGTGAGATTGAAGAATCTCACGCATCTCAGAGGAGAGATACTCCTAGGCACAATCAGACCGAAAGGTCTTGATGCACCGACCAAACTGAATGTGTATCATAGTGGTGAATCTCCTAAAGATGTGAGGGACTTCAGACCGATGACGCATAAGATAAACCCAGGTGCACCTAGAGTAGTCATCGATAAAACACACATAGTACATGTAACCCGAAATGGATGCAACAGGTGCAGGACCCCAAATGTCCGATTGTACTAAATCAAATAAAGCATCAGATTGGGAAGCACTAGCAGAGAATGGAAGAGCTAGATGCTTTGCTAGTCTACAACCCTTACAAACAGAGAGAGGGGAGACGGACGCTCGACCCAAAGCGCCCGAACGGAATACGCTTTTGAGTCGATCACTCGATATATGACCTAACCTTCTGTGCCACAGGTTGGCATCGGAGGTAACAGACATGACAGACGCAACAGGAGCGGAAGACACATGTAGATGGTCCAGTAGGTAAAGTCCTGCTCTACGGCCCAGCCCAATCCTCTGACCCGTCCGCGAATCCTGCACAACACAAACAGAAGGGGTGAAGGTGACAGTCAGGCCAGAGCTAAGAAGCATTGACACTGGTACGGGGACACGGATACGACACGACACGGGTTCGTCGACACGGCAAATCCTAAAAAAGGACACGGGTACGGCGGGGACACGGCAAAATAAATTTATATTTTTAAATTTATATTTTATGTGTGTTTGCAATTCATATATATTTCAATAACCGAAAAAACCTCATAGAAAACAACTAAAATGAAAATTTAATGCATACTGAATCGTTATCGTTAGTTATATCCAGTCCGATCGGTGAATCACATACAGCTCTAAATGGTATGGAAAATAATGGTTGTGCTTCAATTTTGACTTCAACCTATCTAAAACCTCAGAGGATAAGATAAGTTAAAGCCAAACCTGAATCATAACCATCCTGACAAGTGAATCACACTCGGGCCCAAATAGCATGCAAAAGAACGGCTGCGATTCAGTTTCTCTGAGATTATAATCTCAAAGGATCAGATAGGTTGAAGTCAAAACTGAATCACCATAGCTTATAACCCGACCCTATATCAAGCAGTCCGTCAACCCGCAATGTCCCGAGTGTCCGAGGAGTATCCGACCGTGTCCGGCTCCCGGAAGCACGTAAGACACGGGCCACACGGCACATGCGTGCCCGGTGCGTGTCCGGCGAGTGTCCGACGAGTGTCGGTGTCCGGCACGTGTCCGACACGGGTACGGGAGGTCTGGAGAAGTGTCCATGCTTCCTAGGGCCAGAGTCACAAAGAGAACTGATAGAGATCAGATTAATGTTAAGACGGGGGGCATGATGGACATGGGGTAGGGTCAGGCGACCAGAAGGGTCAGAGGTACTAGTGACGGATCCACATTGCGGAATAGGGACGAGAGTTCCATCCGCAGTGCGAACCTCCTGGTGGGTGGTAGTGGGAGAACAGTCAGTAAGGACAGTGGAGTCAAAGGTGAGGTGACATGAGGCACCCGAGTCGAAGATCCATGGAGCAGTAGTACCCGGAGTGGCAGAGAGACTGTGAGCTGTCGAAGAGCTGGCCGAGGCGAGGTACCGAAGCAATAATTCTTCAAAGCGCTGGAGGCGGTCGGAGTAAGACCGAGACTGAGCAGAAGTACCCGGAGTGGCAGAGAGACCGTGATCTGTCGAAGAGCTGGTGGAGGCGAGGTATCGCAACAGTAATTCCTCAAAGCGCTGGAGGCGGTCGGAGTAAGACCGAGACGGAGCAGGAGTGGTGGCAGGCGGTGCTGGAGTAGGGAGATCAGCAGCAGCAGCAATATCGCCATCATGGCGGAGGAGACCCTGACGACGTCCACAGTCGACTGATGTGGTGGAGGGACGTGGCCCGAGAATACCATCAAAACGAGGAGACGGAGGGACTCGACGATCAGCGACGGTGTGCAGGCAGTATGGGAGCCGAGAGATGCTGTAGGAAGCCATACCCCCGAAGTACGGGGGCGAGCCGGCACAAGGAAGGTCTGAGGCAGTCCGTACAGAGGAGACGGGCAGTTCGGTACAGAGGAGAAGTGGGGGCGGTGGGGCTTCAGGGGATGCAGGAGGGGGCGGGGGGCAGGGGAGGGGGCGGGTGGGCTAAGGTAAGGGGTGGGGGGGGGGGGGGGCGGTCGGGTGGAGGAAGGGGGTTGGGGGGGTGGTCGGGTGGGGGCGGGGGGCCTGTCGGGTGAGGAGGGTTGGGGGGGTGGAGGAGGGGGGTCGGGGGGCTGTCGGGCGGAGGAGAGGGGCCGGCGGGGTGGTCGGGTGGAGGAGGGGGGCCGGCGGGGGGCTGTAGGGCGGAGGAGGGGGCCGGGGGGGGGGGGGGGGGGTGGGGGTGGGCGGGTGGAGATGGGGGGGCCGGGGGGCTATAGGGCGGAGGAGGGGGGGCCGGGCGGGTGGAGGAGGGGGGCTGGCGGGGTGGTCGGGTGGAGGAGGGGGGTCGGCGGGGGGCTGTAGCGCGGAGGAGGGGGCCGGGGGGGTGGGCGGGTGGAGAAGGGGGGCCGGCGGGGGCTGTAGGGCGGAGGAGGGGACCGGGGGGGGGGTGGGCGGGTGGAGATGGGGGGCCGGGCGGGTGGAGGAGGGGGGCCGGCGGGGTGGTCGGGTGGCAGAGGGAGGTCGGGCGGGGTGGTCGGGTGGAGGAGGAAAGAAGGGGAGGGGGCTGCCGATCAGGTGGGTGAGGAGGAGGGGTGGGGGGGCTGCCGATCGGTTGAACGGAGGCCGAACGGGAGGTGCTGCCGGAGGAAGAAGACCGTTGTCGACGTCGTCGCGCGGGAGAACCCTAGAGCTCTGATACCATGTTAGGAGATGACGACAAGGGTTTTGGAGAGGAATGAAATGCTCTTTATTGAGGAACTCAAGCACAATATATATGTACATGTATGGCCATACAACCCGACCCGACTGTACATGTAACCCGACCCATCTCTATACATTAACACCTTTAAACCAATGTTATTCAAACCGGACCGGACCGGCCGATCCGGACTGGGAACCGGCGAACCGGTAGGGGAACCGGTCCGTATGCGATATGAGCTGGTTTTGGAAAACGAACCGGTATTGAACCGTCGGGCCGGGTGGTTTTAGGTATAAACCGGACCGGGAATGGTGGTTTTAGGTATAAACGAACCGGTTTTTTTTTTTTTTGTGCACAAATGCTCTCTCGCTCTCTCTATCTCTCTCTCGGTTTGACTGTGTTTGTTGGGCTGGTGAACCGGACCGGTACACAAACCGGTTCGTCCTCCGGTTCGGTTCTGACAACATTGCTTTAAACACATGCACCAAAACTCAAATATTTTGGGGATTCACAGAAAATGCATCAAGGGGTCCAAATTGAACTTTTCAGTAACAAGAGATGTGATTCTTTGTGATCACTTGATGCAAAGATAAGAAGTCCCCATAGTTTATGATTTTTAGTCCATTTGTTTTAAGATGTGTATGCCATGATGAATGCTGTGGTTCTTAACGATTTGATGGCCTGCCATTCATTTGTAATATATGTACAACTCCTTTCTAGTTTCTACTACACTCCCTTTGTTTTATCCCAAAATTCAGACTTTTTTCTTGTGGTTGATGATTGTGCAAAAAGGGGGTTTGTGTTTTTGAATGGTAAAGTGCAACGATTTAACTACCATCTGCTTAACAGAGAAGTAACATCAGAGCATGATTTCTTGTATTGGTTTATACATCTAGAGCTGCCCTGGTATGGCTTGTTCCAAATCATCGAGATTTGGATTTCTTTTCCTGACAGTTCAACATATGCTATTCGGCTGGATGCTTGACATTTATCTGACTCCTTGATTGTAAATTATTCACATTTGACAGAGAAGCTTCTGGTTTTATTGCGAGATGGGCGAAAACTTTTAGGCATTCTTCGCTCTTTTGATCAATTCGGTAGCCATCTGTCTATATATTGTCTTGGGATTTTTTTTTTGTTTTTGCATTGGACTTTTTTGATTCAAATGCTTACACTTTTGAAAGTTTCCTTTCTACAGCAAATGCTGTTCTTGAAAATGCATGTGAGCGAGTGATTGTAGGAGAGTTGTATTGTGATATTCCTCTAGGTCTATATGTGATACGGGGGGAGAATGTTGTCTTAATTGGAGAACTGGTAATTATTTCTCGTTTAAATTAGTTGACCATTGATGTGTCGTGAAGTTCTCATTGGTACTTTTTTCATTAATATTCTGTTCAATCGGACAGGATCTGGAGAGAGAGGATCTTCCTGCCCATATGACCCGAGTGTCAGCTGCAGAGATAAGAAGGGTAAGTTCTGCTTTATGAAGCTCGGTTTGCACTATTCTTTAGTATGAAGCATTAATAAACTCTGTTTAATGCTGTACTGTGATCTTTTCATGGCATTGTGCTTTCGCTTTTGGCCCCTTGCCGTTCTCCACCTTCCCGTGCTGCAACCTATTCATTAAGGATGCTTGATTAGGCTGGTCATTATTGCTTGAACTTTCACCCTTCCTGTGCGGTAGGGGTGTGCAGGATCCAAACCAAACCGACCGAACCAAACCAAACCGACCGAATTTGATCGGTTTCGACACACTCAACGGATCGGATTGGATCAGGATTTCTCAAAACCGATATGATTGGATCGGTTATCGGATTTATCAATTAAAAACCGACCTAAACCGAACCGAACCGAACCAGACTCTGGTTTATAATTTACTAATTTAGTGGTAACTGTTGTGAACTTTTGTTTAATTGTTAAAACTGTACTTTGTAGTTTTTAATATGTAATGGATATGAATATTGTGGACATAATGGTATTGTTGTTGATAACTTGGTATTTTGGTAAGTAATGTAGTATCATTTTATAATTTTTAAAATAATCATTTTAAAGTTGAAACTATGTCCAAATAATAAATAAAAAAAACTAGTAAGCATATGGGCCAAAGCCCAAACCGACCTTCCAATCCAATCCAAACCGACTTTAATTGGATTGGATTGGATTGGATTCCAGTCTCAATCGGTTTGGATCGGATTGCAAATTCTCAAAACCGACCTAGGTTGGATCGGTTTGGGTTTTGCCTAAATAGGTCGGTTTCGAACCGATGCACACCCCTACTGTGCGGCATGTGAATCTTGCCATGCTGCCTCCTATTCATGAAGGGTGGTTGATTTAGCTGGTTTTGTCTTGATTAAATGTCAGGTTGTAAGATGTGCGTTCGTCTAATGTAGTCAAGTAGTGCATTCCACTGTTTTAAAACTCGGCCGAGTGGGACCGAGTTAACTCGACTCAGCCAGATTTCGAATGAGTTATTTGGCCGAGTCGGGATAAAATATGGCTGAGCCTGGCTGAGTTTACTTGACCCGGCTGGCTTTCTAGTCGAGTCTGAGTTTTGAATTTTTGAACACTGATGCATTCATCCTTCAATCGTAATGTATACTCCCTACAAGAACTTTTTGCATTGTCATTAAGATGCATTCAATCAGATTGGATAAGACGTAGAATATCTAGAGAAGTGGAATGGTTTTAGCATGGAAAATGCTATTTAAACATCCGAAGGGGCATACACACGGGCCTATTGCCGACGTGGTTGGATTCTCAGTGCCCTGTGTATCGCCGACACACTGAGCACTGGCCAATGTTTCAAACGCTGGCATTATGTCCGCGTGTATGTCCCCTTGTATGTTCAGATAGCAGTGGTCTTTTAGCAGTAGGTTACATGAATGCTTGGCATGCTTTTAATTCATGTGAGGTTTGTTAGATTCATTCAAGATATGAAGTTTTTGTTGGAAAATGCAATCATTTCTCAGGCCACTTGAAGTTTTTTTCAACTCTCTTTTTTGTTTAGGCTCTCTCTAGTTCATGCCGGAACGGTTGAATTTGACAAGATTAGTGTGTCTGTGCATGAATTTTTCTGCTTTAGTTTTTCTTACATTTTTTTCATCTCTGGTTATAAAAGGTTATATAACAGGATATGATTGTTCTTTCACAGGCCCAGAAAGCAGAAAGGGATGCCACAGATCTGAAAGGCTCCATGAGAAGGAGAATGGAGTTCCTTGACATGGACTGATAAATCCAGCCTCTTCCACACCCGCTGATGTTACCATTTTTTGGTGACTTCGTCCAGTCTCAGCCCGCAAGTTTTAACGCGGCTTGTGTCAGGGAATCCGCAGGCTCTCTCTCTCTCTCTCTCTCTCTCTCTCTCTCTCTCTCTCTCTCTCTCTCTCTCTCTCTCTCTAAAATGGTGTGACCCAGAAAGTTCTGTTTGTTATGCTTTAACTTAATTGGAACATATTGGGATATTCTATTGTAAGATTATCGATATTCATGGTGCGACTTGGATTGATGGTGTCTATTATTTGATTTCTGGTGCTGTATTGGCAAAAGTATCAATGTGGATTGTGAATTGTATCTTGTACTGTCCCATGCTTGTTTCCCATTCTAGCAACTTTTTTTATAGTGCTCGATGCTATAACATGATTTTATGGATTGTATTTTGACTAAATTACCCTCGATTTCTGCTGGGCTGCTGGGGTAACCCGTGTTTGTTGTCTGCTTTCTCAAGTCCAAGTCCAACCAATAGCCAGCAGGCTTTTGGCTTTGACGATCTAGATCTAATCACCGGGTCTTCCACGGATGCGAGTCCATGAGGAATCGAGGTCGAATTTTTGGAGATTGCACACTAGAGAAGATGATTCACAGACTAGAACACTAAGAGAATATACCGGCAATTATGAAATAGGATTTCGTCTACCGAGAATACAATAGTTTGGTGGTGAGGCATCGTTTGTCGAACCCTTGCACACCTTATCTCTACTAGAGGTGGCAATGGGTCGGGCTCGTGTCGTGTCTAGTTTCGGTTCATGTCAAAAACCCTTAGACCCGGATCCGACCCGTTTAACTAATCGTGTCTGGATCCTAAACCTATACCCGACCTGTTTATAAACGGATAGATCCGATAAGATCCGTTTACCACATGGGTTTATTCAGTTGACCCGATCCGACCCAATCCGACTCAACCCGACCTAACCCGATAGACCGTTGATACTATATATTACAGTATCGAATTGCGGGTAGACCTTACCCGACACGACCTGTTGAATTTTAAATGGGTTTTCCCGGGACTATCGTGTCCAGACCCTAAACCCGGACCCGACCCGTTTATTAAACGGGTCTATCGTGTCGACCCGTTTACGACTTGAACCTGTTTTGCCCTGACCCAGACCCGCTAACTTCGTGTCGGTTTTGCCGTGTCGGATCCGAAATTGACAGCCCTAATCTCTACCCACAAAAATCTGTAAACAATTACACGACAAAGACAAATCCAGCAGGAGATACCCAAGAGAATACCAAATAACGCATGGAGTAGAAGCACTAGAGAAGCTACCGAAATGGACGCATCGAGAAATCCGAAAAGGATCCACGAAGCCAAGAGATGCCCGCCCGAAGAAAGAATTAATCCAATCTCTCTCTTCTTCTCTCTTTTTTTTTCTTTCACAAGTTCTATCTCTTCTCGGTTAGCCATCGTAGACAATTTTCGTTTTAACCCTATAGCCACTCCCCTTCTACTTTAATAAGAAAGGAATGTATAGTTTTAGGTTTTCCAAAATAGTCCCGTCAAACAATCAAGGTATAAGGCTCCGGTTCGCCCCGGCAACTTGCCCTGTTCACACCGGTGTGGGTTTAGAAGACCAAAACCAATAGAAGTGTCGTAATTTCCATCTCGTATAGGAAATTGTAGGGATCCTACAGCACGTCAAATGGTGCGGATCGTTTAAAAGAAGGGAAATTTTTTTCATACCCCATAAATCTGTAATTAGCCCCCATTTCCAACAAACTTGAACACACCCCATTTTTTTTTTTCATACCCCATTCTTATCCCAAAAATACCCTTCCCCCTTACACCCAACCTTCAATACACCCCAGTTAAATGGCCCGCCCCAACTTGATTATACCCCAATCAAACACATATCCCCTTAAATATATCCCAATTATATGCACTCTTGAATACACCCCACTCTTAAATAAACCCCATGCAGTTGGCTGATACTTGAAGGCACAAGTAGAGCTGCAACTTGGGCGGGCCAACCTAAACCCAATCCGAGTCCAACCCGAACCCAACCCGAATTTGGGCAGGCTAATCCGAGCCCAACCCGAATTATTTCTCCTCGACCCGACAGGACCCGACACGAAATTAGCGGGTCTGGGACAAAGCTAAACGGGTTCGGGTCGTAAACGGGTCGACACGATAGACCCGTTTAATAAACAGGTCGGGTCCGGGTTTAGGGTTTGGACACGGTAGACTCGGGAAGACCCGTTTAGTATTCAACGGGTCAGGTCGGGTCAGGTCGGGTCGGGTCTACCAACAATCCAATACTATAATATATAATACTAGTGGGTCTCTCTGGTCCGGTCGGGTCAAGTCGGATTGGGTCGGATCAGGTCAACTGAATAGATCCGGGTGGTAAACGGGTCTTATCGGATCTTATCGTGTCTACCTATTTATTAGCGAGTCGGGTACGGGTTTAGGATCAAAACACGATTAGTTAAACGGGTCGGGTCCGGGTCTAGGGGTTTTGGACACGACACGTAGGGGTGTTCATGGTTCGGGTTGGTTCGGGTTTTTGATAAATTTGGAACCGAACCGAAGTTGATCGGTTCTCCAGAAAATGGAACCGAACCAAACCATTCCTTGGTAAAAACCGAACCAAACCAAACCGGAAAAGTTTGGTTTGGTTCGGTTCGGTTCTGCGGGTCCTTCAAATTGTTCGTCATCATACCGTGAGGCATGATTGGTTGAGCTACTGAGTTGGTTCAGATTTCATTCTTAAGCCTTTAATTTTGGGTGCTACTATTTGACCCTATAGAATTACTAGTAACACCCTTAATTTTTTACTTTGAGATATTTCATAAGTTGGTATTTGGAGGTGCTAATAATTATGTGGGTAACACGCTTCACTTTTCAGTTTCATCACACCGTTGAACACTTGAAAGTTTTGAATGCACCGAATGGTGGTAATTGGGGTCACCATCATGTAATGTAATATTAGTGAGACTGTAGTAACTACTGAGGTTATAATACCAATGGTTCGGGTTAAAAAACTCACAATCTAGAACCGAACCGACCATAGCGGGTTTTTTTTTTTGGAACCAAACCAAACCAAACGCTCAAAAATACCCGATCCAAACCGAACCAAATAGCCCGGTTCGGTTCGGTTTGGCGGGTCAACCCGAACCGATGAACACCCCTAACGACACGAACCCGACACGACACGACTCATTGCCACCCCTAGCTGCAACTTGGGCGGGCCAACCCGAACCCAACCCGACTTTGGGCGAGTTAACCCGAACCCACCCGCCACAACCCCTCGGGCTTGGGCTAAGTTTAAACAAACACTGGGTTGGGTTGGGGGTACAAAAGACGCTGAGCAGGGGCTTTGGGGTTTGGGGTACAAAAAAAAGGGCATTGTTGGTATTAAAGGATTGTTGAGTAAGTTATTGAGAAACGCTAGGGATACGGGGGCTAATTACAGATTTTTGGGGTATGAATAAAATTTCCCTATTTTAAAGGAATTTTTTCATATAGCCCCCTAAAAACTAGAGCAACTATATATTAACCTTTAAAAACTTTATATTTTCATATTGATCCCTACAAACTAGATCACCTGTGTAGATCGACCCCTAAAGTTAACTGATGTCTATGTGGGATATTTTACCACTACTGGAGTGATTTACCTTTAGTTAACCTAAAGAGGGAGAATCAAGTCGGCAGAATCACACAAAAAACCCTAATATAGGGCAAATGGAAAGCATATGAAATAGTTTTGCGTCTTAGTTTGAATTCTTGTGTGATACTCTGCAACTCTGGTCCTAACCTATACTCTTTACGTTAACTAACGCTAAAATCATCTGAGTAATAGTCCAACCACAAATATATTCCCATAACCTTGTGGTTCAATTTGCTTAAGTAATCAACTTTTTCAGGGGTTGGTGTTCAAATATGATGTTTTCAGAGGTTAATTTGCAATAAGTTTTGTTTTAGGGGGGCTATATAAAAAATTCATTTCTTTTGGGAATTATTATTCATACCCCAAAAATCTGTAATTAGCCCCCGTATCCCTAGCGTTTCTCAATAACTTACTCAACAATACTTTAATACCAACAGTGCCCTTTTTTTTGTACCCCAAACCCTAAAGCCCCTGCTCAGCGTCTTTTGTACCCCCAACTCAACCCAATGTTTGTTTAAACTTAGCCCAAGCCCAACCCGTCGGGTTGGCCGGGTTGTGCGGGGTGGGTTCGGGTTAACCCGTCCAAAGTCGGGTTGGGTTCGGGTTGGCCCGCCCAAGTTGCAGCTAGGGGTGGCAATGAGTCGTGTCGTGTCTAGTTTTGTGTCATGCCCAAAACCCCTAGACTCGGACCCGACCCGTTTAACTAATCGTGTCAAGATCCTAAACCCGTACCCGACTCGCTAATAAATAGGTAGACACGATAAGACCCGGTAAGACCCGTTTACCACCCGGATCTATTCAGTTGACCCGATCCGACCCAATCCGACTTGACCTGACCTGACCCGAAAGACCCACTGGTATTATATATTATAGTATTGGATTGCTGGTAGACCAGACCCGACACGACCCGTTGAATACTAAACGGGTCTTCCCGGGTCTACCGTGTCCAGACCCTAAACCCGGACCCGACCCGTTTATTAAACGGGTCTATCGTGTCGACCCGTTTGCGACCCGAACCCGTTTAGCCTTGTCCCAGACCCGCTAATTTCGTGTCGGGTCCTGTCGGGTCAAGGAGAAATAATTCGGGTTGGGCTTGGATTAGCCCGCCCAAATTCGGGTTGGGTTCGGGTTGGACTCGGGTTGGGTTCAGGTTGGCCCGCCCAAGTTGCAACTCTACTTGTGCCTTCAAGTATCAGCCAACTGCATGGGGTTTATTTAAGAGTGGGGTGTATTCAAGAGTGCATATAATTGGGGTACATCTAAGGGGATATGTGTTTGATTGGGGTATAATCAAGTTGGAGCGGGCCATTTAACTGGGGTGCATTGAAGGTGGGGTGTAAGGGGGAAGGGTATTTTTGGGATAGGAATGGGGTATGAAAAAAAAAAATGGGGTGTGTTAAAGTTTGTTGGAAATGGGGGCTAATTACAGATTTATGGGGTATGAATAAAATTTCCCTTAAAATAGGACATATTAAGTAATTAAGTCAATATCTTAGTGCATCTCCAACTGGGCCGCTACAGTAGTGAATTCGCTACTATAGCTAAGGATGGAATGTCTTTTTGTTCTTCAATCGGCTCCAAAGATCACTATTTTGGCCATTCGCTAGGGCGCTCACTAGCTGTGGCGAGCGAAATTTGATACCCAAGTGGGGCCAACTCTCACGGGTCAAACGGTCAGCTCTCATCAGTTACCTCGAAGGAAGTCACGTAAGGTTCACAAAATTTTTCAATGGATGCCATTGCTGAAATAGGCGCCTTTGGAGATGACTCCAAAAATTGGCCCTCTTTCTTTTGTGAAAAAACCCATACAGCTCCATAGAATAAGGAACGGTTCTAGGAGTCCCTTAGAGATGATCTTAAAGAAAAAGAGAGAGACTTAACCTTAAATCCTTTTAGTAGATGTTATATTAGCTATAGGACACAGGCCATATTTCAATATTGCACCAAGTCCCTCCCGAACATTGCGTGCTAAAATAAATCCCTCATCCTTATTTACCCCCTCACAGGCTACAATAAGAGTATCCATTCATTTCAAGCAAGAGTATCCATTCATTGGTTGACACTGTACATGTAGTGATTGCTACAATGATTTCACTATAGTTGCTACAATGATTTCACTGTAGCAAGAGTATTAATTCGATTTGGTAAGAGTATCAATTTAGCAAATTGAATGTTGCTACAATGATTTCACTGTAGCAAGAGTATCAATTAGTCTGAATGGATACTCTTGCTGAAGACGAATGGATACTCTTGTTACAGTGAAATCACTGTAGCAACTGCAACATGCACATGTAACCCGATGATTAGATACTATTATTGATGACGAATGGATACTATTTTTGGAGACGAATACAAATGTAGGGGTGTGCATCGGTTCGAAACCAACCTATTTAGGCAAAACCCAAACCGATCCAACCTTGGTCGGTTTTGAAGATTTTCAATCCGATCCAAACCTAACTAAGATTGGAATCCAATCGGAACTAATCCAATTAAAATCGGTTTGGATTGTTGGATTGGATGGTCGGTTTGGGCTTTGGCCTATATACTTATTGGGTCTTTTTTCTTTTCCCTTCTATTAAAAACTAGTTTCAACTTAAAAAAGAATAATTACTGTCAAATCATTTGGCCTAAATAATATTTTTTTAACTGATTTTGAATCATCCTAAAGTATTGCAAAAGGTTGTTGGTAGACAGGGTATATAAGGACATATGGTATATTTAATAAAATCTTATATATATATCTACATATGTCGGTCCAATTCGATTTAGGTTGGTTTTAAATTTACAAATTCGTCAACCGATACAATTGTGTCGGTTTTTTAAAACCTCAATCCAATCCGATTCATTGAGTGTGTCAAAACTGATCAATTGGATGGATTGGTTTGGTTCTTGCACGCCCCTACACAAATATATGTTCTTGCTACAGTGTTTTCATTGTAGTAGCTACAGTAAAATCAGTTAAGCAACCACTACATGCATAGTGTTAATCGACGAATGAATACTCATTTCGAAGATGAATGGATACTTTTACTAAAAACGAATATATACTATTGTTGGAAGAACAGTTTTGTAATTTAAAAGATAGAACAAGTCACAAGGTTAGGAGTACAAATGTATCCTTTCAGAGAAACTTTAGGGGGTGTTAGTCAATTGGGATTTTAAACTCATTATTCAGGAGTTTGTGGACTTGCGGTATTTGAGAGTCCGCGGACTTTTTTTAAAGAGTCTCTGGGTTTTTTTAGGAGTCTGCAGACTTTTTTGAGAAGTCCACAGTCTCATAAATCCCTTTTTTAGGAGTTCACGTGAGATTTTTGTTGTGGACTTGGACATAAAATCTCATTTGACTAACACATTTGAAGAACAATTTTGATGAATTTTGAAGGCCTAATACAAAAAGTATTAATACGTTCATTAAAAAAATATACAAGAACAATGAATCAAAATTAAGCTCGATTTAATCAACATTGCCTCTGCCATCCAAGATTGCCTCACCACGTTGGATAAATAGTTTGACCAAATTTTACATAAGTCAAATGGTAAAAAAAAATTAATATCAAAGATTTTAGTAATTTTATACATAGAAATTGATAATTTTTTTATAAATAAGATCATATTTCAAACAAGATTACCAATTGTATCATGCCAAAATACTTTAACATACCATCAACCAAGGAGGTCATTTCCATAAATAACATACAAATTGGAAGTAGCATACTAATTAAAATAATGAGTCCAATATATGATCGAGGAGGCAGGCGTCACGACGGAGCCGAATCGGTGTCGCGATCGACACCGGACGGGCGTTACGATCGGAGCCGGACGGGCGTCGTGATCGGAACCGGATGGATCCAGAGGGTCTCTCTCTCTCTCTCTCTCTCTCTCTCTCTTTCTCTCTCTCTCTCTCTCTCTACTGTATTTTGTTCCGACCGGGGGGGGGGGGGGTGAAGAGAGGGCAATCGAGAGGGGTTGGGTATACCCAAAGAAGAGGAAGGAGGGAGATAGAGAAATACTTGGAAGAGGAGAATGAGGGTTGCTAGGGATCCAACGTTTGCTTCCATGATCACGAGCACGGGTGCTAGGGTTCCAGGAGATGCCGATGATTAGGGGTGGCAATGGGTCAGGTCGGGTCGGGTTGAGACATATGTATAAGGGCAAAACACCCAACCCGAAACCAACCCGTTTAATAAACGGGCCAAAAATTTAAACCCAAACTTGACCCGCCTAATAAACGAGTTGACCTGACCCAACCCGTTTACTAAACGGGTCGGGTTGTGTTGGGTTGGGTTGGCAAGGGTTGGGTCAACAGAACCCATGTAAACCTGTCGGGTTGGGTCAAGACAAGTAGGATTGGGCCGGGTTTGATCGAGTTGGGTCGGGTTGGCTCAAGTCGGGTCGGGTCGGGTTGGGTTGACACGACCCATTTGTTAAACGGGTCAAGTCGGGTCAATCGGGTTATAAGTACAAACCCGAACCCGACCCATTAAATAAACGGGTCAATCGGGTCGACCCGTTTATGAGCCGAACCCGTTTAGGCCAAACCCAAACTCGCTAACATCGGGTCGGGTTCGAGTCGGGTTGGCGGGTCAGGTCAAGAATTGCCACCCCTACCGATGATACCTATCAAAGAGAAAGTCTCATGTAGGGGATTTAAAATTCCACCTTTGAGGTGGAACTTTTAATGGACAAAAAGTATATATACTTGGGTTTGTAAATCCCTTTTGTTATGAAGTCATGGATTTGTACCATGATTATTGACTAACGCCTAACTTATGAGTCCAAGGTCATATAAAAATATTGACTAACGCCTGGATCAGGAGTTCACGTTGTGGACTCTGCAACCACTAACGCTTAAATCTACAATACCACAAAGAAGTTCGAAACCACTACTGATGTAATCCTAAATACAAGGAACACTTCACCAAATCCTAATTGACTAACACCCCCTTAGCGAATAACCTAAGAAGTGTATCGACATATGGAGGGATTTAGGAGTAATTTAATTAATCCCCCAAAAACCTCACCTCTGCCGACTAAAAAGGTAAATGTCTGACTTGACTGCAAACAGGCGACGTCTTTCTTATACATCGCCGCTCCGGGCCTCGGTCGCCAGCTCTCACTCTCCGTCCAGAGAGCGCGAGAGCTCTGGTGGCTCCGCTCCGTGATCTGATGGCGGGGCTGGCACCTCATTTTCCTCTCCTCCTCCTCCTCTTCTGCTTCGCGGGCGCCTCCGTCCACGACTACGCCGGCCAGCGGTTCGAGGCCAGGGGAAATGCCTTCGTCCTCCACGGAGGCAGCGAGGGTCTCTACGCCTCCCTCCGCTACCCTGAAATCAGCTCATTCTCCGCCTCCTTGGCGGGAAACGGGGACTCCTTCATCCGGTAACGTTCCCGCATTACCACTCCTCTCTCAGATCTGGGATCTTCTCCCACCTTAATCCCTAGATTCCGATCCGATGGTTTGTTGGAGGATCATATCTCGTTGGAGGGAATTGAGGGTGTGGGTGTTGAGATCTGGCACACAAGCTGTGGATTTAGATGCAGTTGTCCACAGATAACCGATTCCCGTTGATGCTTTTGCTAATCTATGTAGAGACTAATTTACTTTTCATTCATTTGGTAAGAAAAAAAAAAAAGGAAAGAAGCAAGCTTGAGGCTGCAAATCCCACAGCTAAATTTGTAATCATGTTAGTTGGAATGTGCGATAGGGTATTAGGAGTAGGATTGCAAAGCAATGGCGTGATCGATCTTAATCCTTATTATAAACATCTGGATTTCCCATGCTTTGAGAAAGAAGTTTAACATAGCTCTAAGATCCAGTGTCAATTACTTAGTGCAAGCATTAGGTGCTACTCGGGCATACAATCAAGAACCTAATGCCGAGTTCATGTACTAGTAGACATCTGGGATGTATTGATCCAAAACGGACTAAGAACTAAGGTTTATACTGTACTGTTCTGTTTGTTTTATAGAAAACTATTGGGTTTTGGCCCATTAAACCCACTCCAGAACGCAATGTGCAGGACAAAGCCGTCCGGGCGAAATTCTGGGTCGCCCTGGTGAAATTGTATGCAATTCCACGGACAAAACTTTGGCGGATTTCTATTGGTTTCCGGATTACTACAAGTTTATGCTTGCTCTCTTATTTAAGGGGGGCATGAGTGGCTCTAGGGTTTTATCTGAAGTCATCGAGACTCGAGAGGGTGACAGTGACACGGTGAAGAGGTCTTGAGCCGTCATGGAGATCGAGCGTTGAGCCGTCTCGGAGGTGAAGAAATCATCTACGGAGAAGGAGGGTTGCGTGTGAGAAGTAAAGGTTCCGACGGGGGGGGGGGGTACGGCGCTTCCCCCGGGCTCATGGATGCTCAAGGCGGCGATGACCATGGAGAGGTGGTGCTTCTTAGGTAGAAGGTTGAGATCGAGACGGCGAGAAGGAGAGAGAGCAAGGAGACCCCGGATCTAGGGTTTCTTGCGGTGAGAAAAAAGAGAAAGGAATATATATATATATATATATATATATATATATATATATATATCAATGTTAATAAAGGCGTGCGTCTAGGCATGTACCTAGGCTCAGGCTCACCCCCTGCGCCTCAAAAAGCACAAGGCCAGGCTCTGTTAGAAAGGCACGCGCCTAGGTCTAAGACACACACCTCGGCTTCAGGCACAAAAAAGACGCGCCTAGTTGAACTATGTGCAATTATGTGCTTGCAATTGATATTTTTGGTAATATGATTAAGTTATTAAGTAGATTTGATTCATGATTACAGTAGTCTGAATATTGGTACATTGATTGAATATTATTTACATTCAAAATTATTTGTTATAGGTCTTAGGTATGACCATATGAGCAATTATGGGTTGGATTTGATGACTTTGATATTATTTCAACTATTACAAGATTCAATGAGTTTTCTTTTCTTTCTCGATTTGCTCATTTCATGCAAATATAGAAGCATGTGCATAAGCACACGGATGAAATAACACATTCAATCATTCACTATTTATTTTTTGTTTGCTATAATATCACATTTGATATCTTATACTGGTTATTGAATTTGAACTATACATATTTAAAGATTTAATATATTTTAAATGGCTTATTTAGAGTCGTAATTCAAACCTACAAGGCTACAACATTTGTGTTGTTGCAATAACGATCTATCCAATTTATCTTTTGTCTTAAGATTCATTTTTTTAGTCTAGTTATGCATGATTGGAATATATATATATATATATATATATATATATATATATATATATATATATATATATAGAGAGAGAGAGAGAGAGAGAGAGAGAGAGAGAGAGGTGAGAGAACCCGGATCTAGGGTTGCATCTCCGGATTTCTTATTGGTCTTCTCCGGTTTATATCCGGGTTCCTCGTTGCGTCTACTTCGACTTCTACTTCTACTTCTGCGAACATTTTCATCTTTCGGGATCTTTCGGTATTTTTCTCTCGATCTCTTGCATGGGGTTATTCTCTACTTTGTGGTTGTGCAGTTTTCTGAGAGAGATCAACCAGAGGGTTTGCATAGTCTGACAAACGGTAACCCCATTGCATGTGTAATTTATTGATTGTGATAATTCAATCCTTGATTGCTGGTGATATTCTGTCGTTCGTACTATTGGTGGTGCATCAAATTCTTTGAGTGCGATTTCTACATAGTTCGAACCCTCGATTCTTTGAACACCATTCTTGCTTTCGGTTTGTGTGTGCAAGAAGGATATGTGTTCGATAATCCCAACAAGTGGTATCAGAGATTTGGGTTTGGTGTGAGGATTCGAGGTGGGTGGAGCCGTGGAGCAACGGTGGATAACAAGTTGAGAATCGAGAGATTCAATGGTATAAACTTTGGATATGGAAGATGCAGATAGAGGACATCCTATGTCAGAAAGATCTCTATTTGCTATATGGGTAGAAAGCGGGCAAAGCCGGAGAGGCTGTCCGAGAAGGATTGGGAGGCTCTCAACAGGAAAGCATTGGAATTGACTCATCTCGATGATGGTCATTCCTTCATCAAAGGAGAAGACCACTGTAGGCTTGAAGCCCGAGGATGTGAGTGTAGATGGAAAGGTGGAGCAAATTTTGGAAAAAGGTCAGGTCGGCTAATAGTAATGGAGATGTTGAGATCGATGGATACACTAATATGGTTGGATCATCTGGTTCGGATGATGGGATAGTCTTAGCGGCCACTGATCAGGCCAAAGATTAGGTACTGGATAGCAGACCTACGTGTGTTCACACAGGGCATGGTTTTGCAGCCATGTAGGATGTGAGGGTGGCAGATGACGAATGGCAATGGCTTCATGATGCAGATCAGGGACCTCGAAAAAAATAGTTGCTTCAGGATGTCGGATGATATATTTCTGATACTCATAGACGTTCATCATATTTCGGATTTGAGATGCGATCTAAATATTTCCTTCCATATTAGATTCTCTCGTGTATGGGATCACCGATTTAAGTGGAGTCCTAAAAGTCATTGATGACGCTTCTTCAGTCTTGAAAAGAGTCTGCAGTGGAGGTTTGTACAAAGTCGTAGTAAAGATAGCGTCGAGGGCGATGGATTCAGTGAAGAACTATTTGCAGGTGGAGCAAGATCGGGTCCGTGGAAGACGAATGAGTGGGTTCCGGTCAACTCCAAGTCCAAATTGGACTTAATTGATCATCGGGCAAATGATTATCAGAGGTTCTTTCAGATGGCGGCGATGATTGCGACATTGATGGTGATGGCAAAAGTTTCAGGGTGTTGGGTTTAAATAGTCAATGTGGAGATTGTTAGGTTTTGGCCCATTAAAACCAATCCAGAACGCAGTGTGCAGGACAAAGTCGATCGGGTGAAATCCAGGTCACCCATGCATAATTGTATATAGTTCTGCGAACAAAACTTTGGTAGATTTTGCCTGAGCGACTGGGCGAGCAGCCTGGGCAAATCGGGCTGGGAGACGTGGGTCAGGTCCCGTGCGGTCTAGATTTTCGATTGGTTTTCGAATTCCTACAACTTTATGCTTGCTCTCTTATTTAAGAGGGGTATGGGTGGTTCTAGGGCTTCATTCAAAGTCATCAAGAGTGTGACACGGTAAGAGGTCTTGAGCTGTCGTGGAGATCGAGCGTTGAGCTGTTGGAGGTGAAGAAATCGTCTATTGAGAAGGAGGGTCGCATGTGAGAAGTAAAGAGAGGGGGAGGGGAGGTATAATGCTCCCCCCAGGCTTTTGGATGCTCAAGGTGGCAATGACCATGGAGAGGTGGTGCTTCTAAGGTCGAAGGTTAAGATCGAGACAGTGAGATGAAGTGAGAGCAAGGAGAGCCCGGATCTAAGGTTTCTTGTGGCTTGAGAGAGAGAGAGAGAGAGAGAGAGAGAGAGAGAGAGAGAGAGAGAGAGAGAGAGAGAGAGAGAGGAACCCGGATCTAGGGTTGCATCTCCTGATCTCTCGTCGGTCTTCTCCAATTCATCTCCGGATTCCTCGGTGCATCTACTTCTGCTTCTACTTTTACGAGCGTTTTTCATCTCTTGGAACCTTATAGTATTTTTCTCCGAATCTCTTGTACGGGGCTATTGTCTACTCTTTGGTTGTACGGTGTTATGAGAAGGATCAACAAGAGGGTTTGTAGGATCCGACAAACAGTGACCCATTGCATATGTAATCTCTTGATTGTGATAATTCAATCTTTGATTGTCGTTGATATTATGTTGTTTGTACTATTGTGTGGTGCATCAAATTCTCTGGGTGTGATTTCTGCTGGGTTCTAATCCTTGATTCTCTGAACATCATTGTCACCTCCGGGTTATGTGCGCAAGAAGGGATATCGGTGTGATCAATAATCCCAACAAAAACATTACATAGTGGATTCATTTCGCAGAAGTTTTCGGGTCTTAGGATAAGGCTATCAAACCCAAAATTTTAAAATTTTAAAACTGGGTTTTCGCTCAATTTGAGTACAAATTGAGTAAGTATTGTCGCAGGAGTTGTGGTAGTTGACTACATCATAAATCCACCTTTTTTAAGTAATGTGATATTGTGGTGCACATTGAATCAGTTAGCTTTTCGTCGATTTCCGTCGGATTTCTTACAATCTGACATTCTTATTGTTCCTCTTTTACCCAATGGATCAGTTTTGAAAAGATAACTTTCACGAGGCCGGAGGAAGCTGCTGCGTCAAATAAAGATGATGGCTCCGTAAAGGTGCAAGCCATTGTTTTTGAGGTAGAAGACCGAGTGACGATCGGGGGTTCGGCTTACGGCGGTCAGCGCGCTGTTTGCTGTACACCAGATCTCGCAAAATTAGGTGCATGCACTGAAGGAACAGTCATCTACCGACGCTCCACCCAGAACCCTGATTGGCCAAAAGTGTTTGCTGCCTCTTTCAAGGGAAAGGATCTTGTTGCAACACTACCATCCCAGACTATTCCTATCACAAGAACCGGGATGTATAACCTATATTTCATTTACTGTGATCCAACGCTTAGTGGGATGGTTATAGATGGGAAGACCGTATGGAAGAATCCCACCGGATACCTGCCTGGAAGGATGGCCCCTCTCATGAATTTCTATGGACTCATGTCTCTTGCGTTTGTGGTACTTGGGATCTTGTGGTTCTCGCAGTATGCGAGATTCTGGAGGGAGGTTCTTCCGCTCCAGAACTGCATAACATTTGTCATCACGTTGGGCATGCTTGAAATGGCATTATGGTACTTTGAGTATGCTGAATTCAATGAGACCGGAGTCCGCCCAATGGGTATCACTTTTTGGGCGGTGACATTTGGTACTGTTAGACGGACTATTTCACGGGTGATCATTCTCGTTGTTTCTATGGGTTTTGGTGTTGTGAGGCCTACTCTGGGTGGGCTTACTGCTAAGGTGATTATGCTTGGGGCAACATTTTTTCTAGCATCTGAGATTCTCGAATTGGTCGAGAATGTCGGTGCTGTGAGTGATCGTTCTGGAAAGGCAAGATTGTTCTTGGTTCTTCCGGTGGCAGTCTTGGATGCATTCTTCATTATCTGGATTTTCACGTCTCTCTCCAAAACACTGGACAAACTCCAGGTACTCATTCGCTCTATTACTTTATAGTTGAACGTTCTTTGAGACAGCACCTTTCAGTTTAGGCTTTCCTTTGTTGCACTTGCTATCGTTAAAAACTTAAAATACATGTTATCCATGAATTCTATTCATTGGATAACATCTTAAATACTTGGAACTCCATGCTGAAAATTATGACATTTAAGGGCTTTGTATGTTGTGGGTAACAGGCGAGACGGTTGATGGCCAAGCTTGATATCTACAGGAAATTCACGAATGCATTGGCTGTGGCTGTTGTTGTGTCAGTTGGTTGGATGTGCTATGAGGTAATATACATTTGTTGTGCATCATAAGGGAACTTAAGGTACTTTACTATAGAAATCTTCATATTATCTGCTGTCAAGACTAAAAGGAAGTATTGAATCTCATTTCACCAAACAAGGTTGATGCTTTGATGGTGCTGAATAATAGTTTGAAATTAAAGGTAGCTGTTATTCTTATTATGCAATCAGGAAATACTTGAAATTTATATTTGTTCTATTTAACACATTGTGGCTTATTGTACGGAAGCATTCCTTATCTTTGTATATGAGAACTATGTGTTTCAATTTTCTTTTGTTGTATGTATGTCATCATTGCCCTTTGAGCCTCCGTCACATATTGTGTCTTCAACGCTGAATAAGTCATAATTGTTTTTGTGCAGCTTTATTCCAAATCAGCTGACGTGTACAACGAACATTGGCAGACTGCCTGGATCATTCCGACCTTTTGGCAGGTCCTCTCCTTCTCACTTCTCTGTGTAATTTGTGCCCTTTGGGCGCCTTCTCAGAACTCCATGAGGTAAGGCTTGGATTCCTGATGTCCTTACAGATTCCCCATTCCTTGATGTTCCTCAACCATATGTTGAATTGTATTGTTCGAATTACTTAGATATTACCATGATGTACCAATGGCTTCTTTAAATCATGTCACCTGTCCATTATCAAGCACTGACATCCTTGTAGTTGCAACAATGATTGAAGCAATTATTGGATTTTTGCTATGCAACTAAGAATCTTTGGACTATTTTTATTCTTTGAATAGTGATCTTTTTGGATTTATGGGACCACACTACTACATTTTTTTTTAGCTAACCCTGTCATCCCTATAATTTTCGGGAGTCCATTTCTCACCAGGTATCTCTTGTACCTTCTGCCCATATGGTCTGACCTTTTACTGAAAAGTGTTGCTCAAGTACTCTTTCTAGTCTTGTGTATCCGGCCCCTTTTTTTCTTTTTTGTGTGCATGACGCTCTTTCCACTCCTCCCCACCCCAAGTTTCAAAAGACTGGCAATATGTTCTTGTAAAGCAAATTCATGAGTCCGACTATTCAGAATATTCAATGATACATTCATATGTTATTTTCTCCTGAACCAATGACTACCAGAATAATAACTCCCTTATTGAGACACACATGTTGAGTATTTCATAATTCATGATCATAGGCATATAAGTATAAAACATGAACATAATCAGGCAATGGAACAAACCATGCCGTTAACATTTACATTATGAATCTCATTTGGTTTTTAACACATGGTTCAATACGTTTTGTTGTTGATTGGTCCTCGTTATGTATGTTTGATGGCATGTGGGGAAAATCAGCACTTCATGACTCGTAGTTTGAACCCAATTGACACAGTTATTATAAACAATTGCATTGGGAATCCCACAACAGCACTTGGAGATGCCAATTGATATCAAAGAAAACCCATCTTAGGATCACGTAGGACCTCATTACTCTTTTCTTTACTTGTATTATTACTTCTTTTTAGATTCATGTGGGTTCACTTATACAGCCATGCTTGCTTTCTCCTGAACAATTATATTACACGTACAACAGATGTAATTGTATCAAAATCACAATAATAAATTGAGATTTGAATTAATTAATAAAGTGCTTGCAACCCTATGAAGGATTATTAGTGATGTTCCTAGGCATTGGAGGTCCCACCGAGCGAAGAACCATTGAAGAGTAGTGAGCCAATATATAGAAATCCATTAGAGAGATCTGCCCATCGATCTCCATCAAACTACATATTTTGTCGTTGAGCTAAACAAATAAACGATACGGCCATCGGTAATTGTCAGATTGCGGAGCTAGTAACTGAATCCTCCTTTACCATCAATCTAGTCGAAGAGCTTCTTTTTACCGATGATCAAGGACAATGGATCATTGACCATTGGTTGATCTGATGAAGGTTCTTCATGGCAGGATCACTATCCTGAGGCGCTTCATTTGTTGGATCATCTATCTGGGGAACCTGACGTTGATACATACCTAGGAGTTATTTATATTTTTTATATATACAGAGATGAAGTTGATGCACTAGCATGGTGGCTGTTAGAGAATGTTAGAGAAGAAGAAAGAGAGAATGTTGGGAGTAAAGGATTAGATTTACTCATTGGGGCAAATGCCCTATATATCACTATACAAAGGATGGGGTCACCAAAGGGTGAGCATACCCAAAAGAGACTAAAAGAGACTATACAAGGATTAAGAATGAATCTACACACTCTAACACCCCCCCTCAAACTCAAGGTGGATCATACACCAAGAGTTTGCCAAGGAGATATCGAAAACGCTGAATTGTGTGTGTCTTCGTAAAGAAGTCTGCAAGCTGCTCTGTAGAAGACACATGTGGAAGTGAGAGTGTGCCATCCTTATAGCGATGTCGAACATAATGACAATCTAGCTCAATGTGCTTTGTGCGCTCGTGAAATACCAGATTGCTAGCTATTTGAATAGCACTCCGGTTGTCACAATGGAGGGGAGTCGAAGAGGTCAGATGAACACCCATATCCTCGAACAGGCGACGCAGCCAAACGATCTCACACGAAGTGCGTGCCATAGCACGATACTCGGCCTCGGTACTAGATAGAGGAACAATCTCCTGCTTCTTGCTTTTCCAGGAGATGAGCGAATCACCTAGGAAAATACAGAAGCCAGTGGTGGATCGTCGATCAGTGGGATTGCCCGCCCAATCTGCATCGGAAAATGCACGAAACTCCAATGAAGAAGATGACGAAAACAGTAAGGAGCGAGTCATCGTGCCTTGAAGATAGCGAAGAATCCTCAGTAGTGCGGAATAGTGAGCGGAGCGAGGAGCACTGACAAACTGACTAAGAACTCGAACGGCATGTGCAATGTCTGAGCGAGTGATAGTCAGATGGACAAGAGCACCAACAAGCTGGCGGTAGCGCGTGGGATCCGAAAGCGGCTCGCCATCAGTGGGACAGAGCTTCATATTAAGCTCTATCGGTGTATCCACGGTCCGTGAATCAGGAAGTGCAGCACGACTCAGTATATCAAAAGTAAACTTCTGTTGAGAGACCAAGTATCCCCGGGGAGATGAAGCAATCTCAAGGCCAAGGAAGTAGCGAAGCGGGCCAAGGTCTTTCATCTCGAACTGCTGCTGGAGGTGCCTCTTCAGAGAATTGATAGTAGCAGTATCGTCACCGGTAATAATCATGTCATCAACATATAGAAGCAATATCGCATGACCATGAGTAGAAGTGTGAGTGAACATAGCATAGTCATTCATACTCTCTGTAAAGCCGGCTGCAAGCACTGAGGATCTGAAGC
The DNA here is from genome assembly GCA_947650365.1 of Chamaelirium japonicum. Taxonomy (NCBI): domain Eukaryota; kingdom Viridiplantae; phylum Streptophyta; class Magnoliopsida; order Liliales; family Melanthiaceae; genus Chamaelirium; species Chamaelirium japonicum. Next base: position 70,049,499 of record OX393549.1, on the reverse strand, counting down.
GCTCAAACCAAGCCCGAGGAGCTTGCTTGAGCCCATAAATGGCCCGACAAAGACGGCAAAAATGCTGGGGAGGAGTCAAAAGACCAGGACTCATATAGATCTCCTCAGAGAGATCTCCATGAAGAAACGCGTTCTTCACATCCATCTGGAAGAGTGGCCAGTGATGAGCAGAAGCAACTGCTAACGAGTCCGGACAGAAGTCATCTTCGCAACAGGAGCAAAAGTCTCCTCATAATCAATGCCATGCTCCTGATTGAAACCACGAGCAACTAGACGGGCCTTGTATCGCTCAATCGATCCATTGGAGCGAGTTTTGATCCGATATACCCAGCGACAGCTGACAGGATCCTTCCCTGGAGGAAGAGGAACGAGCTCCCAAATACCAGTCTGCTGGAGGGCCTGCAACTCCTCGGCCATAGCCTGCTGCCAATGTGGAATCTGAACTGCCTCACGGTAAGTCTGTGGCTCCTGAAGAGAGTGAATAGTCGCAAGGAAGGACTGAAAATGAGTCGAGTAAGAAGCAACCTGAGAAAAGCCATAGCGATCAGGTGGATGCCTCTCACGCTCAGGATAGCGCGTAGGAGGAGTAGAAGACCCAATGTCACTAGCACCTGAGAGTGGCAACAAAGGAGGTGAACCTGAGGTGTCTGCAAAAGAAGGGGTAGTAGAGAAGTAGGTGGAACTGGTGAAGCAGGTGTAGCGGGTTCTGGCTGGCGACGAGTGTAGGTATAAATGACAGGCGAGCGCGGGGGCTCAGGCACTGTAGCAGGGATAGTAGGAGCGTCCGAAGTCACTGGGGTAGGAAGGAGACCCGAAGAAAAACTAGGAGTCTGAAGGAAGGACAAGTCTGAAGAAGAAGAAGGTCCTGAAAAATAAGGTGTGTCCTCGAAGAAGGTCACGTGTCGAGAGACGCGGATACGATGAACAGAGGGGTCATAGCAACGCCAACCCTTATGCTCAGAACTGTACCCTAAGAAGACACACTTGGCCGACCGAGGAGAAAGCTTTGTACGCTCTCCGGGTGGAAGTAAGACAAAACTGGTACAATCGAAAGTCCGTAGAACTCTATAGTTAGGAACAGTGGAATATAGTCGCTGAAATGGGGACTGACCAGAGAGAAGTGAAGAAGGAGTCCGATTAATCAAATGAACAGAGATAAGAGTAGCTTCAGTCCAGAAGTGTCGAGGAACGGAAGCAGAGAACAAAAGAGACCGAGCGGTCTCAAGAATATGACGATGTTTCCTCTCGGCAACCCCATTCTGTGCAGGCATGTAAGGACACGACTGCTGGGGTAAAGTACCGTGAGAGGAGAGGATGTCACGAAACTCTGAAGAAAGATACTCTCGAGCACCATCTGAGCGAAAAATTTTGATCCGTTTTCCAAACTGAGTATGGACCATACTAGTGAAATCACGATATACCTGACACACATCGGACCTACGCCGTAAGGTCACCCAGGTGAACCGGGAGAAGTCATCAATAAAACTGACGTAGTAATGGAAACCAGACATGGACATAATCGGTGATGGTCCCCAAATGTCCGAGTGCACAAGATCGAAAGAAGATGTACACATGGACTCACTAGAGGGAAAAGGAAGAGCCGAGTGCTTAGCAAATTGACAACTCGTGCAGGGACAAGGAGAAGTGAAAGAGAGATTACCCAAGTATCCGGACTGGAACATGTTTTGAAGGCGCATCGCAGAGGGATGTCCAAGGCGGCGATGCCAAAGGTCGGCAGTGGAAATAACAGCAACACATGAAGCAGTGGAGGGCAAAGGCACATGAAGATGCTCCAGACTATATAAGCCACCATGTCTTCGTCCAGTCCCAACCTGACGGCCAGTGCGAGGATCTTTCAACACACATGAGGACGCTGAGAAGGTAACGGTGAAACCTAGATCACCCAATCTACTAACCGAGATCAGATTGATCGATACACGAGGAGCGTGGAGCACATTTGGCATTGAGAGATGACCACTGGGATCAGAAGATGTGGAGATAGAACCAGAGCAAGTGATGTCCAAAGGAGATCCATCGGCAGTGTGAAGTTGCAGCTGAGGAGCAACACGAGTACAGTTAGTGAGGACAGTTACATCAGAAGTCAGGTGATGAGTAGCGCCAGAGTCAAAAATCCAAGTGGTGCTAGAAGAACTCAGAAGACACTGAGCAGCGGTAGACGAACTTGCACAAGATCCCATTGTGATTGCCATGAATGCTAGAGAGATGCAACATAACTTTTGACGCGTATGCACTTTACTTCACTGATTTTTGAGCTTTACTGCATTGTACATTTGTAATACATTGCAACCTACATAACACATCACTTCTCTATACTTCACTACACCACACCTCAATGTACTGTTATCGCTGTAGTTGAACAGGAATTGCTAAACAGTGCCGACAGAACACTACAGAACTTTTGAACTGCTGGCTGAATTTGCTATGGCTGAACTGCTTGCTGAATGGATTGCTATAGGCTGGCTAAACTGCTGAAATAACAGAGCTGAACCAGCTGAAATAACAGAGCTGAACCAAAGCTAAACCACTGAAGTGAATGATGTAGCTGAAACTGAACCAAAGCTGAAATTGAACCGAATCAATCGCTGGATTGAACCAGTGAAGAAAATAAACCAAACAAGCTGAACCGACCAATCTCTGGACTGAACCAGTAAAGAGGAAAAAGGCTTGGACCGACCTGTTGGTTCATTTGAGCTATTTAAACCAAAAGGGCCTGAACCGAACCGCTGAGTTGGCAAGTAAACTTAAGTGAGGAGGATCTTATCGTAGGTTTGATTAACGGCTGAGATGATACACTGAGATTACCATGTCTTTAGGGTTTACAATTCATCTCTGAGCCGCCATCTCTTCAGATCTGAAGAAGGATCACACAGCTCCTCAACTCCTTCAACGCAACGACAGATCTGCGAGGTCCAAACGCAACGGCAGATCCAAACGCAACAACAGATCCTGATGACCGCAGCGACAGATCTGCGAGGTCCTCAGCTCCTTCCTCTCCGTCGAAAACCCGCAACGACGGATTCTGATGCAGGCTTGAAAAGTTCCGATGAAGCTTGATGCAGACGAAGCTCCAATGAGGTCTTTGATGCAGATGAAGCTTCGATGCAATGATGCAGATGAAACTTCGATGCAGATCTTTGATGGAACTTCGATGCAGATGAAGACTTTGATGTCGGTGTCGATGCAGACTCTAGACGAGGCTCAGCTGAATGCTTCGGATTGAAGGAAGCTCTACCAGAGACCCTTATGGCTCTGATACCATGTTAGAGAATGTTAGAGAAGAAGAAAGAGAGAATGTTGGGAGTAAAGGATTAGATTTACTCATTGGGGCAAATGCCCTATATATCACTATACAAAGGATGGGGTCACCAAAGGGTGAGCATACCCAAAAGAGACTATACAAGGATTAAGAATGAATCTACACACTCTAACAGTGGCATATACCTAGGAGTCTCAATGGAAGATATTATAGAGCTATAATTAGGGAGGTTTTTTTCTTTTGATAGAACATGTTAAAGAACAAACCCTTAATGCTTTAAAGCTCAGACATGTTGAGTAGCTTAGTTCAACTATAAGTTCTGATTATAATCCTTGCGAATTTAACTAGTCTACATAATTAATATCTCAATTAAATTGTTTTCTGAAAAAAACAATTATTATCAAGATTCAAGAAGTGATGCTTTACGCGTCTAGAATGTGATTGATGCTTTTTGAGCGTGTGACTTTGCTATTTCTCAAGAATCTCAACAGGTCTCTTCTTTTGATTCACCAAAATACAGGGAGAAGCAAACAGTATCTAATTAATCTGTAAAAGATATTGCCTGTGCTTATATAAGCTTCCAATTTATGAAACTGCTTGTGTTTGCAATCAGATATGCCTACTCCAATGATGCAAGTGAAGATTTTGATCGAGAGCATACGCTGTCGCTGATAAAGCCAGGACCGCACCTATCAGCGGACAGCCAGGGTCCTCTTTCACTGGACATCACTGCAAGGCAGAGCGCCGATGCTGCGGACGGGGGCATCGAAGAAGACAAAAGGGAGTAGTAGTGATTGTGAGGCGTGGAATGCTTGTACGAGTTTGCTGCGACAGCATCGGACTGTGCTGATTACTTTTAGAATGCCCCCCCCCCCCCCCCCCCCCGCCCCACCCTGAAATAGATGAAACGGTACCATTTTTTGATCTTCTCACAGGGAAAATACATGTGCAGCGGGTTGATGTTGATGACTAGGATGTGGATCTGAGGGGTTTCTCTTGTTCTTTTACCCATTTACTTGCCCTCCCCTGATGTCTTGTTTCTTTGCTGGCGTCATAGGATTGTTAATTCTAGGAACCAATTAATACCAGATTACTAGTTGTGTTCGAAATTATTGTATTCGGTAATCATAGTGTGCCTCAAGAAATCTACGAAGGACAATCGGGTTCTGTTGGATCTTATTTCATACTCTCTTCCACTTGGATCCTCAGCTATGGACCTGTTGCAGCTTTCTTTGTCGTCCTACACTTGGCCATTGCTCTACAGCTATATGGGTTTGTTTCTCGGTTATGGATATAGTGGCTCCTCTCGTGCAGCTTGGGCGGCGGCCCATTATTTCTGACTGGCTTATGGTGGTGGACTCTTCCGAAGCTGGTTATGGTTTTATGTTTGTTTGAATGGTTTTTATGTTTGTATTCTCCTGTAGTCGTTGTATCCGACCATCATAATCGTTTGATGGTCTACTTGCACCAAAAAAAAAAGTCAAGGTGCTCCTTTAGTGGTTAGCCATAGAGATCTTTTCTCTTGTTTTATTTTCTGTGCACGATGATCCTACTTTAATACCATATGAGTCTGTTCAAAAGAAAGTGTATTATTGTACTCATTATTGTAGGAGGGATTATCTTGTGGATTATTGTTATTATCTTTGGGGGAAAAGATTGTGCATTAGTATAGGATGTGCGAGATTTATGTGATGTCAATGACTATCTCCACACCTAGCAAGCCTATACATGATCAGAGAGGGTTGAGTTATGAGATTGGGAGTTTTTCTAACTCTAAAGAGAGTTGTGGCTACAACCTATTGGGAAGGACAACTTGAAGGCCAAGAATTTATCTTTAAAATTCGTACCCGTGTACCAGTTTTATGGTATTATTGGTCACATTAAGCCTCGTGCCGTCATTGTAATAAACAAAAGAAGTTTATTATCGGGCACGGATGATGCGCAAACGGGTGGCTTGACAACTGCTGGTGTTGGCACAGAGGATGGTGCAGCAATTGCTGCTGCTACGCAGATTGCTGGGAGCGCTGTAGAGAGCAATGCTGGTGCCATTGCGGGAGCTGGTGTTGGCTCAGCAATTGCTGAGGCCATTGCAGACGATACGTGGGCTGCTGAGGCCACTGCAGTTGTTACGCAGGCCACTGCAAAATCCTCTGTGGTGGGTCTACTCAGGAACCATGGTCATGAGTAGGGAGAATTTTGCTTTTCTCCTTTTGAATCTAAGGATTGTAGGGACAATTGTATGGGTCCCACACCATGAATCTTCCGATCCATACTTATTACCCAAGACGTCCTGAATCTTCTAGGCATTGAGGGAGTGTCCTATGGTACTGTAGCACTTGAGGTGAGTGGGGATGAGGAAGCAAATGGTGATGTTCGACTTAGTAGTATTGAGGTGCAGAATCCTCGGGTGCAGAACATTGCCCATCAGACATTGGATGGTTTTGGGAGTGGGGATGAAGGTGTTGATCTGGCATCCCTTGAAATTAAGAAGGAAAGGATGGCCAAAGGGAATGTTGAGAAATCTGTTGGGGCAAGGAATAGATACAAGGAAAGCTGGCCAAAGGGCCCTTGCGATCGAGCTACTAGGAGTACACGGTGAACTCGGCTGGTTTGATCGGTTGTATTTTCATAATCGTGCGTGTTATGTGTGTTTGCTCCTATGTTGGAGCTTTGTTTTCTTTGATGTGTCTGCTTACTTTTCCTGAGTAAGCCGTGAACTGTATTTCCCTCCCTTTTTTTTCATACTTTAATAAATCTTATTTACCTTTTTAAAAAAATAAACAAAAAAAGTTTGTTCATCCCTATCCTATGAGATCTTTCATTACGATTCAATCTTTCACTCCATTTTTTGCTTTGATTGACTAATACTGACACAAACATTTTCTCGGATTGTGTATGTGTATGTGTGTTAGTCCAGGTATTTGGCTACAAACTTAAATCGTGTTTGCATATTTTCACATAACCCTAGAAGATGTCGAAGATAAAGTGTGCAAGCTTCTATCAATGATCGTACCAAAGCAATGCTATCATTATAATATATGTATAGGCTTTTTTACAAATTCACTTCTTGTAATCTTCACAATTTACATATAAACCCCTGTAAAGTCAGTATTTACATATAAACCCCTTGTATCATCTAATATTTACATATCAATCCCTACAGTTAGTTGGCATCCAAACTGAAGGAATATTTTAGAAATATTCCTTCATTCGGCTATGTTATTCATTAATCTAAAGGGGAAAAAAACTAATTTACCCATGGTTTTAATTACTTAAATTGATTATCTTTATTGAACATGGACTTAACCCAAAGCAAACATAAACATAACACGAATCTAACTTGAAAAATTCTCACAGTAGAGGTATATTTACAGAGTTAGGTAAAATATTAAAGATGAAATAAAAAAATATTCTCTCATTTTGGATGTCAACTAACTATAGGGATCTATATATAATATGTGAATGAATTGAGGGGTTTATATATATATATATATATATATATATATATATATATATATATATATATATATATATATATATATATATATATATATATATATATATATATATGTAAAATATTACTTTTATAGGGGTTTATATTGTTAGGTCTTCTTATGTTGCCATTAGTTTTTAGCAACTTAAACAAACCTACTTTATCGATGTAATGAGTAGCTGCGAGCTAAAGTCGGGAGGATAAAGTTTAGGTTTGGTTTATTTTCGTCAAAGATGTACCGTTGCAGCCAAGACTTTCCCTACCGTCCTCTCCCACCATGCTAGGCGTGGAATGTAGATTTCTAACCCTTTGGGAATAGACTTTACTCTTTTTGTGTAGGATTTTAGGGAGAATGACAAGCTATTAAACACATACGCACGCTTATCCGATCGATTGATTCTTCGATTAAGTTAAAGCATACATGTTCATTCCAAACCTTTAAAATCAAGATGTATGGGCATCTTTAGTCTAGGAATGACCACATGAGCATGATAGACTTCTTCGATCACTTCGTTCGGAGCTAGGATCAAAGTTCTACATTTAGTGTGTGCATAATTGACTAGTCGTGCGAATGACTTTACAGTCGTGTGCACGACTTTGCCTTAGTCAGTGGTGGATAAAAGTTCTTTGTGTGTGTCTACCAGACTAAAGTTGTGTGCACGACTTTGCCTTAGTTTTTTCAGCACTCAGAATTTCAGCACAAAATGATGTCTGCTAAACTAAAAGTCGTGCGCACGACTTTCCAAAGTCATGCGCACGATCCAAGTTGGCTGCACTCATTTGATGTCCACCTTATGCCCCACATGGGACGGTCCTATGGCACGACAACACGTTGAAAAGTCATGCGCACAACCCGGTTTAGAATCAATCTACTAGAAGGGTTGAGTTGGTAGGCTCAACCAATCATCTTTTGCCACGTGTTGGTCGTGCGCACGACTATAGTGTCATACACACGACTTGGCTAAAACATACCCTTGAATATAAAGGGCTTCTCCTTTGGTATTAGTCATTCATCTAAGAACTCCCTTGGGATATAAATAGCCCACCACTATACCTTAAGCTACTAATGAGTGTTTTGCATTAGGAGAGGAATTAGAAGAGAGAAACAAAGACTTAGTGAGTTCATCCTTGAACTCCATCTTCTTTCTTCTTCCCCTTCTCCTCCTCTTTTCGACCTTCTATTAAGATCACATCTATGGAGGTTAGACTCATTACATGCATGGTCACATGAAAGTCTTCTAACTCCTTATGATCATACAAGTAAGAGAGGTCAAAACTAGTGACAGATCTAAGGTGTCATCCAACACCTAGATCTTGATATAGTATTTGGGGTTTTTTTATGGCTTGAGTCTTTGAAGTGTGCTAGGATTCTAAGGTCTCGAAAGAGAACAATATCATCTTCTACCGTAGTCACTCCTTTGACCCAAGTGTTTTTTTTATTTTCTCCTTGATTTCCTCCTACTTCAGAAGCGTACACTGAGTGTGTTCCCACCGCCATGTGGAAGGCTCTTGTGAGAGTGCTTTGTGACACTGTTCACGTCGAGCACCTATAGAGACGTCGTTCGCTTTGGAGACATTTTTTGGAGTGGAAGCAAGCAGAGATCGAAGAGGAGCGAAGAAGCAGGCGCAAGAGTCAGCTCGGTTAAGCACCTATGAAGTAAGACCGTCGTCACTACTTCACCATCATCCCGGGTCACAAATCTAAGGGGCTAAAGGCACCTATGAAGTGAGAGCGTCTTTTCTACTTCACCGAAGACAAGGGTTGCGGACCTAGGGGCTAAGGGGTAATCTATGTGTAGTCACTTTAAGCTTGATTATAATCTTGTTTGCTACTTCATTAGGAAAGTAAGACCCCTCATATGAAGGGTCTAGGTCTGGTTTCGACCGGAGAGTTGTTTTCATCCATGTTAAGGGTTTCCACCTTATAAATACTTGTGTGTGCTCGTTTGCGTTATAACTCATGATCACTACTTAACTTCCACTAATAGCTTTAGATTGTGCGATCTAATCCGTGGTTGCATCTGCCCGTTGTGGAACACAACAACTAGCTTCGTCTAGTTGGTCGTATAGTGTATGGTGCTTAGTTAGCCAAGTATATATAGCTTAGCTAACGTAATTAGAAATTTCATGTATATAAATAGAGAAGATTATAGGGGTCGATTTGTAAAAGACCCTATATATATTTTGTATGCATATTGTTTTATCATGCATTAGATTTGTAATATTTTTTTATTTGAAATGGATTGGGATTTGTTTGCGCATGTTTTCATCGTTTTGAGAATGAATTCTACTTTAAATTTTGTTTTTACCATTTTGTAATATTTTTTATTTTAAAATCTTTTGTTTTTCAAAAATTATGTATTACATCATCACATGTTTTCTGAATTGACTTTTGTTTTTAACTTTCGGAGCTTGAGAGCTCCATTTTTTTGGAGTTTCTTACATTTGTGCACGGGTTCTATAACCCCATTGTTCGTCGAGATCCTAGATTGCACAAGTATGTATCGGATACAAAAAAACTTCTTATCCTTGTCTTGGTGCGCACCAAGGGTTAGTACCATGCACTTTCGTGTGGGTGTGCACACCAGGACCCATCATCCAGCCCCCTTTGCCAGAGAAGTGCTCTCTGTCAAGGTGACATGGTGCACCCCACCTAATGGGTCAAGTCAGCTAGGCTGCGTGAATGAGATGTTATTGGCTCTTTTAATTCCTTTTAGACTATGAAACATCCCGGGTTTGTTTCAACGGTTTTGTAATGGTTTCTATCTTATTTCTACTTATAAATAGATCATCGTAATGCTTTATTTTCATTCGGGGAGAGTATTGTTTAGCATTTGCTTTGTTCGTGAGGTTCTATCTCCACACGCTTTTGTTTTGCTTGTACCAGTGATAATTCGTCATCATTTTAAGTTCCCTTTGACTTTTTATCTTTCAACGTTCTATGCATGCTCAAATTATTTGAGAAGTTCTTCAATACATATATATATATATATATATATATATATATATATATATATATATATATATATATATATATATATATATATATATATATATATATATATATATATATATATATATATATATATATATATATATATATATATAAGTGTTTCAAATAACTTTTCTCGGTTGTTTTGGTTTTTTATTGTATATTTGCATCTTCTTGTCCTTGGTGAAATATTATGTGCGTGTCCGCGCTTGCTTTGTGTTTTTTTTCCTTTTTGGATTTCCGCGTAAAAAATCTTTTATCTATTTTTCTTATTGCAATAGGATAGAACCTTCTATACTTCTACCCTATATTCACACACAACCTTTGAATCCAACTTAGTTTTGTTTTTGATGCACTTTGAGAATCATTTATTGTATTTCTCGTTACATTTAATCCTCGATCATTCCACTTGATAATTTTTTAATTATCGTTGGTCTTATCCCTCATATGCACAACTCTCACTAGTTGTTTTAGGTGTAGATTCTCTACTACCACAATACTCAGCATTGATATAATAATTAGGGCAAATTACATAAACCTCCCCTGAACTATGGGGGTAGTTTCACATTGGTTCCTGCACTTTTTTTGAACAAATAAACCACCAAACTATGCAATTTTAACAAGCTGACCACTCAGTTAATTATTCACCGTCAGATTCGACAAAAATAGCTAACGTGGCCATTAGTTATTTATTTTCTTCCAGTTTTACCCTTCTCTCTCTCCTTCCCTATCTCAGGCGGCCCGACCACCACCACCTTCTCCTCGACCTCCTAAAGCCACCTTAGGCCCGTCGATCACTGACGACGTTCCGGCGAAGACCCCAGGCCGGCTGCAACCTGTGCCCAGAGTTGCCGGCGAGGCAGGCTGCCGACTGTGCTAGTCCGAGAGGAAGGAGGGTGGGGGGTTGTGCCAGGCTGTGAGGAAGAAGGGTGGGGGGTGTTGGCGGCCGAAGTTGCAGAGCAACCTCCCTCCCCCTTTTCTGGTCTGTTTTGAAGAAAGGATGTGGGTATTTTAGTCATTTGACACATTCTGTCTATGGATGATAGCGATTTCAAATTGGTCCATAGTTTGGGGGCTTATTTGTTCAAAAAAAAAGTTGAGGACCAATATGAAACTACCCCCATAGTTCAGGGGAGATTTATGTAACTTGCCCTAATAATTATCAATTTGACCCACGGATGAAAACGCCCTCTATATAGTCAATACATTTCTTCTCTTGGAAGTCTTTCACCACCGTCATGGCCTTGTATTGATTCGACCCATCGTGCTTTTCTTTCCGGTGTACACCCACTTGTTACCCAATACTTTCTTTCCTTCTTATGTAATTCCACCAAACCCTATATATGGTCTTTCTCTACGAAGCCCATCTCATCGTTCATGGCCAGCTCCCACTTTTTCTTGGTCTTTACTTGCTGTTTCCCCATTACTTTTAGGTTTGTCATCATCTGTCAACAACAAACACCTGAGAGAATATGCTTATCTCAAAGGGGGTTTACTACGTGTATTCCTAGTTGATTTTCTTAGCTGTGACGGGGCAGTCGTTTCTTCCTGTATGTTTTCACCATGTTCTTGAAGCTTCTAAATAGTACATGTAGACCTTTCTTTAAACTTTGCACACCCTGGACTTTCAAGTTTTATGAGCTCTCCTTCTGCATAACTCCTTCATTGAATATAACATTTTTACGTGCCAAGTCTACCTCCTTACAAGTCCACGCCTCTTTTGCTAGTTTGAATTCTAAAGCTATTGATTGTCCTCTATTGGCCAAGTAAACGGTTGTGCTTACGACATCACCCCAAAACTTCTTTGATAATCCAGTGTATATTTTTATGCTTCTGGCTAGGGCTGAACTCGGATCGGGTTGAGGTCAACTAGAACCCAACCCTAACTTACAAAATGTCAACCTTAACCCAACCATAACACTAACCCGACTTGATGAGCCCAACCCGACCTACACTAATTAGCTCGAGTTGAATTAGGTTGGATCGGGTGAGGTCGAGTTGGGTCCCAAAAACAATACTATTACAACTTACCATATATTGATATAAAATAAAATGAACATGAAACAAATGAGCATCGAGCCTTCAACCCTATGTTGTGGGTGTAAAATCTGGCTAACGCCCGATGGTGGGACCCGCCACCCCTGTCTAGGGCCAGTGAAGACGACGGTGGGACCCGCCAGCCCTGCTTGGGGCCCACATGGACTATCTGAGGTCTGATAAATCTCCCCGGGTATTTACCAAAACCCCCGATATTCCCAAACCTCTATAAATAGCAGACCCGACAAATATTCCAGACCGGAATTTATTATTCCCATTTTCACTTTCTGTTTTCCAGAGCTCCTCGAACCTTCTAGTAATCAGACTCTAGTCAAGCCTACTCGCGATCCACCCTTTGTCTACTTGTATAAGCACTCCTCGGCCTATCGAGAGTAGCTCTACTTTTTCAGAGATCATGGATTCAAAGGTTGCGTCTTACCACACGAAGATGTAGGCTTCAGCTGAACTACGTTATCACACCCTGTGTCAACTCTCTCTCTCTCTTTATCCCCCTCTCTACTCTATAGTGCCTTTTGTCGTCTTTCGATATCATATTAAATATATTTACCAATGCCATAGCTAAGTGCTGACAACTCAATATCCACATCAGCCACATCTCGAAGGTCAACACCTTCCATCGACTGTTAGAGGGGGACCATACGACGGCTGTAATCTCCTCCCACAGTTTGGCACCGTCTGTGGGATCCTTCCCTATCGACTTGTGACATCCAAGCTTCTCTACTCCTTCGGTCAAGCAACAACTACCGATTGCTCGAGCAATCTGTCTATCTCTATTGCTATACCAGAATGGCGAAGACTCGACCAATGGACCAACCGGAGGGAAGGAGCCTACATCAAGACATTTCGTATCCTATGACCCGCTCAATGAGTTGTAGGTTTACGACGAGTCAACACTCGAAGCAGCAACCCAATATGGATTCGAGATATCACCGGTCGGTTGATCGCACTGCTCAGGCTCAACCTCGGCAATCTCCTCAGCTTGCCGACGTGACTACTCAACGCTAGGGGAAAGCGCACGCCTCACCTGTCTCCGATCCTTATGTGACATATCAAGTTTTAGTAGATGACTTCCAGGTACTCACCCTTATGAAATAGAACGCTGCACTCATAACTGAGAGAGTCTCCATCCGACCGATCACCGTCGAGGTAGGAGTCAATCTCCCATGGTAAGCCATTGACATCAATAACGGAGCAGGAGCTCGCCGGTCAATCGACCCATCTCTTGCTCCTTCCCGATGATCTGTCATTGACTCCTGCGACGGTCCCTCAAACCCCTCTCGAGAGGACCCTCGCCCATTCCTCTTAAACCGACAAACTGGCAATGTCTCGACGAGTCTGCTCGTCGCCTTGAGCCACTCGGTTCCAGGTCATCCTCTGATCCCTACATCGTGAGGGATACTCGGAACGATGGTCACCACCCTAGAGTCTGACAGCATCGAACGACGAGAGTGACTCCAAAGCCTCGCTGCCTTCTCTCCTTCTAATATGCCTCTCAGACCAACAAGGTGATCGTCGGAACAACCACACCTCCGAAGGGCTGCTTCACCAGTAAATTCTCCGAGCCCCTTTCCCTCGAAGCTGGAGGACTCCTATTCTCCATAAGTTCAACTATCTAACGGGAGACCCAACATTACACATTCTTGCCTTCAACCAGGCGTTGACATCACACGACCATGACAACCAAGTTCTGTGCCTCACCTTTATAAGCAGTCTGGATGACATGTCGCTCGACTAGTATCACCACTTCCAGATGAGCTCTATGGGTTGGTTTGAGGTTATGGCAGACCTCTTCATTCAACACTCTAGACTGATCCTCAAGCTAGAGAAGAAACTAGACTCCCTCTACCGACTTCGCATGGGATCGGATGAAACCCTTCGGGAGTTCACTCGGAGGTTCTGGAATAATCACGCTGAGCTCTCTGGACGTCACCTCGATGACGAAATGATCATGTTGGCATTCCAAAATGCCTTGCGCTATGATCTCCACATTTACAACGACCTCATCCATAATCCACCTACCTCTCTTGGAGCACTATTCGATCGGATCCAACGGGAGATTAAGGTAGAGAACGATCAACGATCGGCCTTTGGCAGGGGGGTTGGCAGGCGCAATGGTATGCCCTCGGTCGGGGGTCAGCAGACATGACGGTCGGCCCCGGACAACGGGTCAGCGAACACTCATCTAGATGACCCTTGACAGGGGGTCAGCAAGTGCAGCGGTCGGCTCTTAGCAGCGGGTCGGCAGACATAACTTTGGTCGGCCCTTGGTAGGGAGTTGCCAAATTCTTGCCAAACATTCACCAAGCCACCTCGATATCGACAAACCAGTTTTGCACCATAGAGTCGATCTCAACCAGCTAGGTTAGCACTTGCCTAGCTGGGAGGGGGTAACGGTAGGTACAAAATCTGGCTATTGCCTGAAGGTGGGCCCACCAGCCTTGTCTGATGCCCGCGAAAACGATGGTAGGAGCCGCCGACCCTGCCTGGGGCCCACATGGACTATCTGGGGTTTGGTAAATCCCCCTGGGTATTTACCAAAACCCCCAATTTTTCCAAACCTCTATAAATAGCAGACCCGATAAATATTCCAGATCGGAATTCACTATTCCCATTTCCACTTTCTATTTTCCAGAGCTCCTTAAGCCTTCTGGTAATCAGACTCTAGTCAAGCCTACTCCACCCTCTGTCTATTTGTATAAGCACTCCTCGGCCTGTTAAGAGTAGCTCAGTTTCTTTAGAGATAGTGGATTCAAAGGTTGTGTTTTACTACACGGAGACGTAGGCTTCAGCCAAACTCCGTCACCACACCCTGTGTCAATTCTCTCTCTCTCTCTTTCTCTCTCTCTCTCTCTCTCTTTCTCTCTCTCTCTCTCTCTCTCCCTTTCTCTCTCCCTTTCTCTCTCTCTCTACTCTATAGTGTCTTTTGTCATCTTTCGATATCATATTCAATATATTTACCAACGCCACAGCTAAGCACCGACAATTCAGCATCCTATATCAGCCACATCTCGAAGATCAACCCCTTCCATCGACTATTGAAGGGGGACTATATGATGGCCGTAATCTTCCCCCACATATTTCATAACTAGTTTTTTTTATAATTGTCAGATTGTTTTGTTCTAGTAGACGACTGTGATGATGTGTTGGCTGAATAAGGACTCGAGGCTGGCAATTCTACCTCCTCGATCCATCTTCACATAAAATCAAACGGGCAATAATGTCCAGTGTCTGCGAGCAAGAGTGAAATCCACCTATGGGAATATATGTTGGATGAAATCTACATGGGGAATTATATGTGATTTGTGATACTTAAACTACGTACCCTATCCAATCACTTGGGGTCGGGCTTGGTCGGGTTGAATCCAAGACCTCAATCCTAACCCAACCCAACCCAACTCAAACTAAGCTTAGTTTGGTATTTCTTAACCGTTGTTAAATAAGGAATAGAGGAACCGACTTCTCAATAACTAAGGTGGGACTAGATGACTAAACCTATGCAAGTTATGTTATGTACAACTACAATTAACATCCCCCTTCAAACTCAAGGTGGGTCGAACAGTGAGAGTTTGCGAATGCAATATTGAAGGGCTGCAATAGGGAGAGCTTTCATAAGAAAGTCTGCAACTTGTTCCTTGGAGGCGATGTAGGGTAAGGAGATCGTACGACAAGTATTCCTAGCTAGTATAGTAACAATCAGTCTCTATATACTTTGTACGTTCATTGAAGACTGTATTATCAGTGATCTGAATGACGCTTTTATTGCCACAGTATAATGGTGTTGGTGTGGAGAGAACACCCAAATCACCAAGTGGGTGTCGCATTCAAATGATCTCCACAGTACGTGGTCGTTGCCATGGCACGGAATTCAAACCCAGCAGAAGATCGAGAAACTGCATCTTGTTTCTTACTACGCCATGATGAGAGAATCGCTAAGAAATAAGCAAAATCATGTAGTGGAATGACGAGTATCAACATCCCCCCCCAATAATCCGCATCAAAGGAGGCACACAACACTAGTGGAGAGGTGGAATGCATAAGTAAAGACCGAGCCATCGTGCCACAAAGATAGCGGAGAATTCGAAGACCGGTTGCATAATACAGGAACAAGGCGCTTTAACAAACTAGCTCATAATGCTAACAACATAAGTGATATCGGGCCTGGTGATGGTTAGGTAGATAAGCATCTTGACGAGTTGATGATATCTGGAGACATCGTTTAGTGGCTCGCCATCAATAGAGGAAATATGCAAATTATGCTCTTAAGTGTCGACAGAGCTTGTATCAGAAAGAGCTGCCTCTGCAAGTATCTTCGAAGTATATTTCTACTCGAAAATCAGAATCCCCCGAGCTGAGCGGGCAATCTCCAAACCTAGAAAGTAACGGAAGGATCCGAGATCCTTCATCTCGAATTGACTCTGAAGGTGGCGTTGTAGTGAGGCAATTGTGATATTATCATCGTCGATGATGATCATGTCATCAACATATAGTAGCAAAATAGTTAGACCCTGAGGTGAGAAACAAGTGAACATGTCATAGTCAGTATTACACTCAATAAAACCAGCAGCAAACACGACACTCTGAAATCGCTCAAACCAGGCATAAGGAGCTTGATTAAGCCCATATAAGGCTTTCCAGAGATAGCAAACATGCCCAGTAGGAAAAGAAAGTCCAGGAGGAGGTGCCATGTAAACCTCCTCAAAAAGGGCACCATAAAGAAACATGTACATTCTTCACATCCATTTGATGAAGCCGCCATCCATGAACAGTGGCCACAATAGCAGTGTATGAATGCTGGTCATCCGAGCAACATGAGTAAATATCTCGTTGTAGTCAACCTTATGCTCCTAAGTGAAACCTCTCGCAACAAGACGAGCTTTGTGTCATTCAATAGTTCTATATGAGCGAGGCTTGATCTTGAAGATCCACTTACAACTGATAGAGGATACCTCTGTAGGGCATGGGACAAGATCCTAAGTCTAAGTCTGATGAAAAGCCTCAAGTTCCTCAGTTATTGCCTGCCACCATTCTGGAAACTGGATTGCCTTTTTATATGAATGGGGCTCCGAATGCATGTGAATAGCTACAAGAAAATCCTGAAACTAGGATGTGTATGAGGAAACGGTTGAAAATCCAAAGCGATGAGACGGGCGGTGTGATCGCGTAGAGTGGCGAGGGCAAGGATCCACGCCCAGGGAGGATGGGGCAACCGTAGGAGGCACGAGAGTACCCAAGAATAGTAGTGCAGTGGAGTGGTAACCGAGTGACGTGCAAACGCAGCAGGAGGTGATGAGGAAGGTACAAGAACTAGGGGTAGAAATGTGAGATGAAGTGGTGGTGATATTGAAGGAGGCAGGGGTGAGATGTTAAAAGGTGGCAGATCAGTAGATGCAGAAGAGAAGTAATGGACATCCTCGATAAATAAAATCTCACGAGAGATACGGATCCGGCGAGTATTAGAGTCATAACAACGATAACCCTTATGTTCGCGGTTGAGACCAAGGTGTACGCAACGAACAGACTTAGCCGACAACTTGTTGCATTCATATGCAGGAAGGATAACAAAACATATGCAACCAAAAGTCCAGAGCATGGTGTAATAAGGAGGAGTAGAGTATAATTTTTCGTGATGGGAGAGACCATAGAGAACATATGATAGGGTGATATTGATGAGGTGAACGGAGGTGAGAATAGCCTCAGCCCTGTAAGAGTGTGGAATGGAAGCAGAGACGAGGAGAGCCCGTTTTGTGGGCATGACTGCTGGTGAATGATGCTATTAGACTGGAGTATCTCACGCATCTCAGAAGACATGTATTCATGAGCATTGTCAGATCGAAAGACCTCGATACATTTGTGAAATTATGTGTGAATCATAGTTGTAAAGGTTCTATATATATGATGGATTTCAGACTTGTGACATATTGGATAAACCCAATTACAACGAGTGAAGTCGTTAATGAAACTTACATAATAAAGAAAACCTGAAATTGAAGCAACTGTAGTAGGCCTCAAAATGTCAGAATGAACTAAATCAAAATGGGCGTTTGTATGTGAAACACGTGCAGAAAAAGAAAGTGACAAGTGCGTAGCCAGACGACAACCAGTACATACAAAAAGCGTAGAAAATGATACTCGACTCAAAGCCCCAGACTGAAAGAGACTCTTGAGATGTTCACTAGAAATATGACCTAAAATTATATGCTACAAATCGACATAAGAGGTGACAGAAAGAATATACATATCATTGTGGGTGCAAAATTTGGCCAACGTCTGGCATCGGGGCCCACTAGCCCTGCCTGGGGGTCCACGAAGACGACGACATGACCCACTACCCCTGCCTGAGGGTCCACGAAGATGATAACAGGACCCACAAGACTTGCTTGGGGGTCCAAGAAGACGACAATGGACTCCACCAGCCCCGCCTGGATCCATACGACAGCTGCAGAAACCGCCCCATACGCCGTTTTCTTCTCAAAATCTCTATAAATAACAGACCCTATGAGTGTAACAGATTGGATATCTGATTTCTGAATCGGACTTTCGAAAAACCAGAGCTCTGACATCCCTCGATCTCTCGTCTAAGACAAGTGATACTCGGCCTGTCGAAATCACTGCATTTCAAGTACGTGTTAGTGAATTCAGATTGCACCTTATAGCACGGAGACGTAGGCTTCGGCTGAACTCTGAGATTACATCTCATGTTAACTCCCTTCTAAACTCATCTCTGTCATTTCTAAAACCAAGTCTATGAACCTTTATCCCTATCAAAGTTCATCCCAAAGACACCAGCGTCCGAACCGACTTTCGAACCAACGGTTTAATCTACTCTCGACTCGAATCGATAGACTCTTGGGCGGAGTCCTCGATCGGGTCGGCACGAGGACCATCCCCCACAAGCATGTGGTGTAGATGATGGAACATGGAGTTACTCTAGATGGTACAATCCATCGACTCTACGGCTCAACCCAATCCTCCGCCTCGTCCGGAAATCCTGCACAGAACAAGAAGCATCAATTAAAGTAATTGTCAGGCAAGAATCACACAAAGAGCTAACAGATACTAGGTTCATGTGTAAGAGGGGAGCATGGTGGATGCAAGACAGGGTCAGTTGACCGGACGGGTCAGAAGCAGGGGTGATAGATCGACACTGCAACATAGGGTTAAGAGCCCCATCAGCGGTGCGGACCTGTAGGTTAGCGGGAGCAGATGCACAGTCAGTAAGGATAGCTGAATTCGGCGTCAGGTGACTGAGAGCCCCAGAGTCTAGAATTTAGGAAGAGATAGTATTGGTATCAGATGAGGCAAACATGACGAGAGGAGTCGAGGAGTCCGGAGCAGGGTTGCGAGCTGATGAAGAACTTGAGAATGTGATGAAGCCGATGATGGAAAAGCAAGAACAACAACACCCTTGTGTCGGCCATGACCACGACCACGACTACCACGGCTCACTCGTGTGTCGTGATAACTAGAATCCCAACGCCCTTCCGTGTAGGCTGTATATAGAAATATAGAATTATCGTATAGTGATGAATAGGGAAATTCAATGGTACCGTATCCAAATTGATTGGGACCATCCGATGACCACCCTATAGTGAATCTCAGGCATCCAATTTAGTACCCGAATGGGACGTGGGTGGATCGATTTTTTTTGGTCAATCAATTGGTCTGATAGGTGAGAGCCCCACTTAAGCTGTCGACTTGTCACCATATACTTGACGCTGTTTGCTGTGTAGATAGGACAGCTGAGCGTCGCCCGAAGGATTCTTGCTCCGTCCACCCGTGAGGAACCAGCTCAGCCCAACCCTGTCTGGCAGTGCCCGTGGCAGAGACCAAATAAATGTGTCAAGGGGGCCTGTTTCACCTGAAAACCCACCGTCACCACGATCGGCTAAGGGAAGGGTGGGACCCCTAACATAATCGATCAGGTCTCTTTTGGGGATATATATTTTCGGTCACCATAACTTTTTCCCCATAAAGAACATGCCACGACCCCCTTTCGGGCAGCCGTGCTCATCGGTTTTAATCAATCGCAAGGCATCTCCGACTGCCTTCCGATGTTGGCGGCGGAGGGGCTCCATTCCCACACCCCATGTGTGAGAGACTCACACCAGATCAATGCAACGTGTCGTGATGCTGCTTGTCTGATATGTGATTCCAAAACACCCACAGGTCAAAGTCAACACACCCCGCATTATCCCCCGCCTAATATATAGAGGGTTATATTACCTGAGACGCCAAGCTGCCATCCACGACCAAACCCTTCGAAACTCAGACCGGGCCAGGACTCCAGATTCTGATCCCTCCTCCTCCTCCTCCTCCACCTCGATGAACGGCTCCGGAGGCACCACCTCGCCGGCGGCGGAAGGAGACTTTCAGGCTGCCGAGAAGCTAATCATGCAATGGGACCCCACTGCCTCACCGCCTAACGACCGGATGCTGTTCGGCGGTGGCGATCACGCCGACGCCGAGCGGTACCTCCACGCCGTCGATGAGATTCTCCGATCTCTTAATGAGCCCGCCGCATCGTCCGTCGGAAGCCCCCGGCGGTTATCGTCCTGCTCCTCCTCCTCGCCATCTCCGGCGAACACGATCCAAATCGCCATGGCACGGCTGGAGGATGAGTTCAGGAACATACTCGTCTCTAGGGCCAACGAGATCGAGGTCGAGCCGCTCGTCGATTTGAGCTCTCTCTCTATTTCAAGATCAAAGTCGAAAGATCTGTCCGGAGATCTCTCGGACGCTGATGCCGATGGGGATAAAGAGGAAGAAGCTCAGGAGGTGGAAGGGAGTAGTATCGGTAAGAGTAGCAGGAGTAGTTGTCGGTCCACCCGGAGCATCCGAGAGATCGATCTGATGCCGTCGGATGCAATCGAGGACCTCCGGAGCATAGCTGACCGGATGATCTCCTCTGGCTACGGCCGGGAGTGCGTCCAGGTGTACGGCAGTGTCCGTAACTCGGTGGTAGACCGCTGCTTCCGCCAGCTCGGTATCGAGAAGCTCAGCATTGGTGATGTGCAGCGGCTCGACTGGGACGCCCTGGAGTCCAAGATCCGGCGCTGGATTCGTGCAGCCCGGGTCTGCATCCGGGTCATCTTCGCTAGTGAACGTCGGCTATGCGAGCAAGTGTTCAAAGATCTTGGTAGAGCCCCTGGCGGCGATGACGCCCCCTTCAGTGAGACTGTGAAGGGTCCGGCGATCCAGCTATTCAGCTTTGCCGAAGCAATCAGCATCGGCCGTCGATCGCCTGAGAAGTTGTTCAAGATGCTAGACCTACACGATGCCATCTCCGATCTGCTTCCAGATGTGGCGGTAGTATTCAGATCTAAGGCTTCCGAGTCCATTTACACACAGGCCGCCGAGATCCTTACTCGGCTAACTGAGGCCGTTCGCGGGATACTGTCGGAGTTTGAGAATGCTGTCCTCCACGAGCCGTCAAGGATTCCGGTACCTGGTGGAACTATCCATCCCCTGACCCGGTACGTGATGAATTACATCAGCCTGATATCTGACTATGAGCCGACACTGAATGAGCTGATTGTCATGAAGCCATCGGCAAGCGCTCGGTTTTCTAGCGATGATCCGGTAGTCAGCCCGGAAATGGACTTCCCAGAACTAGAGAACCAATCATCATTGGCCTCACATTTGATCTGGATAATTGTTATACTTCAATTCAATCTTGAGAACAAGGCCAATCTGTACAAGGACACTGCCCTCTCCCACCTTTTCTTGATGAACAATGTGCATTACATTGTCCATAAGGTGAAGGGCTCACCGGAGCTCCGAGAACTGATCGGGGATGATTATTTGAGGAGGCTGACGTCGAAGTTCCGGCAATCGGCGACTAGATACCAGAGGGCGACATGGGTAAGCATCTTGCATTGCTTGAGAGATGAGGGGATACATGTGAGCGGGAGCTTCTCATCTGGGATCTCTAAATCCGCACTGAGGGAGCGGTTCAAGTCTTTCAACACTGCATTTGATGAGGCCCACCGGATTCAGGCCACATGGTTTGTGCCAGATTCCCAGCTGAGGGAGGAGCTGTGGATTTCGATATCAGAGAAATTGTTGCCAGCATACAGGTCCTTTTTGGGCCGGTTCCGACAGCATTTAGAGAATGGGAGGCACCCTGAGATGTACATCAAGTATTCAGTGGAGGATCTAGAGGTGGCTTTGTCTGATTTTTTTGAAGGGTGTCCCCCTTCTCTACACGGCAGGAGGAGGGTCCATTGAAATTTATATGCTAAGATTTCAGTCTGATGGGTGTGTATCAAATATTCTTTATATTTTTAGAGGGAAGTTTGCAGATGAGGACGGACCCATCTCTACAGAACAGGAACAAATTGCCTTGAAGCCTTGAAGGTGATGCCTTAAGGAGCTCAGTCTGATTGGGTGTAGCAGAACTTTTAATTTTAGAGGGAGGTTTTCAGGTAATCACCAGCAGGAAGAAATCCCATCGATGATGATGTCTCAAAGTGTAGGCTGATGGAGATGCAACATATGTTCTATACATTTTAGAGGGAACAATTCCTAGCGGGGCAAATCTTGTCCATAATCGAGTACTTCTTGTAGGTGATAGAGAGTTTTATGGTCTTATAGAAATTTCTTTCGTGAAATGGAGAGCAAATGTCGTTGGCGCTGCCAGAGTAGCCAAGGGTGTGCATCTATTTAGTTTCTCTCTGTAAGCAAATTGTTTTGGTTCATTGTATAATCTAGTTTATTTTGTTTAGCATGCTTGTATGAAATGTTTATTCATGTTGCTTCGATCTGAATAATCACGAAGTATAGCAATTTTGTAGCTAAACTCTTTGAAATTTGCATGATCTTGTTTAGTTATTTAGTAGAAACTATTCTGTATTGTTTTTAGGTATTCCATTTTTGCATTTAGCATCTGCTTCGGCCTTTAAGATTTGATTTAATTCGATTGTATTCGATTTAATTTTGATTCTGGAGATTCTGGAGAAATGAGATTCTATAATTAGTTTGGAACTTGGGATATGATTTTATATGGAAGGATATGACAAATCTTGAGAGATTTTACGATATTGTGTCAATGTAAACTCTTATGTGATGCATCAAAAGTAGTAAAACAAAATACTACATGATTTAGTACATCTCTTTCATCGTCGCTTGACTAGCTTTTAACATAATATCAGAGCAATAATCCATTTTTCTAGTACCATTACTTTGTTGCATCTAACCTACAATGGACACTCGATTTGTTCTTTGTGAGCTTTCGACACCGCAAAAAAGGTATCTTCTTCCCTTATAGCTTACCTCCTTAATATTCTTTTGACCATATGTGCCATCACCATATGTGCATTTTCCCCTTCTTGCAAATTTGTGGAGCTTCCCCGTCTTTTCATCTCACGGATTTACGTGTGTGCCTTCACCTCACATGTTTTATTTTATTGCGTAAATAGTAGAGTTTTGTGTTTATTCATGATGTTCCATGGATCCCTGTCGTAGTAGTCAATTGCAGTTGCATACACAATGCTCTAAACCACACCCGTGGGTCGACCGATCGATCGGTTGATCAGTGCTCTGGTTCAGCCTAGACCGATCGGCCAGCGCCTGCGAGTTATCCGGTCGGTCAGTTGATGTCCATACTATCTAATCGACCGACTGCTCTTCATTTAGCCTTTCGGTCTGTCATTACATTGATTCAATCGGTCGACCAATTTAGGTGACAACCGACCGATCATTCGAGGGGCTTATCACATGATTGGCTCTGACCCTCCACACGTCTGCTTCCTATTGTTCTTTCTTCTATACAAATACTGGTGCACACAATATCCCCTCAT
The DNA here is from genome assembly GCA_947650365.1 of Chamaelirium japonicum. Lineage (NCBI taxonomy): Eukaryota > Viridiplantae > Streptophyta > Magnoliopsida > Liliales > Melanthiaceae > Chamaelirium > Chamaelirium japonicum. The sequence goes on along the minus strand of OX393549.1, from coordinate 70,025,881 downwards.
GCTTGGTCGGGTAATTTGCAATTTTCGACTAGTCGTGATTGAAACGGTCTCGATTTTCGCACCATATCACTATCAATCTGTTGCTGATTTATTGTCTCAATTTTTGTGCCAAAAATGGGGGTTGGGAATAATCTTGCCACGTGGCAGTCGTAGGTGCGACCGTGTCCTCGATTTTCGAATTGATGCCCATTAATGTGTCGAAAACAACGCGCGGGCACGCCTACACTGGATCCTCATAACTTCTTTAAATAGGGTCTTGGGGCTTTAGAAAAGTCTCATTGTTTCTCATTCCTTTTTCTGACTTCTGATTTCTCCAACTCTTGAGCTCCCACTTTCATTCGATAGTTCGGTATTTTCTTCCTCCTTTCGTCATTGTTTCTTCGATCGGTCGGTAGAGGGATGACCTTCGAGTGGTTTTTGACTTTCTAGAACCTTTCGATCAACGAGGACCTCCGATCGGTCTTTGGCATCTCAGACGACATCCGCTTTTTGTCCAATCGTGGCATCATCGTCATGCTGGGCCAGTTGAAGTACGGCCTTAGATTATCGCTTACAAGTTTTTTGGGTCGGCTGCTTGAGAGGATGGAGGTTTGCCGGGGCCATATCGAAGGCAACGGTTGGAGGGTGCTCTGCTGTATGGAGGAGTTGGAGAAGATCGGTTGGCAAATCCTGGCCTACTTCCTGAACATGATTAAAGGATTACAATATGACGGTCGATGCTGCCATTTCCTTCTTCAGCTTATAGGCAAGCTTGGGCAGACGTCCATCGATTGGCGGCATGGCTGATTCTGTGAGGGAATGGAAGGTTTGCCCCTTGGCGGTCGATGGGCCTTGGCGTGCCGACCGATCGATCCCTAGGGTGCATCAGCTTTGGCTCAGTCGATCGAAAATTATTATCCGATCAGTTAGCTCAAGTATCCTGATGAGCTCGAGGTGGAGAGGGACAAGATGATCCAAAGGGTGACCGACAGGGATGATGACAGGAGGCTTCTGTTCCCCAAGCTCACCAAGATAAAAATGTACGCCCCTAGTGCGAAGCTAGCAAGAAACGGAAGGCGCCTGCTACAACTTACGGTCAGCAAATACCGGTCGACGAGAACAAGGGCGAGTCTACCTCTAGTACTGGCCTTCCTAATAGGTACGTGGGCTCGATAAGGTTCAAAAATCCAAACACCGGCTGGACTGAACTGTGCGTGATACGCAAGCAACAGAGGGATCCAATTATCGATGAAGCTAGGGAGCAGGGGCAGAAAATTGGCCAGTCACCAGGATGTGAAGAAGCAGTGTAAGACAGGTCGATCAAAAGAGAAGATGTCGATCGACCTTTTCGCCCGAGAAATGTGTCGGCGATCGAGCTTCATAGTACTTAGGTCACTCCCCGATGATTAGGAAGATCTCTCGGGTGGTTCTCGCAAGCATGGGCATGAGGAAAGGTATGAGATTTCGCGGGGTTACACCCCTTCTCTCTCTAACTCTACCAAGAGGAAGGCTCAAGTGGTGTCATCGGATTTTCTTGGTCGTTGGTCGGTGGGGAACTGCCTATCGATAATAATAAGCCATTACCGACTAGTGTTTTTGGGTCCGTGCCTCAAAATCATGTCGGTTGGTTGAATCACCAGGATCACTTCCCTCGCCCTCAATCTGCTATGGTCGGTGCCTTGCATGCCCGAGTCGTTCCTTTCCCTCAATCCTTGCCCACTCATCCCTCCAAGGCTCTTAGTCTCGTTCATCAAGCGAGCTCAAGGGCCAAGTCTGTCCGCCTCCATACTGATGACGAGTCATTGGTTGCTTCCGCCAAGCATAAGAGGGAGAAAGAGGCCGCAAGAGTGGCCGGTCTTCAAGAGCCGGGCCTCAAGATCATTTATGACTCCGTGAGGTGCCTGCTCTCTTCCTCGTTCGACCGATCGATTAAACATGTTCCCTTGTCACGTCTTTCACCTTCGTTGGGTGTAGGTGTCGAGATCGGTGGCAAAATCAATCTCTTGGCCGACCGGTTTGTGAAACACAACGCCTTGGTCACAGAGGAAATTGGCCGGTCTGTCAATAGGGCTTGATAGAAGTTGGTGAAAGCTTGGCTAATCTTGGGAAGCGAAGAGGATTCATACTGAGGAGGTGGTCGCCCATCAGAGCAAGTTGGATTTCGTCTAGGCCGAAGCCCCCGTCGACTTATTTGACCTGGAGGTCTCCCGATCGGATATAAAGCAGCATGTGATCGCTTTGAAGAATAGGCCGCTAAAATCAGGAGGCTGCATTTGGATGCGACTGCTGCTCAGACTGTGCACGAATCCGTGGCCAAATTGAACATTGATTATCAGTTGGCGATCGATAATCTGAAGGTTGCTCATAAGACTGAGCTCGACCGACAGCTAGTCGAGTTCTAGGCTGAGGCTTAGGATGCTCTTGACCAAGCTGCATAGCGGAGGAAGAAGGCCGACAAGCTTTAGGACATCGTTACCAAGACGAAGATGAAGGGGCCATGGGGTGTGTGAGGAACGCTCAACCAGCGCTTGTTTTTCTCTTTTCCTTTTTTTTGTATTCAAAACCTTGTACCGGTCGAGATGGCCCAAAACTTGTAATAAACTAATTTGGAATTGAAACCCATTTTTTGCCTGAGTCTTGTGTTTTTTTCTGCTCGTTTGGCTTTATGCGTATCTCTCGAGTGTTTTTTTCGATCGGTAATATTCTTCATTGAGCCTATTGAACGGTCGATCTTTAGCTGTCGATCGGTCCTAAGGATATACCTTTCGAGCGTTTTCATCGACCGATCATACTTTTCATTGATTTTATCGATCGGTCAGTCTTTATCGCACGTTGGTCTTAAATCACCTTTCGAAACTTTTCATCGATCGGTCGGTCTCTTCGATGAGTCTTCTGACTGGTCGATCTTTAATGCTAATGGGTTAGAATGCTTTACCTTTCAAGCATTTTTACCTGTCGGTCGTACTCATTGAGTCTATCGACCGGTCGGCCTTTACCGTCGATTGGTCTTGCATCACCTTTCAAGCATTTCATCGGTCGGTCGTACTCGTTGAGTTTTTGATCGATCGGTCTTTACTGCTGATATTTTAAGAGTGTTTCACCCTTCAAGCGTTTTCATCTTGACCTTCATGTGAAGCTCTGTCTCACAGATGCCGATCGATTGATCGGTCAGTCATTTTGTCTACCTCTACATCACTAGGCCTGAGTCGCCTGATATTGCACACGCAGTTAGCATTGTTAGCCAGTTCGTTGAGCCTCCTCACTCAGTTCACTATAGCACTCTTTTTTTCGGATCCTCCTCTACATCATAGGCACAATCACTCGGTACCTTTTCATTCGTCGATCTCCTTCTTGGTTCTTTGTGCTTACTCAGACACTGACTGGGAAGGGGATTCGACCATACCTCGCTTTACCATTGATTTTTGCTACTTCTTTGCTATGCAGTCAAAGTCGGTAGTCGGTCCCCTAGTCGGCTTGGCCGACTAGGACTAGTCGGGCAAAACTTATTCTAACCCTTCCCCCCTCCCTAAACATATATGTTATATAAACTTGCATAAATGTCAATAAATATATAATACTAGTCGATTAATAACAATGAATACCTTCACACTTCACAGCATGAGTATAAATACATAAGTAACAGAACACTGTTATATTGGCTTCATGCCCATGTCAGAAGACTCAGAACTAAGAATTCATCACAATATTTGTTTAGTGATGTTTAATCTGTGAACAACCTCAATTTTGATTAATGGGTTATATGGATATGAACAAATAAATAATAATTATTTGTCTATGTTTTTATCTCAGATTCTCAGGTTTTCAATAGATGATTATAGGGAAGAGCAATAGTTGCGATTCAAGACTTCGAGGCAATGCAAAAAAATCCAAACAAAATTGCTTATAGAGACCCCTTGCAAAAACAAATGCTTGCAGAATGTTGCCTGGGGAGTGGGAACTAGTCGGGTATAATCGGGTCTAGTTGGGATTCCTCCCAGTTATGAATGAATCGGTCGGCAAAATGCCGCCTAGGGACTAGTCGCCGACTAGTCCCGATTTTGATAGCATAGCTTCCTTGGTGGCTAATTGGTGTTTTGGCCAGCACCGCGAAGGAGATAATACACATACGACGTGCGTCTCCTCCATGACCTTGGTATAGTCTTCTGGAGCCCCTCATCTCCACAGTGACAATCGGAGTGCTATACAAATAGCTAGCAATCCGGTCTTTCATGAACTAACAAAGCACATTGAGATCGACTGCCACTTCGTTTGTCAGGAGCAACAGAATCAGATACTCTCTCTCCCCTTCGTCCCTTCCAGAGAGCATATTGTTAATTTGTTCATGAAGTCACATTCAGCTCCATGTTTTTGGGTTCTAGTTGACAAACTCTCGGTGTTTGATCCACCCTAAGTTTGAGGGGAGGTGTTAATGTATATTATGTGTATAAGCCTCATATGGAGGCATACTCTTGTACCCATGTATATACTTGGCCTATTAGCCCTAGTGGAATGACATCCATTCTCTCCAAACCTAGTCTCTCTCTCTCTCTCTCTCTCTCTCTCTCTCTCTCTCTCTCTCTCTCTCTCTCTCTCTCTCTCTCTCTCGCTCGCTCGCTCGCTCACTCTCATCTAGGATTTGGCCCTTCATCATTATATATTGGACGATAGCTGGAAATACAATGGTCTGTCACTGAGTTAGAACGACATAATAGTCATGGAATCTAAAAACAAGAACTTTCAGAATTCGTTTCCTTTTTCATCAATCAGGCAGAGCATTAATGTCGTCAGGCGATGCATTAAATGTTGTCCTGTCGGCTCAAGTCGAGTCAAAAGGGAATTGATGACCGCTTGGTCATACTTTGTGGCCACCAGGTCGTACCCAAGGCCGGTCAGCTCCGAACGTAGTAGTATCGGCGGATATGATTCGGTATCGGCTGAAATCGGCAACAACCTTTTAAAAAAAAATAAAAAAATCTAAAAATAAATGAAAAGGATTAGAAATATATATATAAATTAAAGGTAGGATTTATGAGCTTTAGGTTTAAGTTTTAGCCTTTTAGGTTTAGTGTTTATGTTATGATACATGCAGGTATCCTAACTGTATAAGAGTTGGCCATTTAGGTGGATTCTCTGCATAAGTTTGGCATTTGTATTGTTCCTATTTGTTAAGAACATTTTAAATGGAGATGTTATGGGTTGTGCTGGATTTGTTTCACACTATTTTTAATATGGTAAGCACAGGTGGACCATGTAAAAGGAAAAGCTAAGGGAGATATGAGCATGTAGATTGAAGTGCTCAAAATTATGTATTTCTGTTCCACACGCTCATTTGAATGATGATTATATGTCACAATTCAAATCATGTGCCTTCATTTAGTCCACCTTTTGTGTGACCATTGTTTTTTGGTTGAGTGATAGATCATCACTAACTTGGTAAATTTTAGTTTTTGAAAGAATTAGTTGAAAATAATACATATATGAAAAATTAAAATTGCAAAAATCTGAGTCGTACCTGCTATATCGATCGATACGGATCGTTGGTATCGGTTGACACGGGGCTTAATGCGGTTTTGGGGGTGACTCGGTACTGGCCTAGTTCAAATGAATCAAACTCAAGCCGTACCATCTGGTTCGACTCATTATCGGCCGAGTTTTGTTTCCATGGTTTTACTTTTTGACTATCGGCCCTTTTGGCCACATGGTCATACCTTTTAGGATGGTTGTGGGCAATCTTTTTGTACCTTTTAGGCATCTGGTTTACCTTACGTCTACTTGGTTGAACCTTGTTGCCACCTAGACGTATAATATGGCCAAAAGGCACAACCTGCCAAAGGTACAACCATACCAGGTGGCCACTAGCCAAAAGGTACGATTTTGTGGCGCAAAGGTACTACCAAGTGGCCATAAAGTGCGATCAGGTTGCCAAAAGGTACAACGAATTGGCCACAATTTCCTCTTCGACTCGACTTGAGCTGATCTGACAAAATTTAATGCAGCGGCTACCGGCATTTAATGCTCTGCCTGGTTATGGAAAAAGACATTGAATCCTGGTGGTTCTTGTTTCCAGATCCGACGATTATCGAACTTCGTGGTTGTTAATGTATATACCGGGTCGGGTTCTATGTACAGTGGTAAACCTTTGTGTCTCCATATCCCATCCATATGTACTTATACAAATTTGCCTCATTTTTACTCATACTCCGTTGATTAACTAGAGGTTCAGAACTTGCTGATTTTTTATGGGTATGATATCATCTCTTTGCCATCGATAACACGTCCACAAAAAATCACACATTCAAAACCCTCTAGGCACGTCAAATATGAAGTGCGACCGTCCATTTTATCTATAAATTTTAAAAGCACAATTGTAAGTGTCTATAGCGAGACTGTAGAATGTGTTGATTTTTGTTGGATGTGCTATCTCTGGCAAGGAGATCATCCCCACAAAATAAATCAGTAAATTCTGAAACCTCTATGTAGGTCAAGGAGTATGAGTCTATTTACACGAGTAAACATGTGTGTGTGTGTGTGTGTGTGTGTGTGTGTGTGTGTGTGTGTGTGTGTAGGGGTGTGGTCTTCTTATCCTTTATAGTTCTGTTATGTGTGTATGTATATATAGTTCAAAGAAATACTCCTATGCAAACAGAATTCTAAAAATAAAATGAGTTCATATATTCTTCACACTCATCTATGGTTAGTCATTTTCTCTTCTTTTTTTTTTTAATGATTCAAGGGCCCAAAGAATACTCTCTATCTCAATAGAAACACCCTCTAACTATTCTCCCATTGGAGATATATAACATCTTAGGGAATTTGAGACGGTTTATCTGCCCTATTAGACGATCTACATTTAGCTTTATTTATTTATATTACCAAAAACGAACTCAACAAGTTTATCGGCCACCCGATCAGTCTTTTTGAACACATGGAAAACCTTGCTCTCTGCAAACCTTTGTACTTGGTCCCAATTACCCTCAACCCTTTTGTTGACACACTGCATCATGGATGATCTTAGTTAAGGCCTTTGAGAATCCACCTGATAAATTTATGATGCAGGTAATGTCAACCACAGCTCTAAACCTTCTCTTTTGGAAGTTTTATATAAGAGAGATTCTGGGTTCAACTTGTTTATTGAGCTTCTAGTTTCAACCGGGGATCGTCATCACAAGCGGGGAAACTGGAGGCAAATCAAAGCCGGTAGGAGCCGTGGTTCGGTCCCTAAAGCTAATGTACCATCGGAGCTCATAGACCCGGAGCAGGTGCGGAAGGAAATGCAGCCGAAGGCCAGCAGGTTTACCCTCACGAAGAACGACAAATCGTCCTAGGGGAAGAACTCCGGAAAAAGGAGAATAGGGAAGAGGAGGGGCTGAAAGATCCCTAGTAACCCCAAATGAAAAGGTCATTTTCAAACTAAATGCAAGAGGTTAGCTGAAGTTCTGATCATATAAACCCTAGTTCTCTTTTCAAACTTAATGCAAGAGGTTAGCTGGAGCACTCCCTTGAGAATTCTTGTTGGTGAGTGTATAATTATCCATGGGAATAAGTTTTGCTTATAATTTATATGATTTTTTCTTTTGTGGATGCTTCTGTTATTTGTGATCTTGAGCAATGACTTGAAATGTGTGCAATGTACACTGATTTGTGAGGGGGCAGCCAGAGGTCTCCAACCCTTTTTTTTTTTTTTTTTGTGGATGCATTGGTGAGTTTCGATTCTTGGTCTATCTTGTGCTGGCGTACTAGCAGGTGATGTTCTGACCACTACGAAAAAAGTGTGAATTGTGAGCTGATTCCAATCAAGTTTCCTTGTATCAATGAGCGGTGGCCGCATGGATCGTATAATCGACAACTGGAGATATTCTTTGGGTCTGTTCCTGAAGAAAAATGCATTTTTCCTGAGTATCCTTTCTGTTGAATTCGATGTTTAGCTTGGATTTACGATGGATTATGGATTTCCCATGGTTTTTGCATCAGGTTTCAAATCTCTTGTTTGCGGTATGATCACTGTGAGTTTATCTAAGTGCCAATGCACCTGCCCCTAGTAGGCATGTCGTATGATTGAATCCAGTGGGTCCCTCTTCCAGTCTTTGTGGTGGGTTTAGTTTAGGGCTTTTTTTTCAAAATATTATTAAAAAAATAAATATTTAAAACAATAGCGTTTGACCAAAACTATTTACCAGAGTAGCGCTCTAACTGCCTCATCAGCTGATCTTGGCATCACAGATGCCGGGCTTGTCGCTGATGCATAATTTGTACGTGGCACTCAGTTTTCTGTGCGATAAGTCGACGGGGCAATCAGAGCGCTACTCTGGTAAATAGTTTTGGTCAAAAGCTGTTATTTTAAATGTTTATTTTTTTAATAGTATTTTGAAAAAAAGCCCCTTAGTTTATCTTCCACTGTTGTGGTGGACACGCCTCCCGTCTTTATTGTGAGTTTATGTGTGCTCCTCTATGACAATATTACAAGCAAAAGGTAAGAATCGAACATTGATCTTACTCTAAGCATTAAGAGTATCTCCAACTGAATCCTAGTTAGGATATTTTAAGGAACTATCCTAAGGATTGTGGGCCCCACTTGTGTAGCCACCTTAGCTAAATCTCCTAGTTAGGAAGAGATCCTGTAACATCCACCTCAGACACAAGATATTGTTTGCTTTGCATGTGCCCGCATAAGAACTTCCCAGGAGGTCACCCATCCTAGTACTACTGTCACCCGAGTATACTTAACTACGGAGTTCTTATAGAATCCATAGTTGTGGATTGTTTTAAAATGTGTCTTCTATGTTTGGGAGGAAAAATTATATAAGTAGTTTAGAACCTCCTTTTCTGCAGGTGATGTGGGACTAAATCATGGTCTTGGACACCTCACCTCATCTATCTCGGCATCATAGCCTTAGTAGTTCTGGTACCACTTCTTGTGAACACTATCCTATGTTTGATACCTAATCCCAGCTCGATGTAGTGCTCCCGCTCGTGTGTGTCGTGCTGGAGAAATTCTAGGGCCAAGTAGACCATTCCTATGCTCAGTGTGGCACTTCCGCTTGTGGTGTCGTGATGTCTGTGGGCCAGGTGAGCCTTTTTCTGTGGCTATATAGTCGAGGACCTGTGTGGTACCTCTTGCATTCAATTAGGACCCCCACTATGTATCAAAAAAAAAAAAAAGGATTAATGTGTGAGAGGTCCCTAGCAACAGATCCATCCTACGAATAGGACACCCTATAGTTTCATTTAGCCTAAGATCCCTGCCTTTCATGATAAACCCAAAAATACCCCCTTTCTTCTCCCCTCTCTCCCGAGCAGCTTCGGTGATGGCGACGAAGGCAGCGACAGCGACGAGTAGTAGAGGAAGAGGCGGCGGCGGCGAGGTGGTTCAGTTGAGGTCCCTAGTGTTGGTTTTTGATGGCCCTTGACGAGAGAGTTACTGAACGTGGTGGACCGGGTTGGTTGTCGCGGTCCTGGTCAGACCGGGCGACTCAACCAAGAGGCTTGACATGGTTGGTGGTGAACCTAGCCTCATTCTCATGTGCACTCAATAATCGATGGATGTTCTGATGGGTTGCGTCTACTGGTTGGGCACATCTATTATAAATAGATGTGCAGGAGTGGAGTCCTCACATGCACGTCATTTGAGTCGCCGTTGTGAATCCAGAGGGATTCATGAGGACTCATTGAATCCGCGGGAGACGGCAGCGTGTGGAAGATCTCCACTCGGTATTGCAAAGGATCTCTATCATCTTCTCACGAAGGTACGCGTTCTCATCCATAACAACGATCTCGGTCTATCGATCGGTCGTTCTTGTGTAGAAACCCCAACACCTAGGTCTAGGGTTCATCCCATGGCCTATAGATCTTAGGATTTGGGTTAGGGTTATAGTTAGGTTCAATTTGGTTCGGCGGCGAGCAATTTTCAGTGGCAGCGTGTAGGTCCGGCGGTGGCGGCAGCGACGACGGCGAGATGATTCGGTGACATTCAAATAAAAATTTGAATTGCGGTGAAGGTCGTTTCCGTCCATTATATTTGTTTGGACTGTAGCTTAAAAGTATGTCCTTAAAAGAAGTTTTCACCAACTCCCCCCCCCCCCCCCCCCCCCCCCCCCCAAAAAAAAAAAAAACCAACCTCATCACCATCGATTGTTGCAAAGTGGGAAGGATGATTTCTTTCTTCAACTTCAACCCCCTCCCCCTCAGTGTTAAGTCTTTTATTCAACCTCGTCACCATCGAGAAATCGCATCATTATCATTCGAAATAAAGCAAAACAAAACAAAATTTCTTAATCATTGAGCTGATGGAAGTACAGTGTCACATTGAGACATCGTTGGACATGTGCACAAGTTGACCCTAGCCAAGGGTTGGTTGCTTAAAAAGTTGAGAGGCCCGTCAGTATTGTGTGATCGTCGTATCATTTAAAAGAACTAGTAATGCATTTACATGTCGGCACGGTAGGGACCACCTTGGCCGAAAAACACATATTCGGCGACAATGCCCTCTTCAGAAGGTCATGTCCTGATGGCCTGGTGATCCCGGCACCACCACCATTGGTCACTGTTGAGATCATCACTACAACCTAAGCGACCGCCAAAATATAATCGGTCACCTTTGTAGTCACCATACTTCCGATGGCCATGGGTGACGCTACATTGTGTTGAGTGAGGTCAATGGACCCCACTCAACTTTCAAAGCCTATACTAAAAGGTCCAGATTTGTAAACACTGCACCTAGCTACCTTGGTGAGTGGGGTCAATTGACCCCACTCATAACTCAGATATGTCAAACCCTATTAAACCCAAAGGCCTTATCCCTAGGTATGTGATTTTCTCTTGTTGAAGCATGTTGCCCCTTTTATTCTCTGAGTTTTCACGCGTCGTTGGGTTAATTGTAGCCCCTGCCTGACCTTCCTCCTCTTATGGGGATAGATCAGTGAGTCGACATCTTTCTCCTCTTGCACGAGTCATGCAATAGATCAGAGAATCGGAATATGACTTTGAGGGAGGATGGGCTGGACAACAGTTGGCCGAATTGCGGGATCAGGGATTCAGGAATCTCCTTCTTGGCTCCTTCCTCTCTTTCTCCTTAATGGATCACAGCAAGCAAGTATCTGATCCTCTTACTCTGTGATCAACATCAGTACGTGGGTTGTAAATTAATTTTTGAAATTTTTTTAATACAATGTACTTTTGACCCCACTTGTCACGCCCCGGATTTTCATCGGCCGCCGAAGAACCCCGGGCGCAAGATTTTACTACTTTTTTTTTTGAAAGAAAAGAAATGAAAAAAGGTTTTAAGTTTTGTTCTTCCTTGTTCGAACCAATCCAATACCAGAAGACATGTACTGGAACACACATCCTCGCAAGGAAGATAAGAAAATTATTTTTTAAGGAGAATTACTACTCGATTGATCGAGCGCATCACTCTTGGAAGGAGGACGGGAGACCAACTCTCTAAACTCTTCTAAGAGTTTTGCACTCTTAGGAGCACGAGATTCGAGCCCAGAAGGCGAGTTACATCTTACGTCACTCGGAACTAGCCTTAAGAGGCTCTTCACACTCATACGTTCTTACAATTGAGATTGATAGAAGCAGTTGGTATCTCGAGTCAGAATAAAACACCACCTGAAACAAATACATCAATAATAGTCTTTACATCTCAACTATGGAGTACAAGTATAACTTTCTCCTAATCTAAATACGACCCAGGTAGAAATCTAAGGTTCCTACTCCAACTCCAGCTCTCCACAGCAGCTCCATAGCTCCTAACTCCGCTACTTCATCAGCTGCATATGTCTGTCTAATCCACGAACTCAACTCCTCTTTATACTTGGGTTTGTGCCCAACAAGACCACACGCACAAATCCTGAGTTACGTAGACAACTAAGTGACTTAGTGAGAGCCACGTTAACTCTATGAAAAGAAAATGATAAACATAATGAATGATGTTTTAATCGATATCATCTTTTATTGTAAATCTGGATCAAATTATCTCTTTCTAGCACCGTATTTCGAGTTATATTACACCTATGTTTATTTCTTGACTTCAAGTCAAAATATCTTGACTAATACCAATTCTTAATCTTATTTCAATTAATACCACATCATTATTATTTTTAATGTTAAATGAATATCATTATTCGAATAATATCGAATCTCATAAAATATCATCTCTTGAAGAATATCAAGTCTTGACTTATCCTAAACCTTTATTAGTGATGATAA